>MNCI01005648.1:605279-636019 GCA_015680685.1 Gnetum montanum | reverse complement strand
CACTTCTGAGGCATTCGTGCATAGATGCACTTCATCATGACAACAGGGTATCACATTTTTCCTGACGCACGCGACTGGGTTAATCAATCTGTTCATAAGTACATTCCCGATCCCCGATGCATCCCCCATTTTCCAATCATGCTCCCTTATCCTATTCGATTACACCCCCCCCTTGATACATTCCACTCATCTCAAAACTCTTGGTACACTGTTGCACACTGTAGCTCTCTAAGTAGTTGCGATGCAAAACACAATACACAGTACATGATGCAAAATGCAAGTGCTCAAACATGAGCACGGCACAAAAAGCAAGCTCTTTCAAAAAGACCAAAAAAAAGAACAAAAAAAATGGTCAAAGAGCAAAATGCATGGAAAAGGTCTTCAAAGACCCCGTTGACATCATAAACAAAAGACTATTGGCCATTCTCATACAAGCCCCAGGCGAGAAGGCAATTGTCTTGAAAAACAGTTACACTTGTGTCTCAAAGAGACCATGTTACACATCATCGCGTGGCTTTGGCTGTTTACAACGGGCCCCGCAAATACTCTATAAGAGTCCCGTTTCTCCAAAGAATGCACCTCCTATCTCTTGGTTCCGAGTCTGCCGAAAAAATCGGTTGTTGACAAGGACCAATGACATAACTTGTGCACAAGAGAACATTCCTCTCCCACAAATCCCAACAGTAATCATAGCCCTTAATCTCCTAGCTTCCCTGGTTACAACCGATTCCTTTGCATCTTGAACCACATTCCTCTAATCCCATGTACTTTTGAAAATGGTGCGATAACATCCAGCCAAGGGTTGATGGTTAATGTTTGATGCTTTGTTTGTTCGTGGTGTTTGCACTTCTTTGTCGACGCCTCTTGGGTCAATTCCTCCAGACGTCAACAAAGAGGGGCCAATGAAACACCACTAATTTCAACATGGCACTTTGAATGGAAAATAACTTAAGCCCTTTCAAGAATTCGGAAGAAAGATTCTTGATCCACAACATCAAGCTCGGTAAGCGCAGTTTTGGAGTTTTGAGAATCCATTAAAAACTCAGCATCAAAGAGCATTTGTTCTGCATGGTGTTGTTGCTGGAGAAAATGAGAAGAAGAAGAGTAGTAGCTGCAGCTTCGTCTTCCTTGGCGTCTCGTATTCATCACCTGCATACAACAAAGCATAGGCAGAGGCCTCGTCTGCATGCCTACTAAGGCAGAGTCTCAATCCTACCATTTTGAATGGTGTGTTTGTCAATTTTCGTGGGAACAAACGGAGAGACGTATTTCAACACAGCAACGCTGGTGTCGAGTGCGCAGACGTTTCCCATGGAGCAAGGCTTCGTAATGGGGATACTAAAGGGCTTCTTGGGTCTGAGCGACGCCACCTTCAGCCAAATCTATGCAGCCCTGTACGCGTCAGACCAGGCAGCCTTCATATTCATTGTGGCCGTCGGGCCGTTCATGGTGGCCACAGCGCTCACGTTTCTGCTGCAGCCCGTTCTGCCCTAGAACCAGAAATTGTGAAATCACGGTGACGCCGTTAGATTCCATTTCATCTACACACTCTGCGCGCTCATCGCTGCTTATTTGCAGGGAATCATGATCGTTCAAGATCTAGTTCAATTATCGCGTCGCGTGATTATCTTCTGACCTTTGTTCTGCTCGTGATTCTCTGCCTCTCGTTGTTCTGCGCCTCCACGTGCACCTTCCCTGCGTCCTTGCCACCACGTTGCTGTCTCCTGCTGCCGCTGCTGCATCATCTCTGGCTGCTGCATCATCTCTGGTTGCCATTACCGTTTTCTGGCTGCTCCGTTGTTTTCTGGTTGTTGCATTGCTGTTTTGCCACCGCCACTCCTCCTGTTTCTGCTGTGCCTGCCGATGCTATTTTTTTTCACTGCCCCCGCACTGCTACATGCGGCCTCTGCGCTCCCACCACCCTCTGTGCTCCTGTCGCTGACGTCACGCTGCCTGCCGCGTCACTGACTTTGTCCCTCTGTCGTCGCGCCTACCACTGCTGCCTGCCGCATCTGTTTGCTGCCTACTGCAACGCAACTGCTCTCTGTCTCCCGCTGCTCACTGTCCCTGACACACCTGCGCTTTGTGTTGCCACTGCCACCTTGCTCTGCGTTGCCTACATTGCCGTTTCTGCGCTGCCCCTGCCGCACGTCTTGATGCATAACACCGTCGCCATTTCCGCTGACCACTGCGTCGCCTGCCGTACATGAAATTTGAGTTAACACCGGAAAATTCAATAATGCTGCACATTAAAGGTCAGGTAGAATAACATCCCGAGCAAGGCAGAAGGATTTATTATATTACAAGAGAGTACAAAATTCTTTCAAGAGTTTGTGCTCCTTATAGCCCGAAATCATTCTAGTTCTTCTCTCAGAGTTTCTGCATCCGCTTACAAATAATCTTGTTCTGCCCTTCTCTAAGGTATTTTCTAAATTCAGACATTCACACAAAGTTTGATTGACAACACTGGTTTCACTCAAAAAGACAAAAAAATAATTCTTCAAGGGGGCCGCTGCCGCTGGACATCTTTTTAAATTTTCTAAAGTTTTATGGCTCAAGGGCTTGTATTTCTAAATTATTTGTGTTTTTTATGGGCTCAAATGACCCATAAGTTGTAAAATACATTGAACCTGGCCAAGGAAGGCAAATTGCCAACACATATCCAACTCATGTACAACTTTCAAGCATAGATACATTGAACCTGGTCAAAGCAAACCCTAGCCAAAACCCTAGCCCAAACCTATAAATACCCTACCAATTCACACAAATTGGGAGGAGGCAACAAAGGAAGAACAGAAGAACAAGAACAAGGAGGCAAAGAGAAGCAAAAGGCAAAAGCAACAAGAAGGAGAAGAAGATTGGAGGAGGCAAAGATCAGAGAAATTGGCGATTCCGAAGGAGGATAAAACTTGCAATCCTTGGGCGCTTGGCACATCCGATTTTTGGCTTCCAAGTTCTTCTCATCTCGTCACATCATCCTGTCACATTTTTCCGGGGCTAGGCGTTTGACTTGCCATTCACACTTGTGCAACTACGCTTTGACCGGTGCACATTCTTTTTAAAACAATATAATACAATTTCATCATTGTCTCCTATTTACATTATTTACTTTGGTTTATGCTTTGTTTGCAGTATAATTCTATTCACGTACGCTTTATTTACATTTCGTATCATTGTTTACATTTCGTTTACATCCTGTTTACGATAACCCCAGCGCTAGCCGTAGCTTACGCTAGGGGAAGTCCTTGGTTGATTTGCGTGCAAACCATCCAAGGCACTCTGCCTTCGTTCCCTTTTCCAGCTTGTCCTCAAGCGAAGGCAGGGTCCGTTGTCGCTGCCCAACGATCCCTCGATGTTTGTTTCTTTTCCAGCCTTACATCGACGATTTAGGTCAGTACAGTTGGGGACTAAGTGTTTGTGCGCCGAATAAAACATAAAGGATATCACTCACATCGTTGGGAACCTAAACGAACCTTTGGGTTAATTAATTAAACAAGAATTTATATAACGGTGAAATAGCACACCGAAAAAAATGTCTTCTTCTCATAAAATTAATTCACCACCTAGGGCTAATACTAGAGACAGTCAACAACATAAAACACAACCAAAATCAGCCAAGTCCTAAACAATACAAGATAGTCTATACTCATCTTGATGAGTATATTCCAAACTTTACCTTTATCCTCCATCAAGACAAACAACTGTGGTGGAGAGATCTGCAAGGTAACATCGTGTTACCCCTAAATCGATCAGCCCCTAACATGCTCTTCCATGCTTTGGCACAGATTAGCATGACAGAATTATTTGCTAAATACATTGCGGAAGACTTTGATATGAGGGATTACCATCCCACAGACGCACAACGTATGAGGGACTTAAGGCAGGAGAGTCAACAAACACTTTTGAAGGGCAAAGGTCCACACATCCTTAGCGAAATAGGAGATGAGAAACCCCTTGTAATGGGTTCTTTAGCAAACGATGTTCCCCCTCCTAATGATGGTGAGGAGGTTGGGTATCAGAACCTATGCTCAACGATACATAACACTAGTTCTGATCCCCGTGAATGCCAACTGTTCACAGAAGGAACAACCACTCATGCTAAGAATAAGCATTTAGATCGTTATAACGATCAGGGCCGAAGTAGCAGAAGAGAAGGCAAGAAACATCACCATGGCGATGGTTCCCCTTCTTCTTCCCCTTCATCTCATCACTCATCCTCTCCTTCCACATCTGGGCGTAGCCACCATGAACATAACGATGAGGATAAGGGTAAGAAAGACGAGAAACCTCGACGGGAAAGTCGAGAGAGAGGACAAGGGCAAGGATGTAGGGAGAGTAGGGAACAACGAAGACATCACAGGTGTCATGAAAGAGACAATCATGACGAGCCCCTACTCGCAACCTGAAGTATGCTTGACATAACAGAGGCTGTTAGGATTCCAACAAGGCACCAAAAGGATAGTCGGATCAAGCATTTAGATATGAATAACATCCCACGTTTTGAACGGGGATACAATGTTGATCCGTAGTATCATTTACAAGCATTCCACGATGCCTGTGCCTTGCAAAATATAGAGAATGAATGGCAAAAGCTTAAGTTGTTCCCAAGGACACTCACCAAAGAAGCAGAGAGTTGGTACCAGTCCTTAGAATCGAAAATCATCAGGAGGTGGAGTACAATGCTAGAACTTTTCAACGATAAATATCAGACGTACTCCAGAGTGTCCAATTTGCGTAAGCAGATCCAAGGTTGGAAACAAGGTACTTATGAACCCTTGGATGCTGCCATGGCCCACTACTATACATTGTTACATCGTTGCCTAGGCCATGCGTACGCTCAGCGAGATCAACTTTGCCACATCATGGATGGGCTAAGGCATGAAACGAGAAGAACCCTTGGGACTTATGCCCAAGGAAGACTATCACAACTTAGAGCCCATGAAGTACATCGTTTGTTGGAACAAGTAGCACAAGAAGAAGGTGAGCTACGTAAGAGGGAAAGTAAGGAAGAATACAACCGTGACCCCTCCCTTTGAAAGAATGGAGTGAAATTTTGTGATGAGGAGGATGAGTCACCACTCCAAGAGTTGGTGAAACAAAAAATCTTGCCAATCCAAAAATTAACAACCGAAGTATTGGCTAAGGTAGATCAATTGTGGGATTCCTTAGACTCAAGACTTGAAAGTGTCTTGAAAATTGTAGAAGAGTCTAAGGATGAACGAAGTAGTGACAAAAGTAAGACAAAGCAGAGAAATGCAAGCCTTGCACATAACAAGGGTAAAGGGAAAAATCATATCTCTGATGAGGCTGTGGACTCTGACACAGACAATGATGGTGGATGTGAGATTTGCCAATATGACCATCCTAAGAGATGTTGTCCAATTATCTCACATCTACAGGAGTCCGGGGTGTATGCACTAAGTCCAAGACTCAACCAACGGCAAACACCCCGAAGGTTACCTTATCCACAAGGTAACCCAAGGCAGTTCCACCAACCCCTAACGTATTATCCAAGTGGAACTCCACCACAGCCCATCGGACAACATCAGCAGTGGCAATACCCATAGTCATGGGAGATGCCACCGCCAACACAACAGTACCTTTACCGGCAGCCCAATCCTTATGGTTATTATGTGCAACAACCAATTTCTCCAAGTGACTCTATGAGTCATGCTACTCCCCAACGTCACTACCAAGTTCGGGAGTACTTCAGGAGAACTCCTTCTCCTCTGAGAGACATCTCACACTCATCCCATCCTCGAACTCCATCTACACCTCTTCCACTTGTAGTTCCCATACATCCTGCTGCAACAATGCAAGGGAAACTTCCTACTCAACCACAGCAACGTAACGCTGCGAGAGCTGTAAATATTCAACCTAGTACTGGTTCTGACAATTGTAAAAAGAGAAGGCCTTTCTTCAGAACAGAAGCCCAGACAAACTCTCGCAACCACAAGCGGTTGAGCCGATGTACATGCCTCCACCATCTAACACTTTGGAGCACCCTTCAGTCAAACAACAGAGTACGCATACGGTTATGTTAACGCATACCATAACTAACTGGATCAAGGTAGGCCACCTTCCCAGGAAACTATCTGACCCTGGGAGCCCCTTAATCTACCTACAAATCACCGAGAACAAACCACATAAGGCTCTTCTTGACTTAGGTTCCGGAGTCAATTTAATATCACGAGAAATGTATCAAGCCTGGAACCTGCCCCAACATAAGGAGAGCAACATTCAACTAGAGCTGGCTAACCAGTCCATCACCATTTCCTCGGGATTGGTGAAGGACATCATTACCACTTTGTGTGGGTGGTCATACCTAGCCAATTTCTTGGTGATTGAAATCAACAACAACGAAGGGGGCTTCCCAATCATAATGGGAAGGCCATAGCTAAGTACAATAGACGCATACCTAGGGATCCGTGATCTTTCCTTGCAAATATCTAAGATAAACATTTACAGAAAGATCAAGAAGAAGAAAGTTCTGTGCATCACATACAATGACTCAGAGGGTGATGACATGGAAGAATGCTCAGCATTGCTTCCATGTAATTGGTGTGCCCATGAATTACAAATTCAAAGGTGCCTATATGTAGCAACCACACCAGTAGTAGACACCCTGTGGTTGACAGCTACTAGGAAGAGCAAACAAATATGCATGGAACAAACTGAGGAAACAACCCATGCCCATAACGAAAGCATCTATACATTGGAATATGAGCGTCGCCAACTTCCACCCCTTAATCTAAGATCATCAATCAGGAGAAGTTGGACACTTTTAATAAATTCAAATAGGCGCTCATTATTTCGGATCTCTCCCTTTCCACTTAGTCATGGGGGAGATGGCCACCTATGCTAATCATATGGGGCTCTTAGTTCTATTTCAATTTTTGTTTTATACATTTTTGTTTTACAAGTTTTTGTTTTACATGTTTTTGTCTTACAAATTTTTGTTTTACAACTTTCTTTAACTTTTCTTGTTTTTGTTTTACAACATCGTTATACTTTTTCATTTTGTGTGTGTGTGTGCATGTGTTCCACCATGTAAGTTTGTCATCCAATAAGTGTTCGGAATGATGGTATGAACTGTTTTCATGTTGATTACTAATGTTTGGTTTTTACCTTTAAGTCACAATGTTGATACTAAGGTATGTTTCTTTTGATAGGGTAGGCAATGAGTTCACTTCATCCATCTATCCATCAAAGTCTATGGTCTCTCTTGGCTTGGAAATGTACAATCTCTTTTTAATAAGAACTTTAACGAATCAGTGACTAGGTATTTCTCAAACTAAGGAAGGACTTAGGGTTTGAAAAGGGTATGACTTTAAGAGAACTTGATGCATTTGTGTTGGCCGTTCTCTTGGGTGCTTGGATGTTTTCTTCTTGAGTCTTCTTGCTGTTCCAATGTTACCCAATCATCGGGAAGTTGAGCCAATAAAAATAACAAGTCTTTGCATGGTGTGGTTCTCACGCATAAAAACAAAACTCCAAAAAGAAAAAACAAAGTGAGAATTCAAAGCACACCCCTTAGACGAAATAAACTTGGGCTACAAGCACTGGTTATGGAACCAAAATTGTTCCCTCTAACTAAGGTCCTTCTCACTTCCCATTCTCTCCTTTGTTTCATCAGAATGGTGGTGGCTCTTTGGAGATGCATTCTTGTTATTCAAGAGGATGGTTCGGCCAAATGTATTGATGCGAAGTCATTGGATGTGGTTGGTTTGAGGCTAGATTTGGAATGGGATTTGCTAAGTCACATTAATCATGAACTACAAAAGGGGTTGTACACCACCTTGTTCTTGAGATTCCATTCCATTCTCTCCTCTCCATCCTTCTCTCCATTATTCACCTCATTGCCGGTTGTATCATTAGTGTACATATTTAGGTTGATGCATTGTTTTCTTTTTGGTAAATTTTTACAGTTAAGACTTTAACTCTTGTTCCAAAGGACATTCCCAGAGCTTACGGACTCTTTGAATGTGGGTTTGTTAGGGCATTACGGGCATGAACCTGCTTTGGGGAGGACCCACTGACATTCCTATTTGGTGCACCAGTTAAATTCTTTCCCTTAACATTTTGCAATTAATTTTATTTTGTTCATTTCCATCTTGACATCCATTTCATCGATGTCTTAGTTGTCTCTTTTTCTCCATCTTCTTGTTCTTATTCTTTCTCCATTCTANATCCATATCATCCATACCACAACCTAGCCAATGAACTTACACCGAAGTAAGGTATTAACTACATTGAAATTCATTTACACTTGCTAATATAAGATTGGGTTGTGTGTGCAGATGGCGATCATGCAATAACGGACCGGAT
Organism: Gnetum montanum; assembly: GCA_015680685.1. Taxonomy (NCBI): domain Eukaryota; kingdom Viridiplantae; phylum Streptophyta; class Gnetopsida; order Gnetales; family Gnetaceae; genus Gnetum; species Gnetum montanum. The sequence goes on along the minus strand of MNCI01005648.1, from coordinate 627,691 downwards.
CTGGAGGGACCACATGGAATGGAGCAACGCTACAACAGCTATGCAGGAAGCAAGATCGATGGCACGCTTACGAATGGACAATGAAAGGTGCAATCCGGGCATTGGCAGCAACAACACTTCTTTCTCTTTCTCTTTCTCTCAAGCTACCAACTAACGCCTGATGTCAATGTAATAAGGTGTTCACCCTTGTTGTCATGAACACCAGTTTTTTTGAGTCTTGTAATGATGATCTGTTCACATGTCATCCCATTAGTTCCATCCCCCTCAATAATCCCATACCTTTCCAATATTTTGTAAGGAACTCAAGGACGAGTTTTTATTCAGTCATGAGGGTATGATGAGACATGATATCGCATGAGCCACGATATCGCGTCTTCCCCTGCGATATCGCGTATGCGATATCGCGGTCCACTGCCAAATCTATAAATAAGAGGCGGCACTCCTCTTATTCCTCATCCTAGGCTAGAAGTAGGGAAACTCTGGCAGATTAATCACTCCAAAGATAGAATATTTTCCACGTGCCCGCAATAGGAGTCCTAAAGTGAACGAATCTTTATTCGAGCAACATTGTACCTAAACACAAGTTGTGTACGGCAATAAAGAAGAGCTTCTTAGATAAACCTTGCAGTGTATGGAATAGGATTTTATTACCTGTTATTTATTACATGTTATTTATTGTTTTCATAACGCGGAATGAGTACGACTTGATTATGAGCATTTACGAATGTGTACAGATAATCAAGGAACGGATGCTCATTGCGATTAGATTCTCTCTCACCCTTATCTCCTAGTAACGTGCAATGAGTACGACTTGATTACGAGCATTTAAGGATGTGTACAGATAATTAAGGAACGGATGCTCATAGCACTTAGGCTAGTTAAGTGCCTCAGTACGACCACTTCGAGCACGTGTGTTACATGTGGTAATCCCAGCAACGATTAGCATTTGGTAGCCGCAGTTGCATCAGTTCAGGGTGTGTATGGTAAGTGGGAACGGATGCTGACGCTAGGTAATTTAGACTTAGTTCATTAGTTAGAATTACTGATTAGTTTCTCAACCCTTCACCCTGTTAGCATAGAAGACATAAAAACATAAAAGACTATAAAAATCATATACCTCAGACTTGCTTAACCATACATCGTGACAACTACAAGTCTGGGAAGACAACGAATAATTAACCCTAAGTGTTCCATGGGGCGTGTAGGCATTTAGTCTATGGAGTTTGACCGGATTGTGCGTGCTACGCTCGTATTCGTATGGTTGAGTGTAGGGGTATCTCACCACTCATCAACATTAAACCACAACTGTGTTAAAACCTTCTACTTGACTAATTAGGAACTATGCCTAGGATTTTGTTGCACTTCCTCTCAATAAATATTCTATTTTCTCAACCATTATATTCCCTAAAAATATCAACTGCAGTTTTATGAAACATCAAGAATTACTTTAGAGAATTTGTCTTGCCTTGAAATATTCAAGTTGTGAGTATGTGCAATGAATTAGCATAAGGGTTATGCTTTTGAAAGTAATAAATTACATTCAAATAATACTATTGAGTAAGGTGTTTATATCTTCATTGTTAACAACACATCCATACAATATAGGAGGATAGATAATAGTTTGGAAAAAAAATTTATGACCTTATAAGCTTAAAGTACTAGATCCTTGTACTTATTTATGAAAGCATACAAAGCCTTTAAACCTCCTAATATTCTTTTGTTAACTCACTTCTCTCACTTGTAATTGTTCATATAAATGAGACCCAAATATTTAAAAGAATCTACTATTTATACACTAGTATCTTTAATACAGAAGTTATAATATGTATTTCTTATACTCTAGATCATTAATTTAGTTTTATCAACATTCTCTTAAAAACCAAATGAACAGTAATAATTTTCTAAAATGTGCAACATATTTTGCATACCTTCTATAGTAGTAGAAATTAAGGTAGCATCATCTATACCCATCTTATTAATAATACCATTTATAAATGTTGTGCCTACTTGTGATCTTCAATAATGTCTAAATTACCTATACCATGTTTCCAATAAATAATTTATATAACTGATAAACCTATCCTTGCATTAAAATATCTACAAATAAATATTGATTCTTTTGCTAAAAATTTGATAATATCTCTAACTAAGAGTTGAAAAGGATGATAATGACACAACTCTATAGTATTATATAATGTAGCATCTTTAGGGAAAAGTTAACATATGCCAAGGAAAGTACCACCATGCTAGCATACGTTTTTTAGCCAAATGTATTATTTATGATTATAATCTATTTTTTCTAAAAGCACAATTTTAAAGAGATTTCCTTACCAACACTACAATGCTACCAAAATGCCTACCTCTGTGTCCTACTATTGTATTTCATACAAGAAATTTAATGAATCTATGAACTATAAAATCTACAAAACCAACATCTTCCCAAGTTTCAACAAAACTAAAAATGTCAAAGCTATTAAAGAAACTAATGTTATTCATTCAGATAACCTTATTTGTAATTTTACCATCTATATTAATAAATCCATAGCGAAAAGGGCCTATACATTTTTTGAATAGTTTTTGGAATACTGCTTACTTGTAATGACTACAATGTTGCTAGCATTTAGGTATGCAAAAAGACCTTGTCCATCTGTTATCTTAACTTTTTTCATTGTTTAGCCCTTTCTACAGGTTCCTTCCTAATGAGAGTGTTGTTACTTCAAAGTCTTTGCTCATACTTACTTTTCTTTAAGCAGCTATGATGTTGTCATATGTGCTCTTTAACTTCTATGTTACAAAACTTAATGATCATACACCAAGGTTTTTCATGTCATTCACCTAGAACCTTAAAAAATTTTGTAATATTTAGAGCAAAAATACTCATATCTTTGATGCGGTTTTTAACTTTTGTGACCAAATTGTTGTATTGTTTATCTTCCTATTATGGATAGCAACAAATCATAATTTTTTTGTCAGTTTTTTCTTTTGCTCTTTTAACACTTTAGTGATCACAACATCCATCTTTGACTTTGTTATTTTAAATTTAGATTCATCTTTATTTTCTTCAACTTTGGCTTCAACGACTACCAATTTTTGTAAACTCTGCTCATTATCCATTGAAGCCAAGTAAGAATCCTTTTTTCCTTCAATCTTGTCCTCAAGGTTGGTTATCCTTTAAAGAATTTCTTTGTTTTGAGCATAAACTTCATCTAATAAAGACATTTTGTTGATCATTTCTTTGTTTTGATTACAAACTCCATCTAATAAAGTAATTTTGTTGACCATAAGCTCTTATTCTACAATTGAAACTTCTTTGATAGCAACTCTAGTTGCTTTATGCATATACTATGATGATGCCATGATGAATTTTCAGATTTCTTGGGTAGACTCCTTAATCTCTTCATTAAAACAATCCTCACTTATATGATGTATCTATATGTTATAATTTAAGGGCAAGGGTCTGCTTCTGAATGTATTTCTTAGATATACATGCATAAGATCTTATTTCTTGGTGTTTATTTGTCCTTAAGCTTTGTAGGTCTATGTTTTAGTATCTTAGGCTTGCCTAGGTGTGTAGGTAAGTTGAATTCACTAAGTAGGGGGATATAAATGCATAACATAATGTCGTCATGACTTCACTGTAGGTCACAATCATAATTTACATAGCACAAGTCATAATGGACTAGTAGTAAGGTTATAATCAGTATTTTGTATTAAGCCTTAGCCACCTTGAGGCTACAATGGAATTGTAATAGCTCCTAAGATTAGGGTTTTTATATAGTTTGTAATGTCTTAGTGTTGCAGGTCATAGTCAAGTCATGACCTAGTTTAGAAACTCATGATGCACTTGCAACTAGGTTGTAATGCAATATAAAATTATACATGCACTCGCAATCATCTCATGTTAAGGTCATGGTTCGTTGAACAACAAATTATGAGAGTTATGGTGTAGTGACATCATAGTTGTGGTCTATTGTGGTGACCAAAAACGTTGGAGGCTAGAACGGTACACCGAGGTTCGCAGTCATACAGCTTTGACCCCACATCTATGTAAGGGCCTGCTAGAAACAGAAGCGGGGTGCCCAAAACAGTCTTGTTGATCAAACTAGGACTTATAGGGTGTTACACCAAAACGAATGCTAAGAGTTTGCATGGGGTTTGCAATGTCCATAGTGTCAACTAGGGTGAGTGTAGTTAAGATTTCCAGTGCAAAATGAAGGTGCAAATGCACAAATATGTGTAGAAGCAATGAAAAATGTAAGTAAAATTGTAGAATGCAAGAAAAAATGCCAAAATGCACAAGGAGTGAGCGAGAGAGAAATTGGAACCACCCTAAATGGGGAAACCATAGTTAACTACAAAGAAAGGTAAGGAGGTACGTGATGTATAGACAGGCATAATAGACATCGTAGTCATAGTCTCAAGGCATCTAGGCTACGAAGACTGATGTTTGTCATGATGTCTAGGCCTACTGGGTTGGTTGTTGTGATGTCCTATGGGTTGTGGTGTTCTGCAGTGTGCAAAGGGGTGTGCAATGGTGCTACGGTGGTGTGCAAATGGTGTCTACCAAAATGCTGAGTGCTCTCAAATGCCAAAATGCTAAGAATGCCAATGCTCAAATTTGTCAACCAACCTTTTTTATTTTCCAACCCCTAAAACGTAGAATGCTAGGGTATTTATAGGCCTAAGTTTAGTGTGAATCGCGAATCTAGTGCCATGTGGCAGAGGGGTAGTTGGGACTACGCTAGCCCCAACTACACTCCCATTGAAGCAAATGGTGTTCTACTAGTGTGCTCCAATAGACCCTGCGAGACTACCAGACCATGACTACACTGCCAAGACTGCATGTGCAAATGCTAAATAGACCATAATGTGCCTAAAAACAATGCAAAACAGTGCAGTTTTGGAGACCATGCTTTGAGACTACGCTATCCACTCTCTTGAGTGGTGTCAAGTGTAGGTACAATTTTGGGGCAAATGGGAGGTGCAAAAGAAATGCAAATTGTTGATCTTGCTTGCCAAAGAAATGTTGGAGCTGAGATGAAGGCCGATGCTAAGTTCTGTAGGTTTCTAGAGGTAGTTTTGCATGAGTACACTGACTACACTTTGCAGCGTAGTCCCACAGTTAGACAAATTTTGCAAAAAATGTGTTCCAATGATGACTATGACACTTAGAACAATATGACAAAGTTGATGTCTTCTTGTTGACTACGCTCTGGAGTGTAGTAGGGCACGTAGTCTCATAAGTTAGAAAATTTGCCGAACTATTTTTTCCATGCCAAGTAGGCTTGACAGCTTCTAGCTTGACACTTAGGCAAATTTCCAAAACTAGCCATTGGTGTGCAAACTATGCTAACTACACTCTAGAGCGTAGTCCTAGCAGGGAAAGTGTAGTCCAACCCTTAGAAAATCTTGCAATTACTATCGACACTTAGAAAATTTTTTCAAATCTAGATTGTTTGTGTTAACTACGCTCTAAAGCATAGTCTCAACAATGGGGAGCGTAGTCTCAACACTGATAAAAAATTTGTCAAGTTTTGACACTTGGACAAATTTGTAGTTGAGACCTAGGAGCCCAAATTTGGTGGTGTTTCATCTATGATATTCTACTTTCATAGATGTGTTAGGCCAAATGGGAAGTTGTTTTGTGTAGCAAGGTATTTGAGTTGCATAAGATAATCTCTTTATGGTGTTTTTATACTTCTTTGTTGGTTATACAAGTTGGTACTGTGTAGGTCCAAGTATTTCTATCTTCCTAATCACCTCTATGCTTATTTGATATATTTTATGATGATGTGATGTATGGCTTATTTTTTTATTTAGAATAGGCACCAAGGTGTGTGTGACTAGTTGGTGATGGACATCCTAGAATAATTATGTTAATCACCACTATAATGCATCAATGAGGAATTTTAGTACCTCCACTAGTTTCTTTTTCCTCTAAAACATTAGAGGATTGTTAGTATGATTCTAGCCCTAGTATTAGTCTAGACAATGGATTGTTAGTATGCCACTAGGTCTAGTTGAGACTACCAATGTAAGTTCCATCTGCATGGTAATTGGTTTAAAAATTTGGTATAAGCACTTATGATAACCTAATTCACATACTGACACTAAATGTTAGTGCATACTAGTTTGCTAAGGTATATTGGTGGTGGTGGATAGAGGGATGTGGAATTATTCTATGTCTTGTGTTTGTTATATGGCCTATGATTATGGTGTATAGTTTATAAATGTGTGCATATGCTTGTATATGACTATATACTAACATGTTCTGTAGGTCTATTACCCATGCTTGAGTTTCTTATTCCGTAGCACTAGTCCTTAAATCAAATGAGGAAGGTGATAAAGGTTTTTCACTCAATGTATATTGATTTTTTTTTCTTTCGAGTGTTGATATTGAGGGTTTGCTAGTGTAGTTGAAGGATGCTTGATGTCTTATGATTAGTAGATCAATGACTATTTGACATTGTTTCTTTGTATTAGTTATTATGAATATTGATTTTATATGGATGTTGTATGGATATATGGTTATGCAACTTGGATATTTTATGTTGGATGTCATGTTATGAATTAGAAATTTTTTTTTCAACATTTATATTATTTGTTTAGTTAGTTTGTATTTTCTATGTTTATGTTTGGTTACATGTGTTTTCGCTTCTATATCTCATTTGCATCATTGTGTCTAGCCTCTAGTGCAATGTTGGTCTTTACCTAATGCACTTCTAACCTAGTTTGATTAGAAGGGTGTTACATAAATATAGGATGAAATTACTTGGTGTATATTATGTGTAAATGATGTTATGTTGCTGAATACATCATTGCTTCTGAAATGGTAAAGTGACAATTTGCTATAGAGTCAAAAAGCTTAAAAATTAGTAGAAATAATACAAAATAGATGGAATGTAATTTCACTAAAATATAAACATTGATGGAATAAAAGTAATAATTTAAGGCTAAACTGTCCTTCACTAGAAATAGTTCCATTACCAAAGATCAATGCTCCATTCAAATGATGAAATTGATAATGATGTAAGAAATAGGATTAAGGCAAGAAGGTCAAAATGGAGGGAGACCAATGGTGTTTTATGTGATAAAATAAAACTAAAAAAATTACAAAATAATAATTAAGCTTACTATTCCATAAATTTAACAACAGAAAAAACCCTCAAAAGGTTAATTTTATAAATTTAAAAAGGACCTTACGATGAAATAATTATTTAAGTATTCACAACTGTAGAAGGAACAGCAAGAATAGAGATAGGGAGGCTCAACGGTGCATTTGTCCCATGATGGCTCTAAGAGTTCAGAGTTTTAACAAGATAAATATCGGTAGTTTCACAAAACTGTACATGTATCCTATCTTCATCTTATCCTCTCGTAAGTATGTTATATTGAACAACCAAGAAAATTTCGATTGACATATTAATTAAAGCAATTAAAGTCAAAAGCTTGTGAGTTATGACTATTTAGATTCCATCATTGCATCAGCCAGTTTAGGCTTGTATCTATGCAAAGACCTTAAGAAGGGCTTGTCAAGATGAAGATATTACCAATTTGAATTCAAACTCGACGTATAAGAGAAGAATTGCATTAGGGAGCTTAGGCTAACCATGTAAACTGGAACTAGTTTCCAGAGAATAGTTCGAATCAGAAGCGATTTCATTACGTCAGTTAAAGGTGCAATGGTATTGTGTAAAAACAAGTTTTCATGGAATCTCATGATAGACTCATCAACTTCTCTCTGTGAAATTTACAAGACGAACTTTAGAGGGCAGACAAAGATTAAAGAAAGCATATAGTTTTTTACCTATATTTTATTTCACACTTTCTGAACTCAGCTGCAATCAGCATTATCAGAATCATGAATTAAAAACTTTAAACATGACAAGGTCATCCTCTTTAGCTGTACTATGGCCACAAATTTTATTCCAACACGATGCAGGTGAATTGCTTCTGGTGACAAATTTTATTGGAGTTCGAAACGAACAATTATGCCCAACAAGATTGCTCAAAATGGAGGCATACACAACTTTGTCACAGAACACAGGTACCATAAACTGAAGTTCTGAAATAGCCAAAGAGCAATGTTCTTGAAGATGGAAGGAGGACCAAGTCAGCTAATAGCTGAGCCCTAACTGAAGACCTAGAATTGCATGAATAAAAAACAATCCCATGATGCCACTTCCTAAGAACCCATGAATGGTTCGCAGTCCAGGATTCCCCTGCAAAATCATTGTGTACCATGTATAGATTTATTTTTAGGATGGATATGTTTATGAACAGAAAATTATCCTGAACACCGGCATGCAGAAAAAAAATGATTTTAATTGTATGCCATGTTTGTCAAATATCTTACCTCAAACAAAACTGGTGTAAGAGTCTGGATTGTTAAGAGAGCAAGACCAATAGTGCCAGTCACTGCATGTGGACTGCAAGAAGAAAGACAATTATAATTGAGGAATGAGAAAGCACATTGAGAAGAAATATTGCTGACACATGATCTGACAACAAAATTAATACGCTTGAACCTATGCATACCTCTCTAGTATAGGTTTATCTGATGTTAAAAGAGAAGTGATTCCACCGGTGGCTCCAAGGGCAAAGAAGAAAAACATGCCACCCAGTAATTTGGGATGCAGATCCTTAGCCTGAGCTTTAACCTCCTTATGAGTAGAAATTTTGGTGAGCAGTCAAATAATGCATGCAAAACATTATAAGTTTTTGTCATATTCGTAACATTGTAGCAGGATCATTTAGAGCCAACATCATTACCACATTATCTGAGAGTCGTATCTGCCAGCCCAAATATGAGCCATAGCCTCCCATAGCAAGAAGCACCACAGCCTAATGCAAGATCAATTAGGATATAGATAAATGAGAGCAGTAAAGCAGGACACAACAAACATGAAATATGGAACCCTGAAAGCTAGAATCCAATTCCCACCATATTTCCAGGATGGCCCCAGTGCACAAGCCAATCCGGTAAATTCCATGACCTGACAACCTCAACAAAAGGGCCAAAAATCGATTTCACAGCCTCAGCTACAAATAAAACCAAAAATCAGTTACCAGGTCCCCATGGACTTTACAAACTAGGAAAATTTCACTTGCATGTAAAAAATTCAGAATTTCTAAATTTTAATTCCACAAAAGTTGTACAGTCTAGACATACACATGATCCTGTCACGATGTCAGATAAACCATCATTCACATTTTATGGATAAAACCCAGAAACCAAAAAAAAAAAATATTTACCGCCAGGAAGGGCAGCAAGCAGGAGATAAGATGCAGGAGCAACTGAGAACATTAGGATGTTACTGGGTTTCTGCAGTTGCTCAATTTGGTATTCCTCCTGCTTCTTTCTGTCTTCGAATTCAATCACAACCTTTGTATCTGCCTCAGCGTCAAAGTTCCTCCCCAACTCGGATTCACCTAATTTCACGGCATTGCTACGATATTCTGAAATCAGTATAAGACATTGCCCCAAACGTCAAAATCCAATAGCCACAGAAATTCTACAAACAAACATTTATACCAAGTTCGTGGATTAATTAAACCGTTGAAACCTAGTTTCATATATTGGATTATGTATCAACAACAAATCTACCGAATAAACATCTTCAAAAACCAGCAGTAAAATTTTCAAAATGCAGCCCACTGGCCTTTTTTCTTAAGAAGCTTTCTGGGTCTTTGCTTTGACATGGTTGAGAATCCCACCAATCTGGTGTGCAAAAGAGATCTTGACTGGGGCTCAAACAGTAATGCAGAAGAAGATTTGAGCAAAGAATGAGCCATAGTAACCCCAAGATGATAGCTCTGCAAATCTGCAGAGATATCTGTAAGATGATGATGAAATACAAGAAGTTGTAACCTGTGTAAATATAGATGAGCTTGGATAAGGCAATTCAACCACTGCAAGCACCCCACAACGAAACGTGCAGAATGAAGCGTGGAGGCAAGCAAGCCAAACATTTCTATGCAAATACTGTATCAAGCTTTTGCCCCTGTTGTGCATTTTTCGATGGAAAAATTTATGACACCAGTCACTTTCCTTCCCATTTCGCGGATTCTGGAAAAAAATTTTAAAATCTGTTTGAGGGCATCAAAAACACAAAGGAATATACTTCATTTAAACTATGCCGGTTATGGCGTCGTATTGAGTTATTTAATGCCAGCATTTCCCATCATCGTCATTATAGCAGAGTGTTTCAGAAAATGTCTGCCACTGGTGTTTCGCAGCCCAAAGCCAAAAAGCAGGCTAAAAATGGCTTTTCGGCTGCTACAAATGAAATTAAGAAAAGTACATTTTACTTTTCAAAGGGATATCTCCAAAGATTCCGTAGATATCTCTCGATAGATTGTTGCAGTCGTGGATTTCAAAATGTTATCGTTAAAATAACATTAGAAAATTACCCACAAAATTGTTACAGGAAAGATTTTCCCCGCGTTGGTGGAATTTTTCGTGGTTGTAAATGGTGGAATTTTTCGTGGTTGTAAACGGCATTAGATTAGTTTGGTTATATGTTAGACAATGAGGTGTTGGCAAGATCTTTGGAGCTTCACTCTGAGCTACATGAAATTTTAATTGGACTACATATCTTAGGATCTATCTATATTTCACTTATATTTCACATTCCAACACCCTACATAAATTTGGCTGAATTTTAATTTCATCTCTTGTATGGAAAAAGTGTTGCTAATCTATGAGTAGTAACTAACCTTTGACCAAAATTTCGACTAAAATAAAAATAAATTTTCATTTATAAATTATGAATTAAAAAAAGGTTAAGAAAACTTTTCCTGCAATCATTTATTTTTAAAAAAAAATTTACAATACCTTTTTTTCATGTTATTTGTTTGCATAACATTATTCAAAGCGCATAAATTTTTTCATTCCATATATATTTAAACATGGGATTGAGTTTGTGTGAACGACTTTGGTACAAGGTCTTTGTAAAACTAACACATTCAAATGTACAATTTCAAGATAAAATGGCCCATACATATCATCCTTATACTATAGGCTCTACACTATGTGGAAGATGATGTGTAGACGAACCACATTATTAGGAGATTGATCTCATCCTTTTATTTATTCTAAATAAGATGAGATCCTAGTTGTCCATACTTATCGATATCCATACTTATCCATATCCATGCTTATCCATACCCATGATTATCTCATCTATAAATAAGATGATAATGATCATTCTCATGATTTTAGAGACTCATGCTTTATCTCTTCAAATCCATTCTTGGAAGGATCCAAGTTTATACAATTGTAGCAGCACATATTCATAAACATATAGATTCTGGATTAATAGATTGTAAGTGTGTTTTTTGTTCTAATAAAGTTCTTTAATTTCTGTTTAGCATAGATAGTATCCAGGGTCCTTTAGATTCAGATTTCTCATTTGGTATTGGAGCTCGGTTAGCTCAAATTCTTGACAACAGATCTCTTCAGAATGGCGCAAAATAACGGATCTGTGTCTCTCCAAATTCCTGTATTCAATGGAGAAAATTATGAATATTAGGCAATCAAGATGAAGACATTTATGATCTCACAAGATCTATGGGATATTGTTGGTGGTGGATTTCAAGATGCTGATCAAGCAACATTTCAAGCCCTGACAGAAGATGAAAAGAATGAAGTCAAGAAGCTTCGTAAGAAAGATGCAAAAGCATTCTTCATTATTCAATTTGGCTTAGATCTGACAATCTTTCCCAAAATCGTCATGCATCCAACAAGCAAAGTTGCATGGAATGCACTGGAGATTGCATACAAGGGATCATTAAAAGTTCGTGTTGTCAAGTTACAAGCTTTAAGGAAAGATTTTGAATCTTTGCACATGCTAGATTCAGAAAATATTGATCAATACATCAGCTGATTTCAACAAGTTTGAAATGGACTTAAATCTTGTAGAGAAACACTTGAGGGAAGGTGTGCTGTTGAAAAGATCCTTCGAAGTGTGACCCGACGATATGATTCCATTGTCGTGGCTATTGAAGAAGCAAGAGATCTTGATAAGATAACCATGGTTGAGCTCGTAGGAAGCTTGAAGACATACGAGCAAAGAATTGCTGATCGTGAGGATTCAACAGCAAATGCATTTCAAGCACAATTCCAGAGATCATTCAATCAAAATCACAATCAAAGATCCTCATTCAAAGGACGTAGACGTGGTCGCGGTAGATCCGAAGGTCATGGTCATGGAAGATCAAATCAATCAAATGAAGGTAAGCATTGTGATTTCTGTGGTACCAACACCCATAATACTCATGAATGTTGGTCTAGGAAGAAGCATGAAAAGAAAGGCAAAGCAAAAATTGCAAAAGATGAAGATCATCACAAGAATCACCAAAAAGGTGAGCAATTGTTTTATACTGAAGAGGAGGAAGATCACCTCCTGATCTCTACAAAGGCATCAAATGCTAGCAACAACAACACGTGGTATGTTGATAGTGGGTGTAGCAATCACATGACTAGGAACAAGAAACTCTTCTCAAGTCTGGAAACATATGATGAAAAGGTCACCATAGGTAATGGGAAGAAGTTAACCATTGTTGGGATTGGATCACTTGCTTTCACAACCACGCAAGGACATGTCAACTTTGGCTCAATGGACCGCATGCAGAAAAAAGGACTTGTCAAAGGCCCTACCATTGGTGTGTTTTTTGAGCACCCTCTAGGCTATTCTCTTTCCAACGCCAAACCCACTCCAGTGATGCCAGGCTAGCACACGTCTTGGGACTCTTCTGCCAAACGGGGATGTCCTTCCTAGAATCATGGACACCACGGGAACTATGCAACTCCCAGGCCCCAATGGCCCCCCATTTTCACAGGGTCTACCTCACCTATTTCCCACATGTTGGTGCCTCTCCTTCCTCATCAGCACTCCCTCCATTCTATGCAACAATGGCCAGGCATCAATTTCGGTTCCCCAGCTTCACATTTTTTGATTCCCAAGTTGTCATTCCCTCCAGCTACCAATTCCGTTATTCCGGTAGCATCCAATCCGCATTTCTTGCGTTCGCTAGCACACAATCCACCCTTTTTGGACTCACTTCCATCCACCATTCTATCCAATGCTGCTCCCTGTGGGCCTCTAACTCTACACACATTTTCCTTCCTCTTTTTGCTCCATTTTCTATAGAAACGCCCTCCTTGATTCAATCAGTAGCCATGCCCTCCCAGGTCCTTTCCTCTACACCAACCATGACTCCTCCCCGGTGGTCTCCTTCTTCCTTACAGATGGCTCTCTCTCACCCAGCCTCTCAAATGCTAGATCTAAATTTTCACCACCACCTAACCCATAGTCATTCTCACTAGCACCATGTCCAACCAACCCAAGGTGATGCAAACGCTACCACTGCTCTCTTCTCCAACATGGGCGATGACTTTTATGCGCTACTTACGTTGATGGGGGGGAGCTCTGATGGTCTGGCAGAACCGTCCACCGTCATTGAAGCTACACTAGATGATCATTGGATTGTAGTAATGGAACGTGAGCTATAGCAAATCAATAAAAGCAACACTTGGAGTCTAGTTCCTCATCCATCTAGTAAGCCTATCATCGGTTTAAAATGGATATTCAAACTCAAGAGAAACTAATATGATGAACTAGAAAAATTCAAAGCTTGCCTAGTTGCCAAGGGCTATCTCCAATAGCAAGGCAGAGACTTTGATAACAACTTTGCTCCTGTTTCACGAATGGATTCTATTAAAATCTTTCTAGCTATTGCTGCACAAGTTGGCTATGTGGTATATCAACTGGATGTGGCATCTGAATTCCTCAATGGCATTCTGAATGAAGAAGTCTATGTGGAATAACCCCTAGGTTTCATTGATGAAGGAAAACAAGATCATGTGTACAAGCTTCATAAAGCTTTGTACAGGCTCAAGCAAGCTCCATGTGCATGGTATGCACATATTCATTTATTTTTCATCCAAGAGGGGTTCATCCATCTTCAGTCCCAAACTACAATTTACAAAAAGGTATCTGGAGATGATTTTATTTTTGTTTGTCTGTATGTAGATGATTTAGTTTGTTTTTCATCTACAATTGCATTAGGAAATGATTTTCGTAATGTTATGCAAAATGAGTTTGAAATGTTTGATCTAGGGAAAATGTCATATTTTTTGGGTTTTCAAGTAATCTAAGAAAAAAATCCATTTTCATATGCCAAATGAAATTTTCTTAATCCTTACTTGAGAAATTTGGCATGATTAATAGTAACCCCTCAGACACACCACTCTCCCTTGATATAAAACTTACCAAGAATGATAAATCTCCTTTAGTCAATCCGTCACTATATAGATCCCTAGTTGGTGGTTTATTGTATCTCTCCAATACTCATCCAAATATTCAATATACTATCAATTACCTTTCTCGGTTCATGCAAGATCCACAAGAATCACATTGGAAAGCTGCAAAACGAGTTCTACGTTACCTGAGAACTACAACAGATTTTGGGATCACATTCCATTGACATACAAACTTCAAGGTATGGGGTTACACTAATGCAGATTAGGGAGGCGACCTTGACGATTGAAAGTCAACTTCTGGTTTTTGTCTCTTCTTCAGTCCATCGCTCATCTCTCTGGGGATCAAAGAAGCAATCTTCAGTCGCACTCTCAACAGCCGAAGCAGAATACATAGTTGCATCAAGTGCTGCTTCTCAGGCCATCTGGATTCACTCAGTTTTCACTAAAATGGGATTTACATTTGATCCTCCCATTCACTTATACTTTGACAGCACAAGTGCTATTACAATGGCTCACAATCCAATTCAGCATGGGTGTACCAAGCACATTGATATCAAGCATCACCATCTTAGAAGCCTGATCCAAGACAACATCCTCAACATGGAACATTGTGCAACTGAAGCACAACTAGCAGATATTTTTACCAAGATTCTGAATCGTGAGAAGTTTGCATCCTTCAGATACCTTGTTGGAGTGGAAACCCTCACCATCATGGGGGGGTTTGTGGAAGATGATGTGTAGACATTCCACATTATTAGGAGATTGATCTCATCCTTTTATTTATTCTAAATAAAATGAGATCCTAGTTGTCCATGCTTATCCATATCCATGCTTATCCATACCCATGACTATCTCATCCATAAATAAGATGATAAGGATCATTCCCATGATTTTAGAGACTCATGCTTATCTCTTCAAATCCATTCTTGGAAGGATCCAAGTTTATATAATTGTAGCAGCACATATTCATAAACATATAGATTCTGGATTAACAGATTGATTGTAAGTGTGTTTTTTGTTCTAACAAAGTTCTTTAATTTTTGTTTAGCATAGATAGTAGATCCAAGGCCCTTTAGATTTAGATTTCTCATGCTATATTATGTAGCTACTCATATAATGATTCTATTATTTTTATAAGTCATCTCTAAATCTATTTTTTGCTGGATTTAATTGGATGGATGGCTTCTCTTTCTTTCTATATAGCATTCACAAAGTATACTTTTCTTTATTGTTTCTATATTTGGGTATGCCAAATGAGTTTCTTTATTCTTTTTATTATTGTATTTTTGCCTTGCATACTTGAAATTGAGCCTCTTGCTATTAATGATTTCTTTCCTCATTGGAAAGAAACTATCTTAGAAATGCTCATCCCCTTTCTAAAAAGTTTCTTTTTATTTGGAAGGGTTTGTGTCCTTTCATTTTTCATGCTATTTAGAAAAATAAATATGATATTTTTTACAATCATGCAACTATGCATGATGAGTTTACTATGTTCCAAAAAATCAATACTATTTCACTTGTTATTTTTCAAATAAAGGCTCAAGTTGATAGCACTTTACTCAAGCTTAATAAACTTCTTCAACTAATAAAACTTTGGACAAATGTTGCTAGCTTATGCTTAAGCACTAGCACTAGTCTCTTTTGTTTCTCCTATATGTTTGTTTTGCTTTTTTTAGTTATTAATAAGGAAGCCTTTAGTAACAAGTGAGGGTGTTTTTATACAAGGTCAAAGCCCAATCCTTTTCTTACATCAAAGGAAAGGGTTTTTAGGATTAAATGTAAAGATGAAAACTGAAAGGGCATCCAAAACCACTGGTCCTTCTTTTTCATTGTTATTTTTTAGAGCTTTTTTTTATTGAAAGGATATGATGTATTCTTGTTATGATGTAACTTTTTTTCTATTCTTAATGTAATTTTATTTTTGAGGTCCAAAACCTTTGTTTACATCACCAATTTTTTACTACTTCCACTTAGCCTTTAACAAACTTATCCCAAAAAATTTTCATATCGATCAATTTTTTATTTATCCATTTTTCAATCATTTATTCACATCCATTGCATTCCTCACCCACCACCTCTAATCATCCTTTACAAATAAATTTTATTATCAACACCAATTTAATCATCATAATGTGCTTAGAGATATAAGTGTACAAAAATGTTAAAAAATAACTTTTAGGGAAAAATGCAAGGCTATACCTTCCATAACATACTTATTATTTAATGCTACCAAGGTGATTGTTCTCACATATAATGTGAATAGGACGCTTCTTTTAGGTATCAAACCCTAAATATATATATACACTAAAAATAAAAATTTAGAGTACAAAAGCAAAGGAGTACTACAAAGAGGAGAAACTCCAAATCAACAAAAAGAAAAGGCCTAACAATTGTGGAAATGTCTTTTTAGGTTTTTATCCTTACAACCAATCCTAAAAAAGCTTCACCTCTAAGGTAAAAAATAAAAAATTCCATGAAAAGATTAACATTGGATGGAGGAGGAGGAGGCCCCTACGTTGTTAATAGAATCAACATTATTAAAAGATATTATCTCCATACCTTGACTAATAGCTGCAAATAAATTAGGATTTAAAAAATCTTGAACATACTATCCATTCTAAATATTTGACATGTCATCACTAATAAATAGGCTTCCTCAATGTTTTTTTTTTATTAAGAATCAATTGAAAACCATCTAAATCAACAATAGGAGACCTTAGGGACAAATATTTGTTTCTCCTCACTCATTAGGAATTCTTTAAAATTGATTTAACTAGAACCTTCCTCAAAGGTATATTTTGTTGAATAATAGTAAAAGAACAAGATGGGCTAATTATTAAAACATCAATAGAAGAAACTGTTGCAAGATCTATAGCATCTATAGAAAAACCTTAGCAAGATATACAACATTTGTAGAAGAAACCTTAGTAGTGTTTATAGTAGCTTAGTGTTGATGTACTTGCATAGCCTTTTTTTACAACATAAAAAAAACATGAATCGAACATATGATTCTCTTAATGATAATAGTGACATGAATTTGAAAGAGTCAAATAAAAAACCTTCTATACATAATCAATTCTACCAACATGCAGAAGAATTTCTCATTTAAGCAAATCAAGATACACTTTAATCATATATCTGATTCTACAAAAAACCACTAGTTGTATCTAGGATTTCAAAATGCTTGATTGGCTTAATTCAAGAGATAATATCCTTGTCAACTTTTTTAAAAATCAATGGAATATTTAGCAATTTTACAACACAATAAACCCTTTGAAATTCAGTAGATGCTAGATTAAAAGAGGAAGTCTAGTTTCAAATAATTTATAAAGCATGATGATGATTAAAAACACCAATATCAGGGATCTTAGAAATCATTGTCAAATCAACAAATTTTACTAACAAAAATGAGTTTGACAAATAACATACATGGACAACATCCAATACTTGATCATTCCAAACTAGATTTAAATGACTTAAAAAAGATGATGATGAGTAGCGAGGTACCCCTATGTCCAACTATATGAATCACAAGCATTCACGCATGATTCAATCGAATTTCACAGACCTTAATTTCTTAAGTACACTGGTTCAAGGAAGCAAAATCTAATTGAAACGATTGTTATCTTCTCAATTCCACTTGTGAGGTACAAGTATATGGTTAAGTGCGATTGAGGTATATGATTTTTATCATTTTATATTTTATAAGTTTAATCACCTAGAACAAGACTGAAAGGTAAAGGAATTGAATATCTAATTAATCTTCTACTAAACTAGCCTAACACAAGTACTCTTTCCCACTCTTTAGACACATCTTGAATGCATATACCATTGCTAGGTTACTAAACGTTAAACATTTTTGGGCTACCAAGTGCTACACGTATGCTCAAAGTGGTCATGCTTGTTGATGAGTGGTGAGGTACCCCTATGCCCAACCATACAAATCACAAAGCGTTCATGCATGATCTGGTCAAATTTTGTGGACTTTATAGTTTCCAGTGCACTAGTCTTCTAGGTAGTGAACCTTGCCCTAAGGTCATCCGTTGTCTTCCCAATTCACTTGTGAAGCACATGGTATAGTTAAGTGTAATTGAGGCATACGATTTTTATAGTTTTATGTTTTATAGTCTTGGTACTTGAATAGAGATAAAGACAAGGTAATTTAATGGCTAATTCAATGTAACTAACCTACTAGCCTCTAGCTAATCCTAACATAAATATCCAGCCCCACTTTCTATACACATCTTGAACCCATGTATCCATTGTTGGTTTACGAAGCACTATGCTACTGGGCATACTAAGCACTATGCTACTGGCCATACCAAGCAATAACGCTGCTAGGATTACCAAGTGAATACATGTTACACTTGAAGCAATCGTACTTATGTATTTAATCTGTCTAGCTTATCTTGCTTGATTATCTTAATTAGCTTAATTACTAGAAAACATTGAATAAGTAATCGAAAACATTAAGCACATAAATGAAATATTTAATCTATCTAGAATGCTGCAAGGTTTATCAGAAAGCTCATCTTTATTACTGCACATACTATCCTACTGAGGTACAATAATGCTCAAATAAAGATCTATACACTCAATGACTCCTACTGCGAGCACTCAAGAAAAATATTCTAACTTTCGAATAGACAAACTGCAAGAGCTCTACTACTACTATGAGAATTGATGTCATAAATGTAGTTGATGGCTTGTATTTATAGACCAGAACAGACCCTTGCGTCGATGGGCTGCATTGATGCAATTGACTATGTTGATGAGGCCTCGTCAATGGGGCCTAGTCAATGGGGCCTCATCGATGCAATAAGCTACATCGACAGGGCCTCATTGATGGGGCCCAGTCAACATAACAAACCGAAACTCATCATACCCCCATGACTGAATGAAAGCTCATTGAGTTCTTTACAAAATTGAGAAGGTATGAAATTATTGACTGACTTTGACATAACAAAACAAAACAAGATAAAATGGACATAACAACTAAGTGTCTAGTGTATTGATCAACATATTACAAAAATTGTGATGTTCATGACATAAAATTGAACACCATGACATGATTCTTCAAAATTGGACAACATGTTATTTGATGGTGTGAAGTTGATGGAGAAGGTCAAATAATCCCAAGTAGTGGTGGCTCTTGAGGTTTTGAGTGACCTTCACCAGCTTCAAGCATGTGTAGTGATAGAGGTGGTTGTGGCTATCCTGGTACTACTACTATTTCAGGTGGAAGGAAAAAAGCACCCAATAATTCCTTCATTTTCTCTTCTTTACTCTTGGGATCATTCATAGTCCATGTAACTTTGCTAATGTGGGCTGGGGTTGGAACATCCCAAGGACAAGGCAAAATGGGAAAGAGCTCCTTCACATTGATAAAATAGGCTATGAATTGCTTGCACTCAATGTTGAATGCTCAAAGTATGTCCTGCAGTGCTTGGTAGTCATTCATTCTTTTGGCCAAGTTCTTTGTGACTAATCTTTGGTTGGTGAATTTCACCTTGAGAACCTTGAGTTCAGCATTCACAACTGCAAGCTTTTGCTTTGTGTTTTTATGCATCTTGAAATTAGCCTCATATAATAAGTAGGAGCTGGCCACTTACTTTTCAAGTTTAGACCATGGTCGTTCAACAGTCAGCATCATCAAGTTTGCATAACAGAGATTGGACAATTGCATGTACTTCGTCATCTCTTTAATATGCAACTCCTTCATGCAAATTTCTGCCCTATTGTAGGCATCAATCCTATCGAAAATGGATTGCCACAACTCTCTACCTTGTTGGAGTTGCTTAAGGGCCTCATTAACTTTTTCTTCATCAGTTGGATATGCTTTTCATGCACCTCCTTTTGTAGGCCAACCTAGTCTTTGTAATGATTTTTTAGCTTTCTCAAATTTAAGAGCCTCATTCTTCTAGGCAACAATCTCAATAGTTGACTTCTGGCATAAGGCACAGACCTCCTCTATGGAGAGGCTATGATTTTCTGTTGCCAATCTTCTCAATTCATCATTTTAGCATTTTCCTCGGCAAGCTACTCCCACTATTGATGGATAAATGTTTCTAACTATTGTTTTCACACATCAACATTCCACAAGTGATGGTTTTCTACCATCAAGGATTCATTTTCTTGGTGTGTTTGCATCAAGTCCCTCCATATTGAATGAGTTGAAGCTTCTACTATGAATTGATTAAAGACCATTGTTACCATTTCTCCCTCAATCCACTTAAGCTATTCTTGAAGCTGTTGAAAAGCTTCATCTCATGTTAATGCAAGGTTGATAAGAGTGGGGTCAGCAATTCGAGCACGCAATTTGGCAACTTCCGTAGCCAAGCGTTGATTATGTGCTTGAGCTATTTCAAGTTACCCTTCCAAAATAAGACACTTTCCCTTTTCCTCCAGTAGCTTTGACTGGTTTGTAGTGATGGTATCTGAAAAATCAAAGTTATCTAGAATCAGTTGCCTGATTCCCACCAATCAGTCCAGTAGTTCTTCATGTTGGACTACAGTTAATCTTTCACTGATTATTTCAACGGATGCTTGCACATCTCTTAGTGTAGAAACATTTGGTTCAAGCACCATAGGTGCATTTAATGCCTCAACAACTCAATTAGCAACAATCTCTATAGTTGTCTCTTGCCCCTAGTGCTGCATCATCAACATGATTGCCTCCTCACCCTCCTCCAAGTGCAATGAAAAGGAAGTAGCATTTCCAAAGGTTTCTAAAAATAGATGGTGCTGAGAGAGAGACACCGTCACCTCTCAGGAACTTGGATTTAACCTTGCAAGCAACCACATTTTTTGGGCAAACAACATTGATTTACCTCCCTCCATCTGGCTAATTGTACAAGCCACTTCTCTAAGGTGACTCATAACCAGTATGTACATAGATGGGTCTCCACCACTAGTTCTTGCCTACTACTCTTGTTGTTGCAAGAGCTACTCTTAGATTTTTTGCATGCACTCAACCACATTGTAGGCCTCTAGTGTTTGCTCATGAGTAGGTGGTGGAGGTGGTCATTGCTACTCCTCTTCTATTGTTGTGGTAAGCATCTTATCCTTCATCATATTGGTCCATGAGGCATTAGGAGCATGCCTGAGTATATCATTTGTGTAGCAGACTATCCTTGTCTTTTTGCATAGTTTTCTAATCAAGCAGGGGAATGGCAAGGTCTTTCTTCCATGTTCATTCTCCTTGAAACGCTTTTCTATCTCTAGATAGATTAGTTATGGAAGATTTGCAAGAAATTTCTCACTTAGAGTAGTGCATGCTTAGGCAGAGAAGGTTGTCACCTTACTGGGCTTTACCACTGGATTTAGGTGATAGGCCACTATCTTAAAATAGACTCACTCTGCTAGTGTGAGTGTGCCAAACTCCTTATGGTGAACTTCATAACACCACTGCATCCACTCCTTCTTTGCTCCAGGATTGCCTTGTGTTGACAACTTTGCCAACTGTGTTCCTATGTCTAGTAGCCCAAGGACTTGTGCAATGGCCTCCACTAAGTAGGACACTTGGATGTTTTTAATTTTCACAATGTATCCTACTTTCCTATTATTCCAAAAGAGATACGTTTCTTCCATGTACCACTTCCCACTGGAAGTGATGATTAGCCACATGGGAGAGGCTTATAGCCGAGTTCTGACATCTTCTAAAGCCAATTCAAGGAATGGTCCAAATTTTGCTTCTTGGAGAATTGAGCATTAGATCTCATGGCTTCCAATTATTTTGAGATAAACTTCTGTGAGTATGACTTCTAGTCTGGGTATAGTGCCTAGCACTTCACCTTGCTATGAATGTTCAGATGTGGCTACCTCTTGGGGAATCTGTTAGATAGATTCCACCTTAGCCTTGTCTCTAAGAGGTTCTGTTGCATGTGTTACCTTAGCCTATTCTTGGCCATGTTCTTGTTAGCCTCTTCCTCCTCTAGGTTAGTTCTCCCATGGTTATGATGGTCCCTCCTCCTGCAGTCTCTTCGATCTTGGTGTCATCTATAATCACACATATTAACAAATTAGTAATTATTATGTAACTTAGAATGACTAAAATACCTTATCTCATGAGAGGGTTACATTTGGCTAAGGTGTGATTATGGTTGGATAGATTAAGTAGTTAATTATTAATTTAAGTTTTGGTTTA
>MNCI01005648.1:556274-605073 GCA_015680685.1 Gnetum montanum | reverse complement strand
GTCAAAACTTGAAAATTACAAAGAGATTTTGAATGAAATTAGGGTTAAATGGAAGCCCAAACAGCCATGAACATGATGAAAATATGAGAAGAGAGTGTTGAAGTCCCAAAAATTAAGAATATTAGGAAAACTAGTAAAATGGGATGGAACATGAGAGTTCAAGGAGCACAAAGAAATGTGCACAATGGAATATTCGAAAGATAGGATTGTAACAGTGCTTAAGATAAGGAACTTAACTAACCAACCCAAGAGATATGCAAGTGGGTCCTATCCATAGCATGCATCTACCCTTGTTACCCTTGCATAACCCTAACTAAGAAGTCCATGGGCCCCATAGTTGATTAATGGTCATGAAAAGCTAAGGACCAACCAAAAAGAATCTATCCAAGAATTCCAACATGTCAAACTAAGACATCGAGCATAACATAAAAACCAGCAATGAGGTGAGTTATGGTAGCATAGATGGATGACTAAGAAGGTGAGATGGAATCTTGAATTGAGGTCGTAAGAAGTCCCTTGTGGAATATGTGTTTAAAATGATGTAAGAAGATCCATCCTTAGTCCAGACCAAAACCAACCTCTTTCAATGATTTCTCTTGCCACTTCAAGACTGATTAACCCACTCAAGAAACAAGAGTGCTCCCATAAAACAACAACTATTTCAAAAAAAGAAAAAAAGAAAAGAGAAGTAGGAAGTAAGAGAGAGAGGGTGCCTTAGTTAGAGGGGACCTTCAAGTATGGGTGCATGTCTTTCTAGTCTCATAACCTATGCTTATAGCTCATTTATTTGTCTAAGGGGTGTGCTTTAAATTTTCATCATGTTTTTTTTTAAAATGGAAACCACACCATGCATAGACTTATTCGTTTATTATGTCTAAGGGGTGTGCTTTGAATTCCCATCATTTTTTATTTTTTGAAATGGGAACCACACCATGCAAAGACTTTATTTGTCTTCCTATGAGTGGTTGGGACAGAATGGTAAGAAGTTTATGAAAAAACACCCAAGCACTCAAGTAAGCAAAAGAGTACAAGGAGTATTGAGTCCCCTTGAAGTCCCACACCCCACAAACCTTTGAACCTTTCCCAATTCTGGAACTACCAAGGTCACCAATTGATTAAAAGTTTCATTAATGGAAGGGATCTCAAACTCCCAGAACAAGAAAAATCATAGAGTTTATTGGGTGGGCAGATGACATGGACTCACTACCTATCCTATGAAAAATAAACCATGTCATAATCACCAAACATCTAAATTCAAAAATAGAAACCAAACATCGACAATGACAACATTAAGCACAAACCATCATTAGTAAACAACAATAGTGGCACTGTGTCCTATAGCAATAAAGCACTTTATTAGCAAAAATAATGAAAATTCACACTTAAATAAAACAAAACAAAACAAAGTGAAATATATAAGAAAGTGTAAAATAATCAAGAAAAGTTCAAAGGTACTAATGATGGTGCAAAATTAGGAAAAATTTGAAAATCAAAATTTGTAAAATAAATAACTTATAAAATCAAAAATGTGGAAAACAAAAAAATGAAAAGTAGAAAAAGTAAGAAGCCATATGGATCATTAGCATGGATGACCATCTCACCCACAAATAAGTTGAAAGAAGGAGATTCAAAAAATGAAATGTAGTTGTCCATCCATCGAGGTGGTAGTTGCACTAGCTTGTCTTGGCTCTAGGAAAGGTTTCACTTGTTGGATGTTGACCAAATTCATTTTATTTGGATTTTTAGGTTTGTATATTAACATGACCGAAGAGGGAAAGGTTTGATCAATTATATAAGGTCCCTCCCACAACATCTAGAATTTTGTCTTCTGGGATACATGTGTGTGGTTCCAATAAAGAACCTTATCACCTGGTTGAAATGTTACTTTCCATATTTTGAGGTCATGACATTGCTTGTTGAATGCCTTGTGCAGCTCATTCAAAGATAGGGCCACCAATTGGCTTTCATCTAGCACATTTAGGTTGATCAATCTTTCTTTTTATGCTAGACTAAGGTCAAGATCCATATCACAGGCTATTGAGAGTGTATGGAGCTTGGACTAGATCGAGAGTGTTGGAAATTTTCCATACACTAACTCGTAGGGAGAGTAGCCAATAGGGAGTTTCCATGTTAAGCGATAGGCCTAGAGGGCATTGTTGAGTTTGGTGCTCCAATCTCTCCTATATTTTCTTATGGTTCTTGTTAAGATTTTTGTGATTTCCCTGTTAGTTACCTCTACTTGACCGTTGGCTTGGGGGTGATAGGGTGTTGTTAATTTATGTTCAACCCCTAAGCATTGCATCAAATTTATAAAAGTGGCACTTTTGAAATGAGTTCCATTGTCAAAAATTAGTGCACGTGGCATCCAAAATATATTTACAACATTTTGTTGTATAAATATAGCAACAATGGATAATGTACAATCAATAACGGCTATTACTTTTACCCATTTTATGCAATAGTTGACTACTATGATGATATACGCATTTTCATTAGACATGGGTGTGATGGGACCCATGAAGTCAACATCCCATATGTTAAAAGGCTCCAGTGGTTGAATCCACTATTGAGAACCTTCCATTTGAGCCATCATCCCATCATCTTGTTGACAATGTTCACAGGATTAGATAAATTAGTGGACATCCTTGAAGATTGTAGGCCAATAGTATCCTACCATTAGGATTTTTATGGCAATGTGTCTCCCTGCATAGTGGCTTCTGCAAGGCCCTTCATGAGCATCCTAGAGAACATGTAGTTGATCTTCATTAGGGACACATCAACGAATCAAGCCATCTGCACACACCTTGTAGAGGTGTCCATTGATTTCTATGAAGTATTTGACCTGATCAAGAAATTGTTGCTTCTTTTTTAAGTCAAGATCTTGAGGCATCTCTTGAGTAAGAATATAGGTGAGGATGCCATTGTACCATGTTGTTTCTATAGGCATTTGGTCATTTATTGCTCTTGTAAAGAGGAGTTTGTCTAGAAACTGATTAGAGAGTAAGCTCTCCTCCTCTTTATTATTCCATCGTAAGCAAGAGAGGTGGTTAGAGACCACATTCTTGGTTTCTTTTTGATCTACCATTTTAAAATCAAATATTTGCAAGATCACAAGCCACTGTATGATATGAGCACTTACCATTGGCTTGTTCATGAGAAAGCAAATTCCATTATGGTCTGTGTGCACAAATACTTTATAGCCAAGCACATAGTGCCTACACTTTTCAAGAGCATACACCACTACCATTAATTCTTTTTCTGTAGTGGTGTAATTTAATTGTGCCCCCATAATGTTTTAGCTTATGTAGTGGATATAGTATGGGTATTTCTTATCATCCAGCTATGTGAGTACAGCTCCCAAGGCATAGTTAGATACATTCATCATGATGTAGAATGGTCTACACCAATCTGGTGCTCGTAAAATTGGTGTTTCTATGAGTTTCTCCTTTAACTATTGGAATGCTTATTCACATTCCTTGGTCTAGATGAAAGATGCATCTTTCTTTGTAAGCTCTACTAATGGTTTTGTGATCTTAGAGAAATTCTCTATGAATCACTGGTAGTAGCTAGTGTGTCCAAGAAATGATTAAACATCTTTAATAGTTTTTGGTTGGTGGGTTATTCCTTAATGATCCTTTTGTTCTCTAGGTCTCCCTCAATCCATTTTTGAGTGATTCTATGCCCTAGTACAATGCCTTCTTGGACCATGAGATGGCTCTTTTGCTAGTTGAGTTGTAGATTTGTTTCCACAGATCTTTTTAATACTTGCTCAAGGTAGTTCAAGGCTTGCTCAAACGTAGCTCCATAGGTGGAGAAGTCATCCATGAAGACTTACACACCACTACCATTATGTTGATGGAAGATGTTAAGGACTAGGCATTGAAATGTTGTAGGGGCATTGCACAGATCAAATGGCATCTTACAGTATGCAAAAGTTCCCCAGGGACTTGTGAATGTTGTCTTGGCCTAATTTTTTGGCACAATTTCAATTTGGTTATAGCCACTATAACCATCCAAGAAGCTATAATAACAATTCTCAAAGATAGTATCCAACACTTGGTTCACAAATGGCAATGGAAAATGATCTTTAAATGTTTCCATGTTCAACAGCCTAAAGTCAATGTAGATCCACCACTTGCCACCTTTCTTTGGAGCAATTACTAGTGGGCTAACCCACTTACTATGCATGATGAGATAGAAAAACCCTACCTTGAGGAGTTGCTCTATTTCCTCCTTGATGATCTAGTTCAAGCTAGGGTTCAGCCGTCTCTACAACTTCCTTCTTGGCTTCATGGCCAAGTCGATGTAGATGCAATGCTAGCATATCTATGGATCAATTCTAGTCAACTTAGGATATGACCAAGCAAAGGTTGCTGGCCGTTTATTAACCACCTCTAACAATCTTTCTTTTTGTTTAGGAGAAAGTTTGACATTTATTATGACTAGCTTACCATTATTTACGAATGCATACTCCATGTTGGTTGGTAGAGTTTTCAACTCTAGGGGTTCTTTCTTGAAGTTATTAAGGATTTCCAACTCTCCCCAATAGGTATCATCATTTTCATCATCAGAGAGTTGGTGATGAACTTGTTCAAGTTCATCCATGCCTTCAACATAAGCACATGTTAGGCTTTCAGTTGGTTCCATGCATAATGTGCTACTTTTTGAGTTAGTTGTAAGCCATTGGGTGCCCTCCTATTTTGTGGCTACTGCGTATAGACACCATTAAATATCTATTTCTTGTGCATGCTGATTACATGCTTTAATGGATGTACTTTTGAAGGACCAAACCTTTTGCACACAATTGCACCCGTTATCACTATACGCGATGCATGGAATACACATCTTCTCCAATCGTCTAAATTTATTTTTCTTGGAGATTTCCAAGGAGAGGTCCTTTATGCCCATTCGTGCATCAACTATGCTTAACCAAGCTCTTTCCATAATGATGGGAAAGTCACCTTTGCACTTCTCAACCTTGATCACCAAAAAATTGGTAGGATAGGACCACCCACAAACTATGGTCACAATGTCCTCTACTAACCCTAGAGGGACAGTAATTGACTAGTCTACCAATTCCAAATGAATGTTTCTCTTCTTGAGAAGTGGTAGGTTCCAGGATTTATATATGTCATGGGAGATGAGGTTGACACTAGAACCAGAATCAAGAATATCCTTGCATGGTTCATGTCCAACAATCTACAGGTAAATGAGCAGACTTCCTGGGTCAGTTCATTTCGTGAGAAGATGGTCAACCTTGATTCAATCGAAAACAACATGAGTTAGCATCACAGTGCAGATCCATTCAAAGATTTTGGATACATAGGATGAGGGTGTTGGAGATGCAAAGTGGCTAGCCACATGAGGTTGTGAGGGTTTAGGAGGACTATTAGATCAAGAAAAAGGTCATTTCTTACATTGATTGTTCGAACCACATGGCTGGAAGGCTAGCTGTGAATGTATAGCCCTTGTGGCATTTAGTTGTTGTGGCTATGGAGGGATTTTGCCCTGCATGGATGGAGTGGGAGGTAACTAGGTAGAGGATGGAGGGACATGTGCAGATGGATGCAGAGGGTGGTATGGATATGGGTTCTTCACCTGAGTAGATGGTGAATGTGTTCAATGATATTCTAGAGGGTAATAGTAATGCTGAAAAGAGGCATGACTTGCAAAAATTCTTGGAAATATGTATTGTTGAACATAGTACCCATATGAATCTAGTTACCTGTAAGGATAATACTACCTTGATGGTGGCATTTCTCATGACTGTGGTTGGTGCCACTGTTGGTATTGTTCATATGGTTGTGGTGGAGATCCACTTGGGTAGTAAGCTTGTTATTGTTGATAGAACTATCTTGGATTTCCTTGAGGATAAGGTGATCGTCTAGTTGCTTACCTATATGCTACTCGAGGATTCAATGCATACACCCTAGACTCTTGTAAGTGCAACCACATAGAGCAACATCCCTTTATATGTTTATATTGACAACTGTCACAACCAGCATCATCTTTGAAGTTTGTCTCCAAAACTTCCTCTACGATAGTAGCTTTGCCCTTACCTCTTTTGTAGGCACGTTCAACTTCTTTTTCCTCTTGCAGTTATGATCACTATTTTGCTCTTTGTATTTTTCAAGAATCTTCATAGTAGTTTGGAATTTTTCATTCAAAGAGTTCTATAATTTATCAACCTTTTCCTAAATATCAAAAAAAAAATTTGGATGGGCAAGGCTTTTTGTTCACCACTTCATCAAGTGGTGACTCCTCCTCATCACAAAATCAAACCTTTCATTTCCTGATGGAAAGGTTCATATTATACTCTTCCACACTTTTCCTTTTTTACAATCCACATTCTTCTTTTGCTACCTACTCTATTAGCCTTTGGATCTAATATTCTCTTAGTTTAGACAGTCTCCCTTAGGCATACATCCTAAGAGTTCTTCTAGTTTCTACTTTGAGCCCATCTATGATGTGGCGAAGTCGTTCCCTCTAAGAATAACCATGGATTGGGCATTAGTGTAAGAGTGAATAATATTTTTCCATAGCAACAACCAAGGGTTCATGTATTCCTCATGTCCATCCTTGGATCTACCTCCTTAGATTAGACACTTTAGAGTACATTTGATATTTGTCGTTGAATAGCTCCAATATGGTACTCCATCTATGGATGGATTTTGGCTCCAAGGATCGATACCAGCTTTCAGCTTCCTTGATGAGTGTCCTAGGGAAGAGCTTGAGTTTCATCCATTCATTTTCTATGTTTTTTAAGGCACATGCATCATGGAAAGCTTATAGATGTGTCTGTGTATTAAATTTGTATCCCCCCTCAAATCTTGGGATATTATTCATGTCTAAGCGCTTGATCTAACTATCTTTCATATGCATGGTTGGAATTGTAACTACCTTTGTGATGTTAAGCATACTTCTAGTTGCCAATAGAGGTTTCTCATCATGATTGTGTCAATGATGTTGATGATGGTTCCTGCCACCACTGTGTTCTTAATGGCCTTGACTATCATTGTTGCCTTGTTGATCATCCTCATCATGATTATTTTGATAGCGATTTCTATGAGAACTAGCAAATGAAGAGGAATGTTCAAAATTGGATGAAGAGGATTGAGAGGAAGGTGGACTGCCACTACCACCATAGTGTCCACCACCATGATTCTGCTCATTAAAACCACTATCCTTAGATCCCTTACTATTGTCATGTTTGCCCCCAAGTCCCTACCTTAACTGTCACTTTTTCCTGAACTTGTTTTATGAATAGTTGACTGCAGGTTCAGGGTCACACCATCATTACCAATAATAGGGGGTGGAGAATATTCATGTTAAGAACCTTCAAAGATAGGATCCTCATTGTCATCTTGATCTAGTAGGAACAAGGGATTAGTGAAATGTTTCTCCTTCATAGCCTCATGATGCTTCTCCTAATGTTGATCTTGCTTGCATTGTGTTTTAGTGGGATGGTAGCCCCAAGTGTCATAACCATTCATAACGTATTCCTTGTGAAGATCTAGAATGCCCAACTTCTTAAGAGTTTGAAATAGCATCCTAAGTATAGATTGATCGAGGGACAAGATGATGTTGCCCTCCATATCGCACCATTGTAGTTGATCATCCTAATGTACGATGAAGGTGAAGTCTTGTACATACTCATTTGGATGAGTATATACTGCTTTGCACTCCTACGAGACCAATGGTTTGACATATTCACAATTGTAAAAAGAAGAAGACATTTTGCAATATGAAATAAAATGTCAGTGTGCTTTTAAAATTCTATGTATAGCAAGAATGATATTGACCTTGAGGTTTGTACAACAATATTAATGGTATTCACTAAATCTAAAGTGCATGTTTCAATAAACAAAGTCCTTAGAAACAGCACCAATGATGAGCAACGAGGTACCCCTATGACCAACCATACGAATCATAGAGCGTTAATGTGTGATCTAGTCAAATTCCTTTAGCTTTATAGTTTCCAATGCACTAGTCTTTTAGGTAGTGAACCTTGCCTTAAGGTCATTTATTGTCTTCCCAATTATAATTGTGAAGCACTTGGTATAGTTAAGTGTAATTGAGACATATAATTTTTATATTTTTATGTTTTATAGTCTTGGTACTTGAACCCATGTATCCACTACTAGATTACCAAGCACTACGCTACTAGGTGTACCAAGAAGTAACACTGCTGGGATTACCAAGTGAATACATGTTACACTTGAAGTAGTCGTACTTATGTATTTAATCTATCTAGCTTATCTTGCTTAATTATCTTAATTAGCTTAATTACTAGAAAACATTGAATAAGTAATTAAAAACATTAAATGTATAAATGAAATATTTAATCTATCTTCAATGTTGCAAGGTTTATTAGAAAGCTCGTTTCATTACAACACACACTATCGTGCTCAAGTACAATAATGCTTGAATAAAGAGCTATATACTCAATGACTCCTACTGGGGGCACTTGAGAAAATATTTTAACTTTTGAATAGACAAACTGCAAGAGATCTACTACTACTATGAGAATTGATGCCATAAATGCGACTGGTCGCTCATATCTATAGACTAGGATAGACCCCTGTGTCGATGGGGCCACGTCGATGCAATTGACTACGTCAACAAGGCCTAGTCAATGTGACAAACCAAAACTCATCACTTGTATTCATTAATAACTAGAAATTAATTGCTCAATTAAAGTCCATTAAAGTAAAATGCAATAAATATTAAATGCATTAAAGGAAGCATTAATCTATTCTTAGTTCTGCAATGATTATTAAAAGGGCTCATCTTTATTTTTCTCACACTGCTATGCTTATGTACATCAATGCTCAAATAAAGATCTGTACACACTTATACTCCTGTTGCGGGCACTCAGAAAATATTCTAACTCTAGAGAAAAAAAACTACAACAGCTTCACTATGCTATGACAAAAACTAATTCCCCCCAAAGTCATGTGCCCAAGTGCTATATTTATAGGCTGACATATACCCTACGATATCAGATATTCGAGATCGCATCTTGGGCTTCGACATTGAGTATCCAATATCGAGGCTTCAATATTGTGAATCCAATATTGAAGCATGTCTAAACATGATTCATCAAATGAGGAATGAGGTAAATAATCTAGAATTTGCACAAAACATACCTTCATATAAATCATTAGCCAACTCATAGAATGGTAAAGAAGCAGTGGATCTACTTAAAGGATCACCTATTGAATCTAGCAACAATGCATGTAATTCCAAATAGATTCACTAGAGAAATATCAATAAGATGCTTTTTTCATTATGTGGTGTATGTCTTTTCATTCCTCGCTTTTAAGCATTTTAATTTCAAGTTTCAAGTCATGGTTAGGTTTATAGTCATGTACCATGTGAAAAATTTTCATAAATAGAAACCACATTTAATATATGTAATGATCATGAATGAAGGAAGGTCACTCTAATTTGTTTTAACCCTTCAAGATCATACCAAATCTAGAATCTATGGAAACAATTCAATTACTAGAAAGAATAAAACTAGCTATCTAATATTAATTCAAAAGAAGATTACAAGTATAGAAATTTCAAAACCCTCAAACATCACACTCACACACATAATGACATTGCAGAGTATGAGACTCTATAACCATACAACAGTTGTCCTCAATACAAGGCATAATCAAACTAGATCTCTACTACACACAGAAATGAGATCCAAACTCACACAAAAGTGACAATGACCAAAATACACAATTGACCATAGAGATGCACATAATACTCATGCAATCTCTCTCCAAATTCTAATTTATACACTCCTCCATACATGAAAATCACACACACTCTATCCAAAAACAATCAAACATTACATCAATATTGATGAATTGCAAAATAAGAATTCTATGGAAACATTTTCCATGACCAACTTGAAGATTCTCAGCTATTTTCATCTTGTTCTCATCTTTTCTACTATTTTCCAACTTGGAACTATCAACTAGAAACTTTCCTCGACTATATGAGACATCTACAAACTTGGCAAGATGTCAACTCTAGCTCTCAAACAGGGTGACTCTTGTCATGGCTAGATGTCTCTTGTCGGCATAAGACTTCTTCTTCAACAAATAGATCTCTCCTCAAAGATGTTTATGCCAAGAAAAGATGCCTCCTCACCCTATAAGACATCTCCCAACTACTTGGAATGCCTTTTATGCATGCCCAGCTCTGAGTTATGACGTCTCTTTGATATCCAAGACATCTTTCTAGCTTCTTAAGACTTGCAATTGATCACCTATAGGGATGAAAATGGGGCTCAAAAGAGATGTCCCTACATTAATGAAGCACATCTAGAAATGGCATAAAAAGACCATTCCCTACCCTTATATCATCATATGACATTCATTTTTCACATTCATCTCTTAAATTTCATTGTAGAATGGCTTCAGAAGTTACTTTCAAGTTTCTCACATTCTCTCACATTATTTTACAATTGTTTTACATTTCATCTCACAATTTCATTTACATCTCATATTGATTTTGCATTAAATTTTTTCAATTTCACTCATATTTCATGTATTACAATTCATATATCATTAGTTTTATTGATTATTTTGCAAAATTTGAGACCTTTTATCATTCAAAGCATCAAATCTTATCATTCACAACATCAAAGCTTTATTTCAAGAAATCTTTAAAGTTTTCAATCCATTTTATCCATTTTCTTTAGATCTACACTGATTTGCTTATCATTTCATGATATAATTATTAGATCTATATTATTCTAGAGATGATTTGTAGATTTACAACAAATTCCAAGTGGAACATATTAACAATGCTTAAAATTGACTCTTTAAAAAATCAAGTTCATCACTTGTTACTAGAAGTAGCTCCAATTGAAACTAATTGATAAGGAAAAATCTTTTATTAACTTTGTTCTCTCTGATCAATAATCAACAATAAGGTATTATCAATTCACATAAACTCAATTGATATCCAACAATATAATGTTAGAAAATTCTCAAGATTCTTACATATATTACCACCTAAGATGATCTCTAGTAATAACTTAAACTAAATGTGTTAATCCATATCACTCCCAATAATTCCAAAGATAAGGCTAGATTTCAAACAAATTTAAGCTTCCATGAGTACTCTAACAGTGGTATCAAAGCTTTTAAAGTCTAATCCTTGAAAAATAATGTCATAAGCCATTTTTAAATATGTTTTATTCTCAAATATCCAAAAAATCTCCCATTCACACTTCATCTCATATGAAAGAACTCAAAATCTCACATCTACATCTCATTTCACATCAAAGATTACATTTTCTCTCATTGAAGCCTCTCAAACCCTCAAATCTCATTTATTTCAAGCCTTTTATATCTCGTTCATCTTGAATCCATGACAAAATGAGCAAATATATTCATAATTGCACTATAATCTTCAATGAAAGCAAAAAACTTCACCTATTGAAAAAAATTAATGAATACTTTACTTCAAATCAATGAATGTTGGGATATTGTAAACCAAGGGTATGAAGAATATCTAACCTTAAATGTCCTCAATAGAGATCAAAGGGGAAATTTTCAAGAAGATAGAAGGAAGGATGCGTAAAAGTAATAATTTTCACATTAGTTTCAGACTTCATTAGCTCAAGAATCATTAATAAGCCACATGCTAAATAGACTTGGAATCTCCTCCAACAAGAATACAAAGTAGCATTCATCACAAGTTTTCAAATCAAACAATTAAGGTACAAACAAGTATTTGAAGATTGAATGATATATAGTTGTGAGCCCATTAAAAAGGTGTTTATAAAAATGTATGATTGCATAAGAAAACTTAATAAATGTGAATGTCAATATAGTGAAAGAAAAAACTTAGACAAATTACTTAAAGTTTTATATAATGATGGAAGATTTATGTATGCAATGATGAATCTTGTCCAAAATAAGAATTTAGATCAAGTAACTATTGATAAATTAGTTTCACAAGTTAGATCTTTAGAAGACCTCAAAAATCAAGATAATAAAAAATGATCTAGGTCATTTTGCTAAGAAATCAAGAGGTAATGGAAGGTAATCAAATTTCAAAATTGAAAGAAATTAAGACTTAAATTTTAAGTCTAATAATCCAAGAGGAAGAATAAATTTTAAAGGAGGGAGAGGTCACAGAGAAAGAAGATTTCACTATAGTCCATGAAAACAACATGAAGCATCATCTTCAAGCACTCCATGATGCAAATATGACAAGAAGAAAGGTCATTATGAAGACAAATTCTGGTGGAAGGTAGACTTTCCTTCCATTACTCCTAATGCTCATCCTAAATCAAGTGAAAAAAATGCTTAGCCTCATAATAATTATCAAGACAAACAAGATCATACTAAAGTAGGGAAATTAAACTCTAATTTTGCTACATATCAAAGTAGGAGTTGGAGCTAGTATGAAGATTAATAATACTCTAATTACATAACTTCTTTCAAGGAAAATTTCATCACATACAAGCCAAATAATACTCTTGGAAATATCAAAGTAGGAGTTGGAGCTAGTATGAAGATTAAGAAACATATAATGTGTTACTTACTCTCTCAAATGATCATAAAATTAATTTTAATGATGTATAGTTTGTTCCTCAACTCTCATGTTCATTAGTATCAATTGGAAAAATAGTAATTAGAGGAAATCAAGTCACATTTCATAATGACTTCTACATAGTCTTAAATGGAAATTTTGTCATTGTAAAATTAAACAGGTTGAATAATCAAATCTATTGACTTGAAGCTTAATATTATAGTTGTATTGAAGCCATGAATTCTTATTTTTATTCTCCAAGTATTTCAAATGCCTCTCTCTCAAGTCTTTGGCATTGAAGGCTAGGTCATGCCTCTCACATAAACATTGAAAAATTAATCAAGAATCACCCAACAATAGGAGTCAAATTTCTATAAGTTCCCAATAAAATATGTATTTCAAAGAAAAGAAAAAGCATTGCCACACAATTCTTAAATGTAAAGAGAAAGACCACTTGAGCCTCTTCACATGGATTCTATCGGACCAATGTCTTTACTTGCTCAAGGAGGAAATAAATATTTCTTAGTGATTATGGATGACCATAGTAGGTATGCATGGATCTACTCCTTACATTCTAAAGATGAAACTTTTAACATTTTTCAAAATTTTAAAAGGTTAATTAAGACTAGGTTTAATCTTAAAGTAAAAGCCATACAATTACATAAAGGAGATGAGTTTATTAATCAAGAATTTGAAGATTTTTGTGATGAGCATGGTGTAGCAAAGCAATCCATGTACTGCTATTCCCCACAAAAAAATGGAGTTACTAGAAAAACATGGAGTTCTACATGAAATGTCATGATGCTTACTTAAGCAAGCTTCACTTCCTAATCAATTTTGAAATGAAGCTCTTCATGTTTTAGCCTACATTCTTAATAAACTAATTATAAATTCCAATAAAGATAAAACTCCACATCAACTCCTCTATGATAAAGTTTCAACCTCACTTATATGAAAATTTTTGGCTACATATGCCATGTGAAGACACTAAATGAATTGTTACACAAACTTAAAGAAAGAGGAAGAAAATGCATATTTTTTAGTTATGATTCTAAAGGTAGTGGATATAAATGATATAATCCTCGTTGAAAGACATAAATTATTTTTAGAGATATAATTTTTTATTAAAATAATTATGGTTTTGATAATTTCAATGAAGAAGATAGGCCACAAATTTCTCTCAATAATGGATGAAGAGAGACCATCGTAAAAGTCAAATTTTAGATTAGAATTTTAAGAGAAGATTTATAAGATCAAAAGCCATCAAATGTGTTGCTTATTTAGCCCTTATCCATGAACCAACAATGTTTAAAAATCCTTAAAACTTGAAGTATGAAAGTAGGAGATGAAGAAATAATAGACTACAATTATGAGGAATAAAACATGAACACTGCTTAAAAGACCAAAAAGTAAGAAATTTATTGATGCCAAATGGATATTCAAAATAAAATTCAATAAAAAAATGAAGTTATAACCTAAAAAGATAGGTTAGTTGTAAGAGGATTCAAAAAAAAAGCATATAAACTATGATGAGATCTTTGCACAAGTATATAGATTTAAAACCATCAAATTTATCCTATCCATTGTTGTACATTATGACATTAAAATTCATTAAATGAATGTAAATTTAACATTCCTCAATGACTACTTAGAAGAAGATGTCTACATTGAATAACCAAAAGGCTTTGTTGTCAAAGGAAATGAAAACAAGATATGCAAACTAACACAATTTATGGTTTAAAATAGGCCCTAATGGCCATAGAATAAATTAATGTCTATTGATGGTTGGACATAAGTATTGCACATTTGAGCCCACACTATTTTACAAGCATGTTGGAAATGACTTCATCTTGATTTCATTATATGTTGATAATTGAGTATTTTGTGGGATTGCTAAAAATTTGGTTGTTGAGTTCAAGCATGATATGATAAAAGAATTTAAAATGAAATATTTGGGCTTCCTTAAATATTTTTTAAGAATTCAAGTAAATTAATATGAAGATTATTTGAAAATTCATCAAACTAAATATGCTCAAACAATTCTAGAAAAATATAGCATGAATGATGAGAAAATTATTTCTACACCACTGCCTCAAGATTGGAAACTTAGTTTGAACAGTGATACTCCACCTATTGATGTCAATGACTATAGAAGAATAATAGGTTGATTACGATTTCTTTGTCAAAGTAGGGTTGATATAAGATTTTCTACTTCCGATCACCTAAGATTTATACAAGAGCCTACAACTTCTTACATATTTCTCTTTAAACATGTTGTCAGATATATCAGAGACATTTATGATTTTGGGCTGAATTTTGTGAAACATGATGGAAAATTTAATGCATATTTAGATGCAGGCTAGAGAGGTGACATTAATGATAGGAAATATAGTTCAAGTTTTCTCATTTTTCATAGGCCAAATAAAATATATTGGAAAGCAACAAAACAAAGTTCAATTATTATATCATATGAAGAACAATTTATTTCAATGGGTAAATGTCTCCAACATATTTTTGACTCAAGAAGCTTCTCACCCATATGCATCTCCATTAAATTACTAGTTGATAATATGACAACAATTTATCTATCAAAAGAGCATGTTCTCCATAAGAAGTCAAAGCACACAAACCTCAAGTACTATTTCATAAAATGAAGTTAAAGAAGGGGGAGGGATGTTGGATCCCAAAAATAATATTATAAATAAGAAAATTCAGAGTACATCATATGTTTAACACCAAGTAGCAAACAAGAAAAACATTGAAAGTAAAAAGCTTTCCAATTTGAAGGATGTCTACTCAAGTGTACAAACTTAAAACTAAAATCATGCTTTGAAAAATTAAAAGAAAAAAAATAATTATTAGTAGGAAAAATGATCCCAATCCTAACAACATTTCCATCACTTTATACATTCATGTTTGAACTTATAATAGCAAAAGAATTTGATGTAGCAAAAGAAAGCTTTTTCTAAATACCAACTTTTGTAGAAAAGAAAGATCTAATAGAAAATAATGGTATAAATTATCCAAGGAATTATCCATCATAATTGATCTTACATCAAGATTCTTTCTCATTAGCTTTAGTCCACTTATTAATATAAGGTTTAATCTTTGAGTTGACAATATTCTTATCAAGGAAAAAGTTTTCTTAGGACTAATCAATCTTCTTCTAGAAAAAATATTCATATAATTTTATGCCTTCTTTGGTTTTTTCATTACTATTTGATCATTCTTATCATTCATTGTAACTTGATTTTTCACATCTTTAACTTCAAATTATTTTTCATTTCCTCAACTTCAACATGTTTTTTTCCTCAACAACTTAAAAAGGACAAGCATTAAACAAATTTTTTTGGCGATGATAAAAGTTACAAGTATTAGGAAGATTATAATATGTGATTGGCTAAATATAAACCTTCTTGTCTTTTTATAATACCAATTGATTTTTATGGGTAAGAAGATTGATTTCAACAAAAAAGCATTTAATAAAACCAAATAGTATGAAAATAAATTCTATATGTTTAATAAGACCAAGAAGGTTAATAATCTTTTGCTCAACTTTCTAAAAAAAAAGCTTAAATAACTTGACAAAACATGGAACTTTAGAATATTTCATACATTCAAGATCAAAATTTAAAGTCAACTTATGAATGATTAATGCTACATGCTTATATAGAATGTTAAAGAATATACCATCAAACCTACATATTTAGAAACCAAATATCAATTAGCTCACATGTTTACTACACTCATTTATACAAATAAACTACATCAAGACATGTAAGAAACTCGGATCATTAAAATAACAATTGAAGACAAGTTTATTCATACCACCCATTATCATATATCATTTTAATTTCAAATTTTCAATTTATGGTTAGATCTAAAGCCATGTATTATGTAAGAACTTTCCATACATGGAAAGTTCACATAACATAGGTAATTGATAAGTGGCAAAGTAGAATCTACACCTAACCATACATATCACAACCATTTACATGAAATCCAGTTGAAATCTGTAGATAGAACTAGTGTGGTGTCTAGATCATTAAGCATTGCTCACAATCCACTATCTTTCCACTTAAGATAGTGGTAGCTCTATCATGTATGGTTTAGTCTAAAGTGAGGTATATGTTTATGATGTTGGGGCCTTAAAATAGACTAACCAATAACATAGAAATTATTTTTAAAATCTAATTAACAATTAAATTTAATACAAAGCTAATTTAAGGGTAATGAGTATTCGTTCCTAACTTGCCATACATGTCTTGAGCCAATGTAACCATCATTGGGAGTACCAAGAGACACGCGGCTAGACATACCAAGTAATATCACTACATGGTTACGAAATGATTACACCTTAGACTTGGAATTGTTCATGCTCATTGATGAGTGGCGAGATACCCCTACACTCAACCATACGAATACAAGCGTTTTCACACACGATCCGGTCGAACTCCGCAGACGGACTAGTTGTGGCACTTAGATAGTTGTCCTTAGGTTGTAGTTCACTGTCTTCCCACCTGGACTAGTATTATCTTTGTCACGTATGGTTTAGTCTAGAGTGAGGTGTATGATGTGTTCCTGATCTAGCGCTACTCCTGAAGGCAATGGAAAGTAATAAGATTAACTAAGCTAGGAGGAAAGGGTAAGAGAATCTAATCTAGCCTAACTATGATGAGCATCC
Source organism: Gnetum montanum (assembly GCA_015680685.1). Classification (NCBI taxonomy): domain Eukaryota; kingdom Viridiplantae; phylum Streptophyta; class Gnetopsida; order Gnetales; family Gnetaceae; genus Gnetum; species Gnetum montanum. Next base: position 587,840 of record MNCI01005648.1, on the reverse strand, counting down.
GTTCCTTGATTATCTGTACACATCTTGGACTTTGTGCACGACTACCACTGGGATTACCAAGCGCAAATCCTAGGTACGCTATTGGGTTACCAAGTAGTCACACTTAAATGCTCATAATCAAGTCGTACTCATTCCTCGTTTTAACGTGAGATAAGGGTGAGAGAGACTAATAAGGAAAGCAGTAAATAACAATTAAATAAATAAAGTGAATGCTACAATGATGAAGTAATCTCAATCTTTATTTTTGGTCATGTGTGTGTCCAAGTACGTCACACTCGAATAAAGGATTCCATACAATTACATTCACCACACTGCGGGCAGACACTAGAAAAATAATCTATCTCTGGAGGGATCAAACTGCTAGAGTTTAGCTACAATCTAACTCTACTATTCTAATGTCTCAAACAATGGAGAGCTGCTTCTTACTTATAGACATTGTGGTAGACTGCGATAGCGCATACGCGATATCATAGGGGACAACGTGATATCGCATCCCATCATATCCCCACGACTGAATGAAAACTCGTCCTTGAGTTACAGTGATTACACAGTGGATAGGTATGGGATTATTAGATGGAAAAATGGAATGATGCCGCAGTGTGGGAAGAAAAAAAATAAAGAAAAAAAACACAGAATGTGCTACAACTACAAAAATTTAGAACTCATGTAGTTCCTGGTGGTGGTGGCTCCTCCATTGGTGCCTTCCCTTTGTCTTGTGCTCCAGGTTTTGAGGCTTCATGACGTTGAAGTATGGCTTGGAGCTTCTCCTCTTCAGTCCGAGTGTCTTTTTTCATCCATGCTAATGTTCCAATGGTTGACAAAGTTGGCACCTCCCACGGACAGGGTAGTTGCGGGAACATTTGGTTGGCCTTGACATACCAAGCCGTGAACACCCGTCGTTCCTCCTCATAGGCTATAGCTTTGTTCTTGTATTCATGAAGTCTGTTAGCCATCAAGCCAAGTCGGTTGCAAAATCCTTCTATCCCTAGTAGCTAGCTTTTACCACCTCAAGTTTAAAATTTGCAACATCCAGTTTCTCCAACAGCTTCTTGCATTCTACAAATTCTACTTCGTATTTGATGTGGGAGGTTGCTACCTACTGCTCAAGCTCTGACCTCGGGTGCCCTGCTATTAACATAGCAAGGTTGGCATATCTGAGATTTTCCAACTCCATGTACTCTATTAAGTCCTGAATGTGCAGGTCCCCGTTCTTAACTTCCGCTTGGTGGGCGAAGGCATATGTGTCCAATATGGCTCGCCAATCAGTGTGTTGAGCACTAATAGTGTTGATTTGGGCCTTGATCATATGGATCTCCTTTTCAAGGATCTGTTTATACATCCCCACCTAATCGCGGAAGTGCTCCTTCAGCTTCTCATGTCGTTTAGCCTCATTTTTCCACACGCTTATCTCAATCACTAACTTTTGACGAATGGCGTATACCTCCTCCATCGAGAGGGTTCGATTTTCTCTAGCTAAATGGCTTATGTCTCGGTTGACCCAAATAAATTATTCTCGTAATTGATGAAAGTGTTCATCGAGAATGTTCTTTTTCTTTTCTACAGTGGACAACCGAAGGTTGTCAGTCGCAAGCTGTTTATTTTCTTCTTGCAAGGCCTTGAGTGCCTTAAGATGTGCATGAGTTTGCGCCTGTGCTACGAAGACATCCCAAACAGCCTTCTCCTTTTCATCCACCATCTTCTTATTCTTTGCAATTAATTTTGTTAGCTACTCGGTTCTAAAGTTTTCAAGCTGGTCTACGGGAACACATTGCAAAGGGTCCCGATGTGCTACTTGTAAGGCCACGAGCTACTCTTGTAGTCTCTACACTTCAACTTCAGCATGCTCCGCCCTTACTTCTATTAAGATCAGCTTCCCCTTCGTGGAAATGAGGTCTGATTGAATTGCTGTTACATCCTGAGGGATGTCAAACATGGATGTCATTACTTGCCCTATTTGAAGCAATCTATCAAGCGCATCCTCATGTTCTGCAGGAGTCACTGAGGTTTTGGCCAAAGTTTGAGCATCTTGTGCTCCTGAGAGATTTGCCAGTGGCACAACAGGTACGTTGAAGGATTCTTTGATGCGGTTTGTAACCACATCTGCAGCTCCCACAACATTCTGGTGTTGCATGACCACCACAGTGGCCCCTTCACCAGTCTCTACCTGCACCTGGAAAGATGCTATGTTTCCTGAGATCTATTGTGACCATCTACTTTCCCCTCCTCCTATGTGAATGGAGACTTTACCCCTTGTGCGATCCAACGAAACTGTAGGCTGAATGGCATCACTAATGATGCAAAAGAGGTTTGCATCATCATGAGTTCCCCAACTAACCATCTCAGCGATGGCCCTAAGATGGCTCATCGACGGTCTGTAGTCTTGCGGCAGCAGCGGCTAATCCTAGCCTATGTTGGGCCCTGCTTTCTATTGTTGGCTTGGACCTGTGACTGGAGGTTGACTGGGTCTAGCCATATGTTCTTCTTCTTATTCTGGTCCTAGGTCTTCGCTAGTGCTTTTTCTTGAAGCTGGCGCCTTTAGCAATTCAGCATATGAAGCATTTTGAGCTTTTCGGAGGATGTCATTGGTGTATCCCCGAATAGCAGCATGTCGGCAAAGCTTTCTGATAAGACAAGGGAAAGGAAACGCCATCTTCCCTATCTTTCATTCTTCGAACCGCCTCAGGATCTCCGTCAAATATAGATGGGGTAGGTTAGCATTAACCTTTCCCATCAACACTGCACATCCTCTAGCTACATACATCGATATTATTTTTAGGCCCTTTGTGGGGAAGAGGTGATATGTTCCAATTTTGAAGTAAACCCTCTCTTCCGTTGTCAATTCACCAAATGCTTTATCTCTACCATAAGCCTTCTCTAACCAATCCTTTCGCACATCGGGGTCTGAACAGGTGGATAACCAAGCAACCTGGGGCCCTGAATTCAGAAGGTTTAACACTTCCAAAATTGCCTGCATAAAGAAGTCAACTGTCACACCACAAATATTAACAGTGGTTCCTTGCTCCCTATTGTGCCAAAATTGGTATGTCTCTCCTAGGTACCAGGCACCACTTTCAGAGAGGGTAGGCCATAATGGAGATCCTTTGAGGTGATCCCTAACGGTCTCAGGAGCGAACTCTGCAAATGATTCAAAGTTCAATTCCACAATCACTATAGTGAATGTGGACTTCTCATGGATAGCCTAAACACAATCTTGGGGCAACATGAGTTGTTGTCCTGGTTCAGGCGCTACAGCAGCTGCTCCTTCTGCCTGCCCAGACCGTCCAGTAGGAGGTTCAACTTGATGAATGCTGAATGACTTCTCCTCCTATTCTACATGTGGTCTAGCAGGTCTTTATCTTTCACCTCTCCGAGCTCGTTCGCTTCCACCTTGGGTAGGACCTTCCTATTGTCCACATTTCAGGGCCATCTGCAATCACGTGGGCCAAGCATTAGTAAAGTTGTATTTGAAGTTAAGTTATACCTTACTGCTTGCCTTAATTAATAATCTTATGTTATCACATGTGATAGTGCCCGAAATTTTGTAGTAATGAGTCCTGTGACTTAGGTGGTTTCCATTTTAGTTTCTCGGTATACCTAGGAATTGAATGATTCTTAGGCACAATTATTCTAAGTGTTATAGTTAATTACCCTAGCTAATGTCCTTTGGGCGATGATAAATTTCAAAAAAGTTAGGCACTTTTCAGCAAGTGTCCCTCCCCCACGACTAAACTGAACACTCCGGGTTCAAGCAAGTTCAAATGGAATAAAAATCGAAGTACCAGCGAGCGAGATATAGTGAAAAAAGCAAGGGTCACTCAATCACAAGTCGTAGAGAAAAATTTCAAAAAATCCCCCCATGTGAATGAAAAAATGACGCTAAGTGTTGCGGGGGTGACCTATTTATAGGCAGCGGGGACGTGATATCGTGTACGATACATTGCGTACGCGATATCTCGTCTGACGCGATATCGCATACGCGATATCACGTCTCTAGTGACATGAGACACCATGAAATTATTGACTTTTTAAATGATTTTCTTGAAATGATCTTTGGAAATTGAGGACATTGACTATGATCAAGATGTTCTAGGGTAATTTTATGAATTCAAAAGGCATCATTAATGATAATGGTGTGGATTTGATCAATAAATCCTTGGGTGGTAAGAAAAAGGGTATGTAATGGTACAGTGGAACGTTGAAATTTAGAGGGATAATAGTAGGGAAAGAAAATCAATTAAAAAATTATGCTGAGGATAAGAAATAGTTTGTGTGAGCTATGTCATAAGTGAGAATCACAAAAGATTACACAAGTGGGTCCTCCCCAAAGCAGGTTTCAACCTATAATGCCCTTGTGTAACCATACTTAAAGTGGCCATGGGCACTAGAAGGGTTAAATGTAATCTGCACTGACTCCACAAAACACACACATGTAAGTATCACCAGAATGAGGTGAAAATTCTATGCTACACAAGACACGAGCTACAATTACATGAATAGTGAGATGATACAAAGTATAGAAGGGATCGTAGAGATTGGAACATGAGGTAACTGACCCAGGGCATAGTGAATCTTGCGTGTAAAGCATGATTAAGGTGTCATTAGCCCATCGTTCCAAGATCAAGACCAAGTCCATTCCTCTAATCAGTGACATCGCATTATTTCATCCCATGATGAGCAACTATGAGAGTACCATAACAACAAGGCATACGACCACTTGACATTTTATTCAATGGAGCCGTGATTTTTGTTTTGTGGCACTTTTTCTTTTTGATTTTCTATTTCTCTTCTTCTTCTTCTTCTTTTTTTTGAATACTGAATCTAGAGAAGCAGCGAACCTTCAGGCATGGATGCATGTCTTTCCAATGGGACCCCCAGCACAACATTTGATTTTTGAGTGCCCTTTGGGTTACTCTTACTCCCATTTTTCATTAGATCTACAAGGATCTTAGTACAACCACGTTGCATGATAACTCCCACAGACATCACCAAAGAGAATCCACAAGTCCCCTTGATGTCACATCCTAATCATTCCCTCTTGGTCCATCCTTCTTCATTCTGGGTACAATGAACACAAAATTAATTTTAAGTTTTAAGAATGTCAAGAATCTCGATGGAACCTCTTTATTTGTAGAATGGATGAGTGGGTGTAATGGGCTCACTGTTCCAAATAATTGATCGTTCATGACTTAATAACATAGAACACACCTCAACCAACGATCCACATGAATGTTTTATTCATAGAAGAGATTACTTACAAAATTATAAAAAGACAAAAACACAAAAACACAAAAAGATAAAACAAAAAGTTGAAAAATGAAAAACTAGAAAACAAAAATTGAAAAATTAAAGAAAAATAAAAAGTTATTAATCCTGCTTGTTATTGGAATGGGGGATATCCCCCATAGCTAAACGATTGAGGATGGCAAAGATTAATAAATGAAGGGTGAGGATCCTTGCATGTTGGAAGTATTGGGGTTTGGCCATACTTACCCCATCGTGGTTCACACACTTGATTATAGTAAGCATAGTGGGGCAATTTGTACGATGTAGTTCCCAGATAACAAGTTGACCCACTATGATGTTTGGGACCATTAGATGGTATGCAAGGATTGGATTTTCGCTCTCCATTCCTGTGTTCATTGGGTCGTAGGATTGTTGGAGTGTGAGTTGGTGGCCCTGATGAAGTTACGTGAGGTGTTGGGTTCGAAGGTAAGGGTGCACCAAAGTGTGGGACTTGTGCTAAATTGGAGGATGCAGTGGCCTCAGAATTGCATTGTCCCTTATTATGGCCATGTTTAAAGAAGGAACACTTTGGATGTCGAGGAGGCTTTTCACTACTGTTGGTAGAAGTAGCATAAGTAACGTTCGTGGGTTTTTGCAGTGGTGAAAACACCGTAGAAATAGTTGGTGGCACTATGGAAGGAGGGAAAGGATGAGAATGTTGAAATTTAGGAGGAGTATAAGGTGCCCAAGGTGGTGGTTGTGTTGGAGGCATGGGTTGATAGTATTGAGGACAATGGTACTGTGGTGAGATAGAGTATGTTGGCCCAGTTGGAGAAATAGGATGTTGAACAAGATAAGCGTTTGGATTCGGATGATATGAAGGGTGTCTCCAGTCTAAGGGTGGTCTCCCCCACGACTGGGATTGTTGCCACTATGATCGAACACAGTATCTTTGTACAAACTCTAGATGTAACGTGTTTCCCCAATGCTCATATAGATGTAACAATATTGGGCATTGGCCCTTGGGGTGATCGTACAGGCATATATTGCATTCATACGTATGATTGGCAGTTGAGCTCTTATTTTCCTTATCCCTTATTTCCAATTGTCTACTATTTCGTCCTGCTTCTTGGGTTGTTAGAACTCTATCTCCAATGATATCGATAAATTCTCCACACTTTTGATACGTCCATTCCAACATCTTATTGATCTTTGCCTAGCTTCTTCTAATGATTGTTGTATTGGCAAAGATGATTTTTCCACCTTGAGATTGATTGATTTCTCCTTTTTATGATCATGGACCCTTGTTAAGTTGAAATTTGGGTCTCATTGATGTTTTTCGACACTCTCCCATCTAGTCAATTCTCCTTCTTCTTTTGCTATCCGCTTAATAAGTTCTTGGACTTGATGGGTTCGTAGTTCATATAGTTGACCTTGGGCCTACATTCCTAAGGTCTCTCTTGTTTCATTACGTAGCCCATCAATGATATGGTACATTAGCCTTTCCTCGAAAAACCCATGGCCTGAACAGTTGTTTAACAATGCATAATATCTTTCTAAGGCCATGTCCAAGGGTTCATGTTGTGCTTGTTTCCATCCTTGGATTTGTTTCCTCAAGGCTGACACTCTTGCGTAGGTTTGATATTTTTCATTAAAGACTTCTACCATTGTTGACCAACGTCGTATTGAATTTGGTTTTAACGATCTATACCATACTTTCTCTTGGTCAACGAGTGTCATAGGAAAGAGCTTAAGTTTTTTCCACCCATTATCAATGTTGTTCCACATGCAGGCATTGTAGAAGGCTTGTAAATGTTGATACAGATCTAATTCATAGCCTCTTGAAAAATTGAAAATGTTGTTTAAATCGAGCCTGGGTAGACAGCTCTCTTTATGATGCCTACGTGAGATTCAAACAGCCTCTTGTATTTGCGTTAAGCTTGTAGTGGTCAATGGGGATTCATCTTAATTGGGTAAGTTATACTTTTGCGTGTTGGAATGACGTTGTTTTCGTTCATGTTTATAAGAAACCCCCACCTCGGGTTGCATACTCCAATCTTCATTGTCATATAGTTCGTTGGTTCTCCAATGAACTTCCTGACTAAGTGTGGCATTGTTGTAATCTTGTAGGAGAGGCATTGTTGTGAAGTTGTGTGTGAAATTACGTGTGACTTTTTATAATTATTTCTTTTCTAAAAGATATATCGTTAAGTCCTATACAGCAACCTTGTATGATATAACTAATCTAGATAACTAGCACCGTCCCCAGCAACAGCGCCAATGATGAGTGGCAAGATACCCCTACACTCAACCATACGAATACAAGCGTTTTCACGCGCAATCCGATCGAACTCTGCAAATGGACTAGTTGTGGCACCTAAACAGTTTTCCTTAGGTCACAGTTCGCTGTCTTCTCACCTAGACTAGTATTATCTTTGTCACGTATCGTTTAGTCCAAAGTGAGGTTTATGATGTGTTCCTAATCTAATGCTACTCCTAAAGGCAATGGAAAGTAATAAGATTAACTAAGCTAGGAGGAAAGGATAAGAGAATCTAATCTAGCTTAAGTGCGATGAGCATTTGTTCCTTGATTATCTGTACACATCTTAGACTTTGTGCATGACTACCATTGGGATTACCAAGCGTAGATCCTAGGTACGCTACTGGGTTACCAAGTAGTCACACTTAAATGCTCGTAATCAAGTCGTATTCATTCCACGTTTTAACGTGAGATAAGGGTGAGAGAGACTAATTAGGAAAGCAGTAAATAACAATTAAATAAATAAATAAACAAAGTGAATGCTGCAATGATGAAGTAATCCTGATCTTTACTTTCGGTCATGTGCGTGTCCAAGTACATCACACTCGAATAAAGGATTTTGTACAATTACATTCACCACACTACGGGCAGACACTGGAAAAATAATCTATCTCTAGAGGGATCAAATTGCCAGAGTTTAGCTACAATCTAACTCTAATGTTCTAATGTCTCAAACAATGGAGAGCCGCTTCTTATTTATAGACATTGCGACAGACTGCAATATCGCAGGGGATGACGCGATATCACGGGGGATGCGATATTGTGGCTGATGCAATATTGCGTACGCGATATCGCATCCCATCACTCATTTTGCTAAAGATTAATTTATCTAAAAATGTAAAAATTTTATGGAAAATAAATTTCATTAAAAGTAAATTCTATTCTAAGTCAAAGTGCTGTAATGAATATGAATCAATCTTGATCTTATTGCCAATCATGAATTATGTATAGGTACAATGACACTCAAATAAGATGTTATACAACCAACTCAAATTTATGCTACAAGCACTTGCTAAATTTTTACTAATACTATAGAAATAAGCTACAAGAATTTAACAATGCTAGTAACCAAATGATACATAACCATGACGGGTGAATCATATTATAAGCATTTTTTTATTATGTCAACGTAGATGTGTTGACACAGTAGAAACTTAGTTGATATGCCAAGCTAATGCATCAACATCAACTAAGCTCTTATAAAATGACTCTTTTATTGTTCATCATACCCCCACAACTGACTGAAAACTTATTCTCAAGTTGTGCAAAATTAGGATGGTTTATTTACAAAATTATGGAAGTAATACCTGACTAACTAACTAGCTAATAATTGTTTAACTATTGCTAAGTGTTGCATTATAAGAGTTTATTTGAGTAGATGTCAAAGTTTACAAAATTTCAAAAGTCTTCAAAAATCTATCAAAGATGAGTCTTCATGTTATTCATAAAGGTGGCAATTCTTACAACCTTGGTTGTTATGTTGGCACTTTTCTTTTATGCAATTCTTTAGAAGGATGAACTAAAATTTCTCCTTATCCACCCATGGGTTTCTAGGTAGTGAACATATGATGTTTGAGTTTTAATTCTTTTATCTACTACTTGTCCATGGGCATGTCCTCCTTTTGGCCCATTTCCTTGCATTGCAAAAGACCTTCAATCTTAAGGACTCATGTAGGTATCATCTACAACCATCAAAGGATTAATGTTAGCTTTGAATATCTTCCCTTAGTATTTAAAACCTTTGTGGATTCTTAATTAGCTCAAATTTGAAGAATTCAATATTTAGGCTCAAGGTGATTGCGAAATAATATTCCTAAGGCTCTAGGCTAACTAGAATTGTCAAGTTTTTAATTCATGTTGATCAATTATTTTGACTATTAATTACCTTAATGTTCAAAAATGGAATGCTAGAAAACTTTTTAAAAATTGCATTATTTGCCCCCACTATATATGAGCTCAACTAGGGAGCTCATAGGATTTCAAACAACTAAAATCAAAGGTTTGGCTTGTAAGATATTATAAATGCACTAGAATATTGAAAATCATGAGATTCTAAAATGACTAAGAAATATTGAATTTGGAAAACATTTTAACATAAAAGCATTAAAAATTAATTAAAATTGATGAGATGTAGTCCCAAAATCATGTATGAATTTAGAGAAATTTTCCATGGTATCCTTGAAGATGCAAGGTTGTTTTAGAGCCATGATAAACAAAATTCATATAAATGGATCTTCCCTAAATTAGGCTCCTACCCATAATGCCTTTACATAGCCACTCTAGTAGATGTCCATGGGCACTATAGAAGTTAAATGCAAATCATGCCTTTATTCCAAACCACAGACAAGTACTTTCGTTGGGATTCTACATTATAACATACAAAACCATTAGACACATAATTGTTTACAACAGTGAGGTGAATAATGGAATGAGAAGGGGTTATAGAAATTGAGACATGAGGTACCTTACCATTTCCACAATAGGTTTCTGTATCCATTATGATTAAGATGACCATCATAACTATTGGTCCAAGTTTTAGACCAAGTCCATACCTTTGCCAGTGACATCACATTGCATCATCCCAAACTTACCACCATGAGACCAACCAGAACCATATGAAACAAAATGACTTAATAAGAGAAAATAAGGAAGAAAATAATTAATTACTTAAATATTAAGTTTAAGGACTCTTGGTCATTGGTTAGAGGTGCTTTCAAGCATGAGTATGTCTTTTCAGACCCATAGCCAATGTTATTCCCATCAACGATGCACCTTCAAGCATCAGTAACATGTCTTTCCAATCACACGATGAAACTAGTTCAAGAGACCATGAGATTCATGGAAGTAGTCTACTTTCAAGCATGAGTAATATGTTCTTCCAATGGTATCTTAGTAATAATTTTCTTTTTGTAAAGTAATTAATTATTATGTTCTCCTTACCAAAGAACTATCTTTATGCATAGGTAACATGTCTTTCTAGTGACATAGTAAGGAAACACTTGTTAGAGAATATGTTTCTATCAAATTAAAACATAAGTAATGTTATAACCACATAGAATAGCAAGACCCATCAAGAAAATCCAAAGAATCAGAAAATCCCCTTGATGTCACATCCTTTTCCATTCCCTCTTAGTCCTTTCCCCTATCTTCAAGGCATAATGATCATGAGTTAATTTTAGTTTCATGTAAGAAGAACTACATTACTTTCATGATAAAGACCTCTTATTTATAGAAATTGAATGAATGGATGATATAGTCTCACTACTTTACTTAATTATTTACCTAAGATCTTAATAGCATAGGACAAAAGCTCAACACATGATGTTAATTTTTGCATCATGACTAGCAACATTATTAACAAAGACATAGGAAATATCTACAAAGCATAAGGTGAATAACTCAAGAAAATATTAAAAATATAAAACTTATAAAGGACTAAAAATAACAAGAAATGGAAAATGTATGAAGAATCGAAAAATTTTCAAGAAATAGTAAAATGTTAAAAATAGAAAAATAATAAAAATTTGTTAAAAAAAAAAGAGTAAAAATACACTTATCAATTCTTCATTCAAGATGGGACATCTATCCCACAACTAAACTTATGAGTAAACATTTGGAAAGTGGACTACATATTCCCTAGATCATACACCATAGGTTTTCCATTTATCATTTTTAGTAATTTATGTTTTCACTTGTTGGCCCATATAATAGAGATGATAATTACGTGTTGATTATTTGAAGACACATATCTTGTTGGATTAAAAGGTATTTCTAATTGAAAGGATTTGTATATGTTTCTTTTTGATTTTCTATTTTATCTTTTAGGTATCCTTATTCATCACTTTCTTTTGGTGCATGATTAGTATGTAGGATATTGTTTTGTAAGTTCTCTATTGGTTCATTTTCTTAGGACAAAAGTTGATATATATGTTGGATGTTTTCATGCATCTTTTCAATAGTTGTGTACTTTCATTCCCTAACCACTAGGTTTCTATTGGTTTAGTGACTATTGTGTAACACACTTGTTCTTCAAGTTTGTTTTGGACTAGTATAAGGATTATGTTAATGCTTTGAACTTTCAGCCTACAACTACACTCTTTATCAACATAGGTAATGTATGGAATTTTTTGCTTCTTCACTATGCCATATTCATCCTCCTTGGAAATTTCTAAGGAAAGGTCTCAAATTCAAAGCTTAGCATTAAGGGTACTATGCCAAGCTCTTTTCATGATGAATAGGAATTCACCCTTGCTATTCTCCATATTGATAATGAGGAAATTTGTTGGATATGACCATCCACCAATAGTGGTCACCACATCATCAAACCTTCCCAAGGAAAAAGTAATGAATTTATTTGCAAGCTCCAACTTGATGTTGCATTTCTTTAGTAGTGATATGTTCTAGGCTTTGTACATTTCTAGTGAGATTAAATTCATGCCTAAACTTGAGTCTAATAGAGATTTACTTGATGGATTTTCACAACTTGCAAATAGGTCAAGAAACTCCCTAGATTGTTCCTCTTTTTGAAATGAGATCCTACCTTAATACAATCATTCACCACATGAGTAAGCATAACACTTCTTATGTCTTTTTCTAGAGTAATAATGACTGTTAGCTTTTGCATAGGATTAAGAGGCATTATTTTTGTGAGGAAGGAAGTTGCACCATATGGACCTTATGTTGGTTCTAATGGGCTAGTAGATCTTCTAGTTTCATTTACATGTGTGAGAATCATTCTAAAAAAAGAATGTTTTTGAGGCTTACACTCAAAGGTACTAGTGCTATTATCCACTTGTATGTTCACAACAGGAGTGACATTATTCTATTGAGGTTGTTGTGGTAATTCTTCCTATATTATTAATGGTGGCATATGTTGAAGGGAAATATGAAAGTATTGAGGATATGACAAATGATAAGAGACATAAGATTGTGATTCCACATAAGGTGTTGCAGGTTGACAGTATTCAAAAGGATAGTAGTAGTGATTTGAGGCATGGGTAGTAGAACCATTAGCAAAAACATATTATTAAACATAATGATGAGTGACAAGTAGTCCCTATGTCCAACCATATGAATCACAAGAATTCACTAGCGATCAGGTCGAATTCCATGAACTTTAGTTCTCCAAATGCCAATAGCAAAGATAGTGATCCACAGATGTGATCATTGTCTTCCTGACTACACTTGTGCAAACACAAGTGTATGGTTAGGTGAAGCCAAGACACATGATTTGTATTAATTTTATATTTTTATATGAATTAATCTAAGCGCAAGATAAAGTAATTGATTAAGAATTAATCTAAGTAATTATTTAATGTCTTAGCCTATTTCCTAGCTTAAGTATTTGGTCCCACCTTCTATACACATCCTGAACTCATTATAATGTTACTAGATTACTAAGTGATAGCACTACTAGGATTACCAAAGCATTAACGTTATGCTTGAGGTAATCATACTTATATATATTACTTAAGAGCATTAATTAATTATTTAATTAAGAACATGAATTTAAAGTTCATTAAAGTAAACATTAAACTTTTCCAAGTGCTGCAAGGTATTTCAAGAATCTCGTCTTTATTATCATCACATCAATGTGTCCAAGTACATTGATGCTTAAATAAGGATCCATACTATCCTTGACTCCTACTGTAGGCACTTAGAAAATATTCTAACTCCTACAGAAACAAACTACAAGAACTTCATTATGCTATTGACTTTTTGATGTCATAAATGCAATGGGTATGTGCATTTATATAAGTAGACTCAAACACCACATCGACACATATGTGTTGACACCTTAACTTATGCATTGATGGGGATGCGTCGACGCATGCCTATCGATGCAACCCAACGATGATCCATCATACCCCCACGACTAACTAAAAGCTCATCCTTGAGAAAATAAAAGAAGGATCGAGCTTTTTACAAAATTTGGGAATGTATGAAACCACAAACTAACTAACTCACTCACTAATTGACTCTAAGAGCTTGGTTGTACAGATAAAAATGATTACAAAAATGAATGTTTAAGAGACAAAATTAATCTTTACAGAATTGACAACTAGAACTCCTCTGATGTCTGAAGACATGCTAGGAGGTGGAGGCTCCTGGAGTGTTGATGGACCTTCTCCAGTTACTGCTGCACGTGACAATGGTGGTTAAGGCTAAGGCTATTGTAGCTATCCTACTATAGCTGCTGCTTTTGGAAAAAGACATAAGGCATCCAATAGTGCCTTCATCTTCTCCTCCTTAGTTAGAGGATCATACAAAATTCACGCGGCATCACCAATGTAAGTTGGTATGGGAACATCCCATGAACAAGACATGGTCAAGAACTCCTTGACATGGTCAGGTTCTTCACTACTGATCGTTGATCTATGAAGCAGGCTTAGAGAACTTCAAGCTCAATGTTAGTTGTTTCTAGCATTTGCTTTATGTCTTTGTGGTGTTTGAACTTTACCTCATATAAAAGGTATGAGCTGGCCACTTGTTTCTCTAGTTCTGACCACAACCTTTTAGCAATCAACATTGCCAAGTCCACAATATCAAAGGTTGGCTAACTCCATGTATTCAATCATCTCCTCGACCTACAACTCCTTTAGGAGGATTTCAAGTTTGTTGTAGATGTTTAATCCATCAAAGATGGGCTGCCACATGTTGCCTCTTTGTTGGAGTTGCCTAAGAGCCTCATTCATCTTTGCCTTAACCAGTTGGATTTCTTTTTCATTAACTTCCTTGAGAAGCCCAACCTAGTCCCTATAGTGATTCTTGACTCATTCAAACTTTAGGACCTCATTCTTCCAGGTAGCAATCTCAATGATTGATTTCTAGTGAACTAAACAAACTTTCTCCATTGAGAGATTACAATTTTCAGTAGCCAAGCTCCTCAAATCCATGTTCATCTTAGCAAGCTACTCCTACTAGTGTTGCACAAATTTCACTATTTAATCTTTTTATGCCTCGACATTCCATAGGTCATGATTTTTTTTCTTCAGAACTAGATTCTCCTTGCGAACTTGTGACAGGTCCTTTGTGTTGTAGGCCAAGGCCTTCAATAGGGATGCATCAAAGACCACAATCTCCTTTGCATTCTTAGCCTCTTTGAGTCTATTTTGAAGCTATAAGAAAGCTTCATCTCCTATTATTGCCTGGTTGAGAATGGTAGAATCAGCTAATCAACTCTCAATTCGACAACCTCAGCAACCAATTGTCTCTTTTTGAATGTGGTTGCCTCATGTTAGGCATTGGCAAGGATGAGTTTGTCCTTAGCTTCAAGCAACTTTAATTGGGTAGTAGTGATATTATCTGGGAGATCAAAGATCTTCAGAAGTGGTTGCCTGGTACCTACTAATTGGTCCAATACCTCCTCATGTTGGGCTACACTTAGCCTTCCACTTGCTCCTATGGACGTCTACATGTCTCTCTAAGTGTAGTAATTTTTGGCACAGCAACTACAAGAGCATTCAAGCCTCTACTACATAGTCAGCCACCACCTCTACCACTCTCTCCTTGGCCAATTACACTTAGGCTAAGTTGTGATTATGGTGGATTCATTATTTTAATATTATTTTATTTGAATAGCTACCCAAGTTTGTTGGTGAGGTTTAACTTACATGAGTTAGTGATTTTTAATATTATTTTATTAGGTAAACCTTGTGGGAGTTAGAAAAATTTCAAAAACAATTTTGTCAAAAACCTATGATTTGTGGCTATCATGACGTAAAACTCACCTCTAGTAGCTATAGGATTGAAGAACTGAGTGATTTAGACAAGTGGTTAGAAAGTTATGGACTCGGGAAGGATCTGGGCTTTGAAAACCACAAAGATTCCTTTGGCATTTGTGAGCAAATGTGAAAAAAGAATGGCTAAGTGTTGTTGATGTAGCCAAAAACTAAAACTTTTTCACATAAAGACTAAGTGTAGAAAAGGATTTTTTCTATAAAATTAGAGTCTAGAGGAAGCCAGAAAAGCCTAGAATAATTGGAAATGCTTGAAGAGGGCTTGGAATATGTGACAAATGGATATTTTTAGGAGATTAATGTTTCAAGGAGGGCAAAAATTGGATGCATTCATGGTGGAAAATGTAAGATTTTGAAAGAAAAATGGCTAAGAAATAAGGAGTTTAACCATCCCAACCAAGGAGTATGGAAGTGGGTCCTCCCCATAGCAGGTTCATGCCCTTAATGCCCTTGCATGCTCTCAAACCAAGGAGTTTATGGACCCCAAGGATGATTAGTGATTGTGGATCGTTAAAGATCAAATCACCAAAGAAGTCATCAAAGAATTTCAACCATTTACCAATGATTCGATCGAAACAGTCATGAAAAGAGGAAGTGAGATGTTTTATGGAAAGGATTGATGGATGAGAGAGAGTATGAAATGGAGTTCCCCATGGTGGTCACATGAAATCCCTTGTGAAAGATGTGATTTATTATGACCTAAGAACTTCCTTGCTTAGTTTGAATCAAGACAATCCACTTCCGGTGACTTCACATCAACACTTTAGACCATTCCATCCTCTAAGAGACAAGAACATCCTCAAAGACCACTCACCATTCCTAAAGAAGAAGAAAAGAGAAGCAATAAGTGAAGAGAGCCTTAGTTAGAAGGGTGCCTTCAGGCATGGGTAACATGTCTTTCTAGCCCCATAACCAGTGCTTGTGGCCCATTATTATATCTAATGGATCTACTTTGAATTCCCATTCTTGTTTTTTTTTTTTTTGTGTTTTTTTTTTCAAGAATCTCTTCTTTATTACCATCACATCAATGTGTTTAGGTACATTGGTGCTCGAATAAGGATTCGTAAAATCCTTAACTCCTACTATGGGCACTTAAAAAATATTCTAACTCCTACGAAAATAAACTACAAGAACTTGTTATGATATTGACTTTCTGATGTCATAAATGCAATGGGTATGCACATTTATATAGGCAGACTTAGGCGCCACATTGATGCATAAGCGTTGATGCATCAACAAGGATACGTTGATGCATGCCCGTTGATGCAACCCAATGATGATTCATCAATATCCATAAGTGTTTGACTAGCAATAGGAGTATTATTAGTTTGGTGATGGAATCCACCATGATTATGGGTTTTAACATTGTTGTTGATAGTAATCTTGAGATTGAGGAGAAGTCCCACTTGGATAGTACTATTGGTTATAGAACTATCTATAATTGCGTTATGAGTAAGGTAATATCTTGGGCATTTTTTCTAGGAACTTAGGGTTCAAAGTATAAGCCCTAAACTCCTATAGATGTAACATGACTAGGCAACAATTCTTTAGATGTTCATAGTTATAGACATCACATTCATCCTCTTCCTATGAATCTAAGTCTTCAAACTCTTTCAATACTATAGGTTTCTCTTTTTGTCAATAAGTGTCCTTGCCTATTTCCTTGTTCTTTTTCCTTTTCTTGTCTTGATCTATTAATCTTACCTACTTTTTCTTCTCCTCCATGATTTTCAAGTTGGTTGTAACTTTTTCATCCATCAATTCTCATATCTTACCCATTCTTACTGCAATCTTAATGATGGACTTCTGCATTGGTAAGATTTTACATGAACAATCTCATTCAAAGGTGCCTCTTCTTCCTAATCACAGACACCGGTCTTCTTCTTGCGAAGGATTGGAACCTAGTAATATTCCTCTGTGCTCTCCCTTTTACATAGTTCTTCTTCTTCTTTTTCCATTTGTTTAATTAGTCTTTGTATCTAATGGGTCCTTAGTTCTAATAATCTTCCTTGGGCATAGATCCTAAGCATCTTCCTCATTTTGTTATGAAGCCCATCTACAATGTGGAAAAATTGCTCTTTTAAAGAAAATTCATTACATAGGCATCTATGCAATAGCTAATAGTACTTGCCTAGGGCTACATCAAGGGATTCATGGTTCACTTGCTTCCATCCTTGGATTTGTTTTCCCAGATGGGATACCCTAGAATAGGTCTAGTATTTCTCATTGAAGAGCTCAAGTACTGTAAACCTTCGATAGATTGAATCAGGTTCCAATGATCTATACCAACTTCCAGCTTCTTCTATTAGTATCCTAGAGAAGACCTTAAACTTTTGCCACTTTCAATATTTTGAAAGAGGCTTTGCTTCATGAAAGGCTTGTAAATGGTGTTGTCTTAAATTTAGGAATGTTATTCATATCAAGTTGTTTGATGTGACTTTCTCTTTAATGCCTATGGGCTATTCTTAATACCTACCTAATTTGTATCATGCTTCTAGTAGCTAATAATGGTTTGTCATCATCGAACATGTCATGGTCATAATCTCTATCTCTATTTTCTTGATCATGATGATCTTGTTTGTGCTTCCTTTTGTGCCTTCTATCATAACTTTGATCTCTATTTTTGTCTCCATCTCAATCCTTGATAGGATGTCTATTATGATTCCTCCTGTTATGATAATCTAGATTTCTTCTATGATGATCACCAAGTTGTCTACTTAGATTCCTTAGTAGATCTTTGTATCCATGCTTATGTTCATCTTCATTAGAGTTAGATGATGAAGATGAAGAGGAAGATGATGAACTAGAAGAACCACCATCACTTCTGTGTCTTTCTCTATGATCCCTTGGTTTGTATCTTCTAGTTCTGTTGGAGGTCCTAGGCCTTGAGGCCCTCTGTTCTAGGACATGTTCCATCCCCTCTAGGATTATCTGTAACATTTGAACAGAGTCTTTGATAGTAGTAAGAATAGGAATGAGCATATGAGGCCCTTGCTTGCAGTGGTTCACTCTAATTTCTTCAATATAGATCCTATCATTGCCCTTGCCAATGTTTTTATTGTATGATAAACTATCAACCATGTGTAAAGAAGACATGTTTTCTATAATAATGTGTGACTTGAAATATTGATTTTTTCTAAAAGATAAATTGGCAATGCTTTTACAATAATCATTTATAATATAACTAATCTAGATCTCTAACACCATCAACAATGGTGCCAATGATAAGCAACAAAGCAAACCCTATGCTCAATCGTACTATCACAAGCATTCACACGAACTTCCATCATATCCGTAAAAGGGACTAGTATGGTATCTAAACTATTAAATGTTACTCATAGGTTGTTGTCTTTCCACTTGGACTAGTTGGAGCTCTATCACATATGGTTTAGTCCAAAGTCATATATATGATTATGAAGTTATTGGGACTTTGAATTAGACTAATCAATAACATCAAACTTAATTATTTTATTAAATTACCAATTAAATTAAATCTAAAGGTAACCTAATGGTGATGAGTATCTGTTCTTAGCTTGCCATGCATATCCTAAATTAGTGTAACCATCACTAGGATTACTAAGCCATATGCTACTTGGCATATCAAGTGATATCACTATTATACATTACACTCAAAACTAGTCGTGATCATGTTGCCAAAGATTAATGTGCATGAACATCTAAATATTAAGTCAGGTTGCATGGAAAATAAATTGCATTAAAAATAAATTCTATTCTAGTCAAAATATTGTAATGAATATGAATCAATCTCAATCTTATTACTAGTCATGGTTGTATTTAGGTACAATGCCACTCGAATAAGATGTCATACAATACTTAAATTCATGTTGCAGGCATTTGCCGACTATGTACTAATACTACAGAAACAAATTGCAAGAGCTCAACTACGCTAGTGACCAAATGATGCATAACAAAGGCAAGTGAATGATATTTATAAGCATTTTTTATAATTGCATCAATGTAGATGTGTTAATGCAGCAAAGGCTTAGTCAATGAAACTACATGGACACATCAACATCAACTAAGCTCTTATAAAATGACACTTTTATTGTTCATTAGTAATGGTCATGAAACATGCCTAGATTGGCCTAAATAGAGTTTCCTACCACCATATCATCAAGTGGCACTCTCATTTTTCATATTCATCTCCCACATTTTATTTCACAATTTCATTTACATCTCACATGGATTTCACATTAAAGCTTTTCAATTTCACTAGTATTTTACATATTACAAATCATAGATCATTAGTTTTCTCTACAACATTTAAGAGATTTTATTATTCAAAGAATTAGATCTTGTTATTTACAACATCAAAACTTTATTTCAAGCAATCTTTGAAGTTTTTCAATCCATTTTCTTTAGATCTAGATTAATTTGCTCATCAATTAATAAAATCATTGTTAGATTTATTTTATTCTAGAGATGTTTTGCAAATTCACAACAAATTTCAAGTGACCCAAATCAAAATCATTCAAGATTAGCTATTAAAAAAATCAAGTTTATTACCTAGCACTAGAAGTAGCTCTAATCAATACCAATTGATAAAGAAAAAGATTTTATTGATTTTTATTGCTTCATCAATAACCAATGATAAGGTCTTATTGATTCACATAGATCTAATCAATATCTAGTGATATAATCTCATAAAATTTCTAAGACTATCACATCTGTTATCACTCAAGGTCATTTCCAGCAATAAGTTGAAATAAATGTGTTGATTCATATCACTTCCAGCAAGGTTAAATTTCAAGTGAATTTCTAAAAGTGCTTCAACAAAACTAAAACTATTTTTGTTATGTTTGCACAAGTAATACCTATGTTGAATTACTCCAATCGATAACAAACGATAAGGTTTTATTGATTCACACATATCCAATTGAAATCTAGCAATATAACCTCATAAAATTCTTGAGACCCTCACGTCTATTATCACCCTAGGCCATCTCTACCATTGAACTAAATGTGTCGATTCATAATGCTTCCAACAAAGTCAAATTTCAAGCAAATTTCTGAAAGCACTCCAACAAAACTAGAACTATTTTTATTATGTTTAAGTGAGCAATGCATATGTTGATTAAGTTCAATTTTAGCCACTTCACCATATCTATTAATATAACAAATTCTCCTTAACCAATAACATATATGCCTTGAAAAGAATATGGTAAAAAGTCTATGCATTCTATATGTCTTATATACTCTTAGGTTTCTTAAAATATTTTATGCTTAGATAAATATAAATTTACAAAGAAGAGACCAAAGACTACACATTTAGGAATTCATTATGTTGTGCAATAAATAAAACCTTACTTTTAAAGAATTATTCAACATGAAATGTAGAAGGTAAGAAAACATTTTAAAAAGAACGAAAACTCCAATATATGAAATAAAAAAGTATACTATTACTTTAACTTAATTTTATATGCAAAGATTGAAACTTTCCACTGAAATCAACCCTATGACCTAGGGTTTCCATGCCAAGGCTCTTACGACTAGACCAATGCCTCATTTGTATGTATTTCTTTTTTATTAGAATTATTCAGTTTTTTTACATCAAATTGCAATCGCAATTTGTAGTAAAAATACAAAAAATTCATCTATCTTGAATATTCAATTGAGTCTAACTAAAATATTCTATACTTGTATTTTTACGTCCTAGTTACCTAACCATGATTTCTCTCTAGTTATGACTTTATATTAATAAAATTCACTATAAAAGAATTTTTGTTGGTCAAGTATCATCTCCTTTCTAGAGGAACTTTCAAACTGAAACTTTAAAAAAAGAAAAAAAAAAAACTTTCTAAGAATGATCTCATCAAGAAAAAAATCCCAACTTTCTTGTATATATCCCCCAAAATATATTATTATCTCATACTGCACCTTATTGAGAGGGTGACACTGTAAATTTGCATGTATGCAAATTCATATAAAATAATGTGAGCACAGACACAAGTTGGATATTAGATGGTGATTTTATTAGGTTTAAAATTTAGAACAAGGATGTAGATGTATTCTGTAAAGCTTTGCCCCTGCTGAAAATTTTGGAGCAATACGTGTATATAGAGTAGGATAACCCATACAAATTTACAAAATCCCACGGTATACTGAAACTTCTAAGAAAATAAATAAATATTCTCTCTTGGGATGTTGAGGAGATGTTTATTGGAGAGAATTTATTTATATAGTAAACTGTTTCAGCATTTAAAGACATTGGTGCTGGGAATCAAGCCTCATACATATATGTTTTTAAACACATAAAAATTGAAAAAACTAAATTTCGGTTTCATATAGACTCTATGCTATATGGATTATTTTTGGAGTAATGGTAAGGTGCTCATTTCTCAAGATCAAGGTTCAAGCATAGATGCAACTACCCAAAAGGAGGTTGCTGACTAGAACGAACATTGAACCTCCAAGTGATGACCCTTTTATAAATTTTATGTCCTATCATTAGTGATCCAAAAATCTTTAAAGTGCATTGAAAATGATGCAACATTTGGTGGGATAAATATTGAGCCTCTAAGTGAATAACATGCAATGCCATATCATTAATGGTCCAGAAATCTTTAAAGCACGTTAAAAAATGAAGCAAAATGATACAACTCCAAGCTCTAAAATATAATTAATCAGACAATAAACAAAAACCAAGAACAGACTTTCTACAAAGACTTGAACATCTATTCAACATTCTCATCCAAAAAACTATTTATCTTTTTGAGTTTATTGGAAATCAAATGCTCATATAAAGAATATACAGAAATGAATATTTAAAATAGAATCACAGCCTGACCTTACTGATAACAAATACTTTCTAGATTTTGAACAACTCTTTCTGTGAAATAAGTTGACAGAACAAGAAAAACAAAACATTCAATTAGGAGCATTTTTTTTACTCTTCAATGTCTTGAAGAAATCCTCCCTCTCTTCTGGTGTCATTCCTATAGTTGAACAGTTCCCAACACCCCATTCAGCACCTCGCTCACAATATTTATCCTCAATTTCTTGTTTATTCCTGAAATTCAAATATTTGTAAATATCTGTTGAAAAATTAAATTCAATGGCCAATTACAGGCACTATGTTCAATTATATAGCAGAAAATTTAGGAAGAAGAACTAAGACTTTTTACATGTGAATTAAAATCTAGGATCATTACGATAATTGTGCTAAGCATGCGCTCCATCTGAATGATTAGGTATACCTTGCATAATTTTCTTTCGAACGTTTCAGTAGTTCTTGTAGCAAGGGAGAAGCCTTAAATTTGGCATCATTGGCTTCAGATCTCCTTCGACTTTCTTCTGTTAATACAATGATATGAAAATTGTAAAGAATCGTGAGAATCTGTAAGGATTATATTTCCATTATTTATAAAATAAAAAGATGATTATGTAGAAAACTATCAATAAGACATACACTTGGCAAGATGTCATAGCTAACCTTGTATTCGGGTCAGAAAGTCAATTTGTGGTAGTTCAGGAGCGGGAATTGTTTCCAGCCCTGAAATTCCAGAAAAGATTCCTGCCTGAGCTGCAGCAAATAAAATTATCTGAGATGTAAGCTACAGTTAATACTTGGTAAGATAAGCAATATTCCACTATTTCTAAAATAGTGGACAAGTTGCATTTTGCAATGATTTTTTTGGAGCAAATAATCCATTCTATTGGTATGCAACTCTTAGTTAACAAATAAGCAACCTGATGTTGCTGATCATTTGTTTGAATGTATTTTCGGGCAAGGATTCCATGTTCTACCTGATTTTTAATGAAATAGGATTTAATCTCAATATGATTCCTCTTCTTAAGAACTATGCTTTTTGGAGAGCATGATGGCTGGAGAATTGTCACAATGTAGATCAAATTAACAATAAAACCAAGCTGTTTAAGCAAATTTTTCAGCCACGGAATATGCTGAATGCAATCAGACATGACAATATATTCAGCTTTAGTTGTGTTCAAAGACACATTTCCTCACTTTTTGCTATTCCAATAAATTAAGTCTGCCCCCTGAAAAATCATAGAACCTAAAGTACTCTTGCTATCATCAATGCTTCCAGCCCAATCAGAATTAGAATAAGCATGAAATTTGTCATCGAGAGACCAAAGTTTAAAGTTCTTTTTACATACCTCATCAGATGTTTGAGAGCCATCTCATGAGTTTCTCTAGGTTCTTGCATAAACTTTGAAAGAAAAAAAGTAGCACGTTGTATGTCAGGCCTCGTGCAACGTAAAAATCTAATCATACTGTATAGACAGTGGAATCAACCAAAGATAAATTGTCCTTCGTTTGAAAGTTCACATTGTAGGGAGGACAATGGAGTGGTAGCAGCCTTCGCATCAATTAAACCAACACTGAAAAAGCAAACTTAATTTGACAAATTTCAAAATGATAATAAAATTGATTCACTTGAATGCCCAAGAAAATTCTTACAATGCACAGGTCTTTCATTTCAAACTCATCCCTCATATTATCTTTAAAATCTGAAACCTACTTATCATGGGAAGCAAATAAAACAAAATTATCCATATAAAAATATGACAATGTAATCACTTCCTTCATTTCTGTAGTAAAGAGCAAGCTTCGCAACCCACGATTTATATCTCTTCTTCAAAAGAAAATCACATACCTATGGAACTATGTACTAGGTGCTTATTTCACACCATACAATGTCTTATTTAGTTTACAGACCTTTTCTCTTACCCCGTTACTTCAAAACCTTCAGGCTGAGAAACATATACTTCTTCAAGGTAGCCATTCAAACATGATGAGTTCACATCCATTTGGTGTAATTTGTATCCAAATGGGCTGCTAAAGATAACATTATTTTGACAGGTTAAAACATGGCCATTGGTGCAAAAATTTCCTCATAATCAATGTGATTTTTATGTTTGAATCCTTTTACAACAAGTCTTATTTTGAAGTCTACCACATCATTCTTCTCATCATATTTTGTTTTGAAAACCCACTTTCTATCAATGATTTTCCTACCTTTTGGCATGTTAAATAAAGTCCATACTCCTTTTTGCATGGCATTCTTCCAAGCATCAGATTTTTTAAAAGCTTTCTCAACACAAATGGACTGTTCCACAAGGCCAGGATGAGCCTAGAGTGGCGGCCTCACTTCTGTTGTTGCAGTGCCGCAGAAAAAATTTGGGTAAGTTAACCCTAACTCCCAATTTGAGACATTTCAGGAAGGCAAAGTGAATGCCCTGGAGTTTTGACCTGTTTCCTGACTACACCAAAAAGCGGTCCACTAGATCCGCAGCTCAGGTCCAGATCGGTGGCAAAGAAGATCTAGGAACTTGTTGGCTTTGCGTGCATGGCACCAGCCCATTGAAGAAAACTTCAGCGTCTTGCAACCCACGTGTGGAGGGTAGAATGATTTCGCCCTCGGCCTGGGCCCTTAGACACCTGGCAATCGAGGACTCTGTGATGATGACCTCAATGCCTCTAAAGTAGGTTCAGTCCTCATGCCAGTTAGCAAAAAAGGCATCGTTTGGGAGGGCCGGCTCACCCACCAACCGCAGCAAGACATCACTCTAGCCGCACCATTCCACCAATTCCCACAGCTCCTTATCTTCCCGAAACGCTGCGCAGTTAGGCTCGTAGGTCGACGTGACCCCCATTGCAGCGTCAATCTCTCTCCAAGCAACTGCAGCCTGTGAAACCACTTGCGGAGGGGGGGCAGTCTGCATAGCCAAAAGACTTTGTGATTTCGAAGCTTCCACACTACCCATAAAAGTAGCGTGGCTCGAGAATCGCTCATTAATTTAATCGGGGGAGCCTAGCCCATTTCCCACCACATGGAATGCATGTAGGCGCATTGAGAAACGAAATGTTGAACGGTCTCAGGCACGGTGCCACACAGTGGGTAGGTGTCGTCAAGAACGAGGCCCCGTCTGCTTAAATGCACTTGTACAGGTAGCACATCGTTTTTCACCAGCCACAGGAAGACTTTAATTTTCTCAAGCAACTGTCCTTGCCAGATCTAACGCCACCCTAGTACCGACAGGTACATGGCAATCAACAGGCGGCACGGTTCGAAATTCGACCACCCCTACACCTACATTTTTTGTGCGTGGCTGTAAAGTGTCTGCCAGGGCCTCGAGTCCTACACTCTCATCTTCCACCGTATGTACTTGGCATTCATTATTCTGACCCATTGGGCCGGCTCCCCATACTAGCGAGTGAAACAAAGTAATAGGCATTGCTGACCCAACGTCAGCTCGTCCTCAAACTTCGAAATTCCCAGCCCCCCCCCCCCCCCCCCCCCCCCCCCCCCCCGGGGCATTTCGGAGGCACGCGATCCGGTCCCAATTGGCAAGGTGTAGTTTGCACCCCCCTCTGCCCCCCGACCAAACGAATCTGCAGATGCGCATGTTGATGCTATCAATAATGGCACGTGGGGGGTGGCAACAGCAACCACAAAACAAGTTATTGCCGTGAGAACCCCAAGGCTACCACCATCCTCCCCTTCCTGGTCAAGAAATGATTGACCCAGTTTCCCACCCATCTTTCAACCTTTTCTAAAAGCGCCCCCCAAGAAATACACCATGCCCACTGGAAAAGCGGGATGCCCAAGTAGGTATCCTTGATCATTCCAGATAGAATGAACAGGATTTGCACCACTCTACTCTTCACCTGTGTGTCCATGTTTAAAAAATGGGCCGTTGACTTAGCCCAGTTAATAACCAGCCCAAGCTCGTTTGCCATCCATGAGAGCGCCATATTAATGCTATGTGCTTGTGGGACCCCAGCGCGACTAATCAACATTGTGTCATCTGCATAATGCTCAACCAGACATTCTACCCCTACAATTTCCAGAACTCTGACACCCGCCACCTTGTAGTAATGTTGCAACAGATCCATAGCAATAATGAAAAGTAACAGTGAGAGGGGGTTTCCCTGCCGCAGCCCCCTCCCAAGTGAGGAGAGACCCCATAGCGCACACCCCCCCCCCCCCCCCCCCACGTCGAAGGAGAAACCTGTGGATGATTGCAAGTGGATGCAGAGCTAGATAAAGCCCGAGTCAAAGCCTTTTTGCTGCATGATGTTGGTCAAGGCTTCCCAGCTGAGTGTATCGTACGCTTTAGTTATGTCCAGCTTGAGACAGAGCCTGGGGAATTTCTAAAATTTGAAGAGAATGAAACACCTCCTGCATGAGAAGCACTTGGTCTTGCAGGGTCCAGCGTTGTATGAACCTTGTTTGGTTGACCCCCACCAGTTTAGGCATTAGCAAAGCTAGCCTACGACAATCATCTTGGAGAATAACCAAATCAGGACATTGCAGACCCCGATAGGTCGAAAATGTTCTGAGCGATGCGCCTCTACCTGCTTGGGGATGCACACAATTCGAGAACAATTAAGCTCCCATCGAACCTGCCTCTTGGCCAACATTAGGTTGAAGGCATCCAGAATGTTGGGCCCCACAATATCCAAGAAGGTCTTGAAAAATTCAAGGCTCCAACCATTTGGCCTTGGCGCCTTTCCTCCCAGCATATCGTTGATCGTTGCTGTTAATTCCTACCAGGAGAACGGAGCCAACAATCTAACGTTATCCTCCTCGTTCAACACTTGCGCCATTCGAACCAAAATGGGCTTTGTGGGTCACTTTGCCAAAATCGTCTCCCAATAGTGCCTCAACTCCCTAGCGATGCCCTGTGGCTCATCAACTATCCCTCCCTTGGTGGTGTGCAATCTATGCGGTTGGCTCCATCCATGGGTCTTGGCGACAATAAAGAAGAAGTTCATCTGCCTGTCCCCCTCCTGGAGCCATCTAATCTGAGACCGTTGCTTCCAGTATGTCTCCTCCTCCAAGTCAAGGGCATGTAGTTGCCTTAGAATATTCTATTCTTCTTCATGCAAATCCTCCCCAACCTCCTACCGGGCTTGAATCTAAGTTAACTTGTCTTGAAGCACCGTACGGCCCATCCGAAAAGAGAATTTGTCCTCCATTGGTAAGGACCAGATAGCCCATTTCAAACGAAACAGTCCTTCTTTGAGGAAATTCGTGGGGTCTCCCTGGTCCCGTCGATAGTCTACCCATATATCCTCAACTAGTGGCCTCAACCACGGCTTGTGCAACTAGGTTGCCTCAAAACGAAATAGCCAAGGTGTCTAGCCCCGTTTAGGCCCAAGTAGACAAATTAGGGAGCAATGGTCTGAGGCCACCCGTTCCTGTCCTATAACCCGCACTGCCAACTGTAGGAGGAGGTCGGAACTGATGCAGACTTAGTCAATTCTGGAAAGGACACAGTCAGGCCAAACCATTTTTCATCAAACTTCACATCTCTATTTTTCTTGAGAGAGGATTGGTCAAAACATTTGTAAGAATTGGACTTCAAATCATAACCAATAAACAAGCATTTGTGTTCTATCAGCGAGCTTTCTCATAAATTGTGATGGAATCAAAACATAACAAATGCATCCAAAAATTCTAAGATGAAAGAGATTAGAAGCCTTACCAAACATCACCTCATAAGGAATTTTCTCCTTGTTTAAGGCTATCACCAAATGGTTCAATACGTATATGGCTGTGTGAATTGCTTCATCCCAAAATAAGTTGGGCAATGAAGCTTCCTTCTTTTGTGAAGAACATCATTCTTTCTTTCAACAGTGTGATTGGAATATGAACCATATCCACATGTAGTTTGTTTTGAAATGCCGCAATCATCACAATATTAATTAGATGCATGACTAGTAATTTCATCTTCTTTGCCATTTCTTACGGCCTTAATTCTGCAATTAAATTGATTTTTTACTAACCTCTTGATTCATTAAAAAATGCCCAAGTGTCTCATTTTTAGAATGAAGACAATAAGACCAAGTTTACCTTGAGTCGTCATCCACAATCACCATGAAGTATCTAGCATTATTATTAGGCCACAAAGATCCATATGAACCAACTCAACTGCCTCTGGTTTTCCCCAACTTTTTTTCTTCTCCTTTTGCATAACATGAGGAGATGTCTTCTTCTTTGCATAAGAGAAAGCCTCATAAACTTATTGAGGATTCCTAGTAAATTGATCTCAATCACAGCCTAATTTTTGCACCATGTTTGTGTAGAAAGCATGTCCAAATCTTTTATGTCATAACCTTAAGCTTTCTATGGCAAGAAAGCAACTGAGTTCAATCTAATTTTTCTGACCATTCATTAATGCTTGGACCTGCAAACATATAAACGGACACATTTGATTCATAGTTACTTTGTTGTTTTATGTTTAACATATAATGAACATTTTACAATTAAATATTAATATAATATGACTTCTCTTTTTAAAATATTCTTGGATTATGATTTTGTAACAAATGAACTTTAATAGTATTTAAGTTTATAATAATATAATTTACAACTTTATATACTAATTATGTTCTCTATTAATATGTTTTTTCCAGTTTTTATCTTTAATCATATTGTCTAAGTTTCTTATACATATTTATATCATGTTCAATATGAAACCTCCAAGATATTGCCTTTCTAAACAAAGCCCATTTTTCTGCTCACCTTTNTGTGTTAGCCTAGTGGTAAGGGTCTTGGCCTTATAATCCTAGGTCACATATTGAATTATACTTGGCAGCACTGAGTTATATATATATATATAATCTGTTAAAGAAATTCTGAAACCGGTCCAGGGGTCTTAGTGGACATAAGTAAAAATTTCAATTTTAGTTTTAGTTTCATTAGAAACCTCCATCAGGACCTGTAGTTCAATTATGGTTAGCTGAAGCCAAAGGGCTGAGAAAGTGTTTCAAGGAAACATGCCAACATGGGTCTTGACCACTAGTGATTAAAAAGTTGACAAAACAATTTTTTTGGCTTCCTGAAGAAGTCAACAAATTTAAAATCCAGCAAACATTGGGAAAAGGTGAGCAGAAACATGGGCTTTGTTTAGAAAGGCAATATCTTGGAGGTTTCATATTGAACATNAAATTGAAATTTTTACTTATGTCCACTAAGACCCCTGGACTGGTTTCAGAATTTCTTTAACAGATTATATATATATATATATATATAACTCAATGCTGCCAAGTATAATTCAATATGTGAGCTAGATTATAACAACTGGTATCAAAGCTAGATTTAAAGAGATGGAGAGGCTGCAAACAACGGAAAGATTGGTAGGAAGGAACTGGAACGTTTAGAGCATTTTGATTAAGGTTGTTTTAGCACAAAAGGAGTGCCAAAAGGCCCTAGAACCCTCTCAACTAGCAGGAATGCCAAATGCTGATTGGAGGAAAATTAAGACTAGGGCATTATCTTTCATTCATCCAACCCTAAGAAATGGGATTTTGGCCTCAATCAAACCTGATATGGATCCACATAATTTGTGGCAAACCCTAAATAATAGGTTTAACAAAGTATCAGGCTTGAATACCTATCACATTTATCAGAAAGTTTTTAGATGCAAGAAAAGATCTGATGTGTCTTTTCAAGATCATTTGGATGATTGTGACATCTATTACTACTTCTATGAGTGTTTCATCTATGACATTTGAACAGGTTGTGTCTACCCTTCAGGATTCAAAAGGAAGAATAGATGAGTCTTTTAGATCTGGAAATGTTCATGTAGCAGAGGAAAGAGGTAGAAGTAGGAGACGTTTCCCAAGTAGGGGGAGAAGCACGAACAGAGGAGTATTTCATGATAGAACTCAAACTCAAGAGTGCTGGTATTGCAAGAAGAAAGGTCATTTGAAGAAGGATTGCTTTGCATAGAAAGCACAGAAAAATAAAGGAAAGGAGAAAAAGTCAGAAGAAGGAACATCAAAAGTACATGTAGCTGATGAAAACGTTAGTTTTCCGATTCAAGAACAATGTACAATGGTGGCAGATGGATGTAGCAGTGACATCTAGTTGATTGACTCAGGTGCCTCCTTTCATATTCGTCCAGATAAGTTTTGTTTTGCATCTTATCATAAAGTTGAATCTAGTTTTGTATATGCTACTAATGGAAAAGCTTTAAAAGTTCTTGGAATTGGAAGTATAAGTCTACAACAAGCAGGGATGCCAAAGGTGGCAATAGATAACATTAGACATGTTCCTGATGTTACAAANAAAATAAAATGTTTGCAAACTGATAATGGTGGGGAGCACACTTCTAAAGTATTTGCTGATTTTGNTAGTAGTGGAGGTGGACATTGGAGGATTTCCAAGGAAATCATGACCATTCCNGAAAATGGAGTTGCTAAAAGATGCAACAGAACATTGCTAGATCATGTNACATTGATGGCAGATTCATGCAACTCTATTGTAACAATTTCTGATATAAAAAATTCTGAAGTGTGGCATAGACGTCTTGGACACATTGGCTGGTCAAGCCTAAAGGTACTTCAAAATCAAACTCTCATTCCTGTATTTTCCTATGCTCAAACTGATTGCAAAGACTGTTTAGTTGGAAAATCTAGGAGAGTAAACTTTCGTAGGAATTTGGACAGCAAAAAGAAAAATAAGTTAGAATTGGTTTATTCTGATGTTTGTGGTCCTATGACTCCCATTTCTCTTGGTGGATCTATTTNAGATCAAGGGACATTAAATTCAGAGAAAATGTGATGTTTAGTGAGCCGCAAAAGAAAGACAATGACTGAAATGGCTCAAAAAGCATAAGGACTCCTTTTAGGGTGACTAAAGAAATTGAAAATGATGAAATTCATGGATTTTCCAGATCTAGAAACTTTGGACAATATGCTGAAAGTACATGGCAACAAGCTGAGAACTTAGGACAACAAGGAGAAAATGTAGGACAGCAAGAAAATGAGGTAGAAAATGATGAACAACAAGCTACAAATGTGTCTCATTGGGTTAGAAGGTCAACCAGAACTACCAGACTCTCCCTCATTGAATTATGTACTTTACAGCGATAGTGGTGAACCAAAAACAGTGAAGGAAGCCATGACATGTGTTGATGCCACAAAGTGGAAGGCAGCTATGAATGATGAATGAGAATCCCTCCAACAAAACAAAACCTGGGAGCTAGTTCAGTTGCCAAAAGGGAGAAAACCCTTAAGAGTGCAGGTGGCTATACAGAATTAAATTAGAGGCAAATGGGGAAAAACGTTTCAAGGCTAGGTTGGTGGTGAAAGGCTATGCATAGAAACCAAGTATTGACTTTCAAGAAATTTTTTCTCCAATAGTAAAACACTCTTCTATATGTTTAGTGCTATCATTGGTGGCCTGCATGGACTTAGAGTTGGAACAACTTGATATAAAAACAACATTCCTCCATGGAGATTTGGAGGAGGAAATTTACATGAAACAGCCAGAAGGGTATAAAGAA
>MNCI01005648.1:484743-554861 GCA_015680685.1 Gnetum montanum | reverse complement strand
ACAGCGCAATAATTTGCCTCTAATGATTTATTCAGATCTGTAGGGTTCTAATAATTTCTCTAGAGCATTTGTAGTGTGTTTTCAGATCTAATTGTTTTCAGATTTGATTATAACAAGATCCATGCTAAACAGGAAAAAAAATAAGAAAACAACAATGAAAGAGAGATATCTGGATAAAGGGTTCTTCTTCTTTTATTACTCTAGAATATTTCAAATGCTCAATCATCACAAATGCTTTATCAGATTTGCTAAAAGAGACTCTCATGCTCATGTAAAGTGTTGTTCAAGCAAATATCCGATGCACACTCACATGTGCATTAGCCTATAGCATTAACTCTTCTACATGACTTTAATTACATATTCTCTAATATGCCTTTTGCAACTAAAAGGGTTTCTAAGTAATGACTCATGATTGACAACATTAAAATGTAACTTCTGCAATAAAACAAAGACAACATAACATGAGTTACTCTAGGCAATAACATAATATATATAAACTAGCCTTATTTTTAACACATTCACTGACAACTACAATAAAAAGGTATGGATTAATTGCTTCTATTACAAATTGTGGCTTTTTCTTATTCCTTTTAGTCATGAGATATGATTGCACCATCATAACACAATGAATAGACAATGCAAGCGAGTATGACTCCAAAAAGCACAAAGAATCTTTAAAGAAGAAAGGGATAGCATATGAGACCATAATGCTAGGAATACTGCAACAATATACTATAACAAAAACAATAAAGAAAGGGTTCTACAATAAAAAGGTATGGATTAATTGCTTCAAATACAAATTATGGTTTTTTCTTATTCCTTTCAATCATGAGATATGATTGCACCATCATATCACAATGAATAGACAATGCAAGTGGGTATGAATCCAAAAAATACAAAGAATTTTTAAAGAAGAAAGGGATAGTGCATGAGACCATAATGCTAGGAATATTGCAACAATATATTATAACAAAACAAATAAATAGAACCCTTCTTGATATGTTCAGGTCAATGTTGATATACAGGAAGCTACTTGCCCTTTTGTGGCGATAAGCATTGGACAAAGTAGTCCAAACAGTGAACAATCTTCCAAATAAACATAGAAAAGCACTCAAAGAAATGTGAACAAGAGGTGCTCTTGGTGTGTAAGGTTCTATATCTTTGGTTCACACTGCTATGCATTTATCTTGCTTGAGCACTAGAACAAATTGCAACATCATTTACAGCAACAACTCTTCATTGGGTATGGAAAAATACAAAGGGCTACAAGGTATTCTTTCCATAGCAATGGCAGATTCTAATCTCATTAGATGTCATCTTCATACAAATAAACATGAAGCTCATCACGTTGGATGATAATAGCAAAGCTCATTGCTCAAACACAGTGGCCAGACTATGAGTGATATATATGCAAAGATTCGGGTCTTAAGAGGGGTAAGTGGCCCTCTAAATGGCATTACTTAATCACAAATCCTAAAATATGCAATAAGGTGGTTATACCAGTTGTGAAAATAGCAACAAGCCACACTAGGAAGACAACATGGTCAACAAGAACCACCACCTACACAAGTTCAACAGCTCAAACAACAAGAGATATGGAACTCTTATTACCTATTGCAATGCAAAGAGTAAAAAACTATACGAACCTCAAAATCTCACATGTGGGGATATCATGAAGCCCATCAACTTCTATACGATCTCACATTAGATGAAGTTGGCAAGATAGACATAAACAATTGTTATGCAACTCATCAAGTGAGATAGAAAGATGAAACTGAACTTGACAAAATCCTCGTAGAGCCATTTAACATAATGAACTTTGAACAGTTTACAAATTCGCTAGAGCTAAGCAACATCTCATCTAGATGATTGGCTATCTAGCAAGATCAAATTTATTTGAGCCACCATTGTTATTTTCTAGGATGTATCTGCATTTTGCATTGCGTTTTTCTTTGGGCACTTAGGTTTTCCCAAAAAAAATATTTGCTTTCATGTCATGTAGTTATAGTCTCAAAACCATCCAAGTTTATGGAGGGTGTTAACTTATATAAAGTGCATCACTAAGTTTAGTGGTTTCCTCTAAACAAGTATTTCCTCTCTTCATATATGAGATAATGAAATAATTAATTGAACACATTTGCTTTGAGTTGTTTTTATTGCCTTCTACATATGCACACTTTTTCCTTGTTTATCTCACATTAGCTCCAAGGCTAGCATGGATAACTCCAACCAGCCTAATTCTTAAGAACTCATAAGCTTAAAATAAGGGATGTTATAACTTGCTAGGTCATTTGGACTTTTCCATAAGGATGATAAAATTCAAAATATTCAATGTTCCCTATTTATGAAATTTACCACTTATTTGAATAGTCATAAAACTATGTGTCAATGATAATGTTGTGGAAAGGAATTATTAATAAACACAAGTTCTATTGACATTAGTGTGATATGGAAGAAAGATTGATCTTCATCTACAAGAAGATAAATGATAAAGAAAGCACATCTATATTTATTATTTTCGGATTGATGGACGAATGTACTATTTTTTAGTAGCCCCAATCCATCTTTTTTTTTTTTTAGTTTTTTCTATGTTGTCTCTCGTCGGAATTGTGTCTTCAATATCCCCTAGCTTGGCCCCATTATTTTTGCATAAATACAAGGGCAATATGACGTTGTAACACTTTGAATTCTAAGGCAATTGAAAGCTGCATAAATTTCTCCCAATTCTCCTGTTATACTATTAAAATTTAATTCTCTATGCATTTTTTGTTTATTTCCAAATTTTTTCCATTTGTTCATTCCATCAACTCCATTATTCATCACTTCACACCCATCAACAATTTCATTACCTTGTTAGCACTCCATATATGGATTTCTATAGGTCATTTTCATCATCTCGAGTAAAAATTTGTTCTCCATAATCAATCCATTTCAAGTTTCAGCACCAAGACTATTCAAATCAAAAATTCAAAGTTCAAAATCCACTTCAACTCAATATGCCACTTTTCTTCACATAGAAACTTCACTATTTTTATTCTAGGTTGTAGAGCTTCTCTTGGTGAGTTTGCACATAAAGATCATCTAAATTCAATTAGTAAATCTCTAGATATCATCAAAAAATAATTTCACCATGACTTGTGATCCATTCGTGGTATTGCAAGTATCAAATCATAAGCTCACCACATCTCATGATATTCCACATTTCATCTTCTTCATGCCCATGACTTGTAGTTCAATCTACGATGTCCACCACGACCCTATCGCAACTTGTGGCTACCTCGTAGTTGTTATTCCAAATAAGGTAAATTCACCATCACTCATGGTCTACTGCCACGAGTTGTGATTTTCAACAATCCAAATTCATTACAGTTGATAATCAACACAACTAGTGGTGCTCTCAGGGTATTCTTAGAAATCAATTATCTATGTTTGCAGTAATTCCACAACTCATGCTATAATTCCACAACTCGTGGTATTGTAGACCACGACTCATGGTCAAGTAATGGTCCATAAAAATCATCCATTTTGACAGAAATTTACTCTAGAATTTCAACCAATTCAATATAGATTTCTCTAGGTTATGCCATTAAAATAAATAATAAAGCTTTGTATAGTGATATTAAGAAGGTGGCATTAACCAAGAAAGATTGACTTCAAGAGCTTGCAAAACAAGAACAGGTGCACTATTGCTAAAACCCATACCAAGAAAGTTCATATTTCTAAGAAAAAGGTTAGAACAATAGTTTCTAAGAAACCAACAGGCAGAACTAGAATCACTATTCAATGTTTTACAAGAAAGAGTTTAACACATTAAAGAAAGGGGATTTGCAAGTGATAGCATGAGGTTGAATGATAAGGGGGAGTACTTACCACAATAAAAACCAGTTTCATAATTATTCACAACCATTTCAACTGGTCACTATTTTCTGCATTTTAATGCTACAGGACCAAAGCAAAATTTATTTGGTCGCTAGATGGAAAAGGAATGTTTGAGCCAACAATACAGCAAAAGTCATTTTCTTAATTGAAACTCTATGCAGTTTGTAGAAACATCTTGCATAGAAAGAAGCATTTTTTAAACTTCGCCTACAACAGCACATTCTTTTGTTAATGAAGCCACAGACAGGGAAACACATTGTTGTTGATAATTTTTTCATGCATTGTCAGCTTTGCTTTCCAATTTTTTCTTTTGTTTCTAGCTTTGCTTTGCCAAATTGCTATGAATACACTTTTTTGTTCATTCATTCTCTGTAACGTTTGAAATTGAGTTTGAACATCAATTGATTTTGGCTTATTCTTCATTGCATTCTTGATTAATGGCACTTACATTGCAGGAGTAACGCTTTTTTTCTTTGAGAATGATTTTTGGCTTCCATTTTTGTACCTCTGCTGGGGGAATTTCAATTACTTCTCCTTATACTTGTTAACTTTTGCACAGTGGAACGACAATTTTCTTTTTTTTTTTTACTTTCTGCTGCATACATAACCATTCCAGTGCTGTGAAATAGTGATTCTTTCCTTCTTTTCATGGTAGAGACAAGCTTTCCATATAAAGTGATGTAGGCTCTGTTACTTGTTTGGTTGCCTGACTTAATAATAATTTCTATTACCATCTACAGGAAGAATAAATTTTTGTAGCTGTTATCACCAGGTGTAAGACCCTCCTCTCACCGGTAATAACCGGTGGCAAGTACCCCATCCCCTCTTGTTCACCCTTCCCTAATTCAACGGCTGAAAGGCCTACAAAAACGCTTATTGTGAAAGAAAACGTTTGTAAAAAGGTAAAAGAAAACTTGTGTACATTCTAAAATTTGGACTTTTTTGGATGAATATTTAGAAATGAAGCAAAAACCATACCAGGGCAAGAGAAGAAAAGAACCGCAAGTGAAGTAGCAATGACAGAGACGTGGGCTGTTTGGAATGGTCGATTGTGCATTCTTGCCATGGCAGTTACCGTATTAAGGCTTCTTTTGCGCAAGAAAGTTGCAGGCTGAGGCTGGGAAGCATTGCTTCCTATTATCGGATGGCAAGAGGCGATGCAGAGGCACACAGACGATGCCATGTTGTAAATGGCATAAGTTCTGCTGCGATTTCTCTCCTTGTAACAATTCTTTTTCTAATTTCTTGTTTATCTTTTTTTCTTTTTTCTTTTTTCCCTCTCTTTTCTTTTTCCATTAATGTGGGTTTTGCTTGTGAACAATCGTTAAAAGCTTTACTGTCTCATTTTTATGATAACAGAACTTTGCATCGAATCCTAAGATGGAGGTTTGGTTTAACGTAGGGTAGGATGAGCAGTAAGCCTCCGACTGCTGACCCCCTCTAGAACTTCGCATAACCTTACCATTTACTTTCCTCCCCAAGGGAAAATGTTGGTAACCAACAAACAAACTCGAGAAACTATTCATATTTTCATAGTCTATTTTACTAAAACATTTAAATTATCATTTGATAAAGATAAAAAATGACTAGTTAATGTATACACCAAACATAATAAAATCAACTATAATTAAAATTAAAACAAGAATCTAAT
The DNA here is from genome assembly GCA_015680685.1 of Gnetum montanum. Lineage (NCBI taxonomy): Eukaryota > Viridiplantae > Streptophyta > Gnetopsida > Gnetales > Gnetaceae > Gnetum > Gnetum montanum. The sequence goes on along the minus strand of MNCI01005648.1, from coordinate 549,331 downwards.
GCTTAAAAATCAATTATACTTAAAATCAAAACAAGAATCTAATGCTTAAAAATGAAAATTAATGCATGAGTGGGTGTTCACAACAAAGGATATTCTTAGCGAGGAGCACTATGTTCTCTAATGCCATCAATTTTAACAACCTTAATAATGGTAATTCACTTTGTACATTAAATTATGAATTACCAAGTGAGTTGTATGATTATTTCTCAAGAAATTTCTTCACATGTGTTTTGCTTCATATGGTAATTATTTGCCTAAAGTTTCTTTTAAAAAAAAATTAAAGAAATACAACATGAGGAAAATAGTAGAATAATTATGATATTATATAAAAGGTAACTTATTGAATGACTACTATTTGAAAATATAAAGAAATATAAACCACCTTGTAACACCCCATGTTTAGCCACCCATATTAGTATCTTAAGTTGTCTAAGGGTCATTGGTATGTGGTCATAAGTGTGTGTGTGTGATGATATGTATGTTTTATATGATAGATGCTTAAGCAGTTAACATTAATAACACGTTTTGTATTAATTAACCATATTGATTTTGTTTAACTAATTGGTAGGTATCATGGATTGTGGATAAGACATGGGTAATATGGCTGTGTGTAATATTTTATATGAAATTGAAATTAAAAATGTTTCTTACATCCATTAAGACTCCTTGGATCTATCAAATGGAAATTTGTTGTAATTTATAACATAATGCTCCCTAGTGGAATTGAACCTATGACCTAGCATTACCAAGCCAAGACTCTTATTAATCACAATGTCTCCATAGTCAAGTTGCAATCAAGTTGTGATGAATGTTTGAAGGCTTGCAATGTAGTTACCATTAGGTTACAATGAGGGTTTTAGTTGAAAGTCCACTCATACTTGCCTCGCAATGAGGTCATGGTTGGTTCATAGGTAAATTTCGTGAGTTGCTATAGGTTGGGGCCAAGGTTACAATTTGATAATTTTGGATTTCAATAACATTTCAAGATGAGATGTATTGTTTGGTACAGTTGGGCATTCAATATGATCATAGAGTTTTTTATTTTTTTTATTTTTGTAATGTCTTTATGCTTCATGTGTGGTTGTACATGTTGGTACCATATAGATCTAGGTGGGTGTATCTCCCTCATTACCACTTGTGCTTGAATGATTTGCAAGTGCGATGCATAGTTGATTAATTGTTGGAACTAGTGCCAAGATGTGTGGACTAGTCAATGATGGGCATCCTAGAGTGATTATGTTACCTTCACTAAGATGCATCAATGCAGTTTTTGCTACAAGCCCCATTGTGTGGAAGAGAGGGAGTGTGAGTACCTTTGTTAGATTCTTGTTTCTTGAAAACATTTGATGAACCATGATTTGTTAGGCTCCGATATCAAACCCTCGATATCGCAGCCTCCCTAGCGATATCAGATACACGATATTGTGGTTCTTGTGTAAGCCTATAAATACACAATTGGGCACACGGGAGAGATATAGGAAAAGTTAGTGTTAGAGTAAAGTCTTTTTTGTCAATTTCAATTCCTCTCAACCCTTTTCTCCAATGCATGCCTGCAGTGTGATGATTGTAATTGTATAGAACCTTTATTCGGTGTAACGTACTTGGACACGCACATGACTGGCAATAAAGATCGAGATTACTTCATCATTGCAGCATTCACTTAGTTTTAATTGCTTACTGTTATTGTTATTTAGTGCTTTCTTAATTAATATTTCTCTACCCTCATTTCCTATCCCTGTTATTAAATGCAGAATGAGTACGACTTAATCACGAGCATTTAAGTGTGACTACTTGGTATCCCAGTAGCATACCTAGGACATGTGCTTGGTAATCCCAGTAGTAGTCCATGAGGTCCAAGATGTGTATGGATGATTAAGGACGGATGCTCATCGCACTTAGGCTAGCTTAGATTCTCTTCTCCCATTCCCTCTTAGCTTAAACAAAGTTACCTTCCATTGCCTCTAGGAGTATCATATCATACACCTCACTCTAGACTAAACCATATGTGACAAAGCAAATATTAGTCTAGGTGGGAAGACAGAAAACTGCAATGAACGAGTAACTATCTAAATACCACAACTAGTCCATCTATGGAGTTCAACCAGATCGTGCTTGAACGCTTGTATTCGTATGGTTGAGTGTAGGGGTACCTCGCCACTCATCATTGATGCCGTTGCTGGGGACAGTGCTAGTTATTTAGATTAGTTACATCATCCAAGATCATTGTAACAAAGCCTTGATGATATATCTTTTAGAAAGAAGTAATTGCAAAAAAAAAAAAAAAATCACACACAAATTCACAACCATGTCTCTCTCACAAGACTATGATAACACAACAACTAGTAAGGCAATTCATTGGAGAACCAACGAATTATATGATGATGAAGACGAAGTTTAGAGCACTCAGTCTGATGTAGGGATCTCCTATGTACATAAACAAAGATAACATCGTCCCAACTCACAAATTCATAACCTACCTAGTGATGATGAACCCTTGCTAGCCACTAAGAGCCTAATGCATATACAAGAGGCTGTTCGAATATCCTGTAGGCATCGTAAGGAAAGCCATCTACCTAGGCTTGATTTAAACAACTTTCCCAAATTTTCAGGAGGCTATGATTTAGATCCACAACATCATTTAGAAGCCTTCCATGATGCCTGTATATGGAACAATATTGATAATGGGTGGCAAAAACTTAAGCTCTTTCCTACGACACTCGTTGGCTAAGCAAAAGTATGGTATAGGTCCTTAAGACCAAAATCAATTCAACATTGGCTGACAATGGTATAACTCTTTAGTGAAAGATATCAAACCTATTCGAGAGTGTTAGCCTTGAGGAAACAAATCCAAGAGTGGAAACAAGCATAACATGAACTCTTGGACATGGCCTTAGAAAGATATTATGCATTGTTAGACAATTGCCGAAGCCATGGGTTCTTCAAGGAAAGGCTAATGTACCATATCATAAATGGGCTCCATAATGAAACAAGGGAAACCCTTGAGATGTATGCCCTAGGTCAACTATATGAGCTATGAACGCACCAATTCCAAGAGCTTATCAAGCAGGTAGTAAAAGAAGAAGGAGAAATGGCTAAATGGGAGAATGTTGAAAGTTCTCAACAAGATCAAAATCTTGAATTAGCGAAGGTCCATTGTCATGACAAGGAGAAATCAACTCACCTTAAGGAGGTGGAATCATCTTTGCCAATACTACAATCACTAGATGAAATTGAGGCAAAGATCAATAAGATGATGAAATGGATACATAAAAAATGTGGAGAATATGCCAACATTGTTAGAGGAGAAACCATGACAAACTAAGAAGCAAGACAAAACACCCTTAGACAATCGAAAAGAAGGGTTGAAGAGAATAAGAACTCAATTGCTAATCATACGTATCAATGTAACATTTGCCTGTATGATCACCCCAAGGGTCAATGCCCAATCTTGTCACACTTACATGAGCATTGGGAAAGAATGTTACATCTAGAGTTCGTACAAAAATACTGTGTTCAATCATAGTGGCAAAAATCCTAGTCATGGGCGAGGCCACCGTCAAACTGGTCACACTCTTCATATCATTCAAGCCCAAGCGCTTATCAGGTTTAGCATCCTATTTCCCCAACTGGGTCAACATCCTCTATCTCACCACATTGTTATCATTTTCCTAAATACTATCAACCCATATCCTCTCCAACAGGACCACCACCTCGTGTACATTACACTTCTCCTCAATTTCAACATTCTCATCCTTCACCTCCTTCTACATGGCCACCAGTTGTTCCAGAAGTTTTTGCACCACAGCACCAACCCATGAATGTCACTTGTGTTGCTACTGTCAATAGTAGTGGAGGCCCTCCACAACACTGAAAGCTTCCTTTCTTTAGACATGACCATAGGAAGGGACTGCATAATTCCGAGACCACTACATCCTCCCACGCGCAACATAAGTTTAACACTATGGTGCATCTTTCTCCTTGAACCTAACACCCTGCATTACCTTATCAGGGCCACCAATCAAAACTCCAACAACTATGGGGCCTAATGAATATAGCCACGTAAGGAGACATATCGATCCTTGCATACCATCTTATGGTCATAGGTGCTATAGTGGGTCAACCCCTTATCAATTAACCACATCTTACAACTTGCCCCACTATGTCAACATTAATCAAGTGTGTGAACCCTAGTTTGGGTACATTCCAACCACCACATCAAAAGACACCCAATGGGTTGGATATGACCAGGTCCCAATATTTCCAACATGCATGGATCCTAACATTCCATTTATTAATTCTAGCCATGCTCAACCGTTTAGTTATGGGGGATATCCTCCATTCTAACAAGCAGAATTAATAAATATTTTCTCATTTTCTTTAATTTTACAATTTTTGTTTTCCAGTTTTTCATCTTTCAACTTGTTATTTTATCTTTTTGTTTATTGTTTTATCTTTTTATTTCTTTTATAAGTAATCTCATCTATGAATAAATCACTCATGTGACTCGTTGGTTGGGGTGTTGTTCTCTACTATCAAGTCTTGAGTAACTAATTATTTGGACAGTGAGCCCATCACATCCACCCAACCATTTTATTAATAAGAGGTTTTACTCTGGGTACAATGATATTCTTGACATCATTGAAACTTAAAGTAATTTTGTGCTCATTATGCCTAGAGCGAAGAATGATGGACTAAGAAGGAATGGCCAGGGTGTGACATCAAGGGGACTTGTGGATTCTTTTTGGTGACATCTATAGGTGCTATCATGCAACATAGTTGTACTAAGATCCTTGTAGATCTAATGCAAAATGTAAGTAAGAGTAATCAAGGCACTCAATTGAGAAACCCAATGCTATTCTAGGGGGTTCCACTGGAAAGACATGCACCCATGCCTGAAGGTAGGTGGCTTCTCTAGATTAAGCATTCAAAAAAATGAAGAAAAAAAAAGAGAACATAAGTGCTGTAAAGAAATTCCAAATGACTCCTCCCTTGAATGAAACACCAAGTGATCATACGCCTTGCTATCATGACCCTCTTATGGTTGTCCATCATGGGATGAAACAATGCAATGTCACTAATCGAAGGAATGAACTTAGTCTTGATTTTAGAGCAACTAGCTAATGACACATTAATCATGCCCTACACTCAAGATTCATTGTGCCTTGGGTCAGTTACCTCATGTCTCAATCTCTACAATCCCTTCTACAATTCACCTCATCTCGCTATTCATGTATTTGTGACTCGTGTCTTATGTAGCATTGAATTCATATCTCATCACGGTGGTATCTGCATGTGTGTGTTTTGTGGAATTGGTGTGGATTATAATTCACCCTCTAGTGTCTATAGACATCTTCAGGGTGGTTATGCAAGGGCATTATAGGTTGGAACTTGCTTTGGGGAGGACCCACTTGCGTGACTTTTGTAATTTGTACTTGTTGCACACCACCACATTATTTTATATCCTCTGAGTACTATATTGCCAACATTATTCTTTCCCTTATCATCCCTCTGATTCAAACATTCCTATACACCAACACATGTCCTTTCTCCTCATCCTATTCATGAATTTTATTGCTAGATTCTACCCCATTATGCCTTTTGTGCCTTCCAGTCTATTCCATGTTACCCTGAACCTCTCAAATTAACCTCAAATCCTTCATTTTAGGCCTTGGAATTTCAAAAATTCATCAATTTTACTAAGTACCCTATTTTCAATAGGTCGCAATAATGGGTACCAGATATCGGGTTGGACATGATATCGAGGTTGCCCTATCGGGTACATGATATCGCGTCAATAAAACCTATATATATGGACCACCCCCCTAGTGCACATCAACATCATTTTCAACTGTTCACGCAAGGGGAGTTATTCAAATTTTCTTCCACGAATTGCTACTTGAGCACCTCTTGGTCAAACATTCCTAACTTACTTACTAGTGCTTTGATTCCCATTCCAATCGAACCTATCTGAACCTGAAGTGTTCAGCTTAGTCATGGGGGAAGGGTACACCCTTAGTTGTGCATAATTTTTTCGAAATTCATCATCACCCAAAGGATACTATAAAGGATAAATGACCATAAAAATGTTAAACACGTTGCCAAATCAACTTTATCTCTTCACTCATACCAAGGGAATTAATTTTTGGAACCACCTAATCAAATTGGGCCCAATATCAAATCTTTTAGGGGACATTTTCATAAAATTTCCTAACTCTAGATCACACGAAACAAGAAACGAATTCATTAAAGGCAAGAAGTAAGGTATAAATCAAACTTTATAAACAACCTTACTAATGGATGGCCCCGTGTGATTGCAGATGGCCCCTAAATGTGGAGAGTAAGGAGAACCCTCTCAAGGTGTGTCCAAACAACCAAGGAGAGGTAGAGGCCAGCCGTCTCCCGAGGAACGTGCAAAACAAGAGGCACAATCATTCAGCATTCATCAAGAGCCTCCTATTACTGTGCAATTGGAACAAGCTAAAAGAGGAGCTGCTAAAGCACTTGAACAAGGACAACGTCTCACGTTGTCCCCAGACTGTGTTTAGGTGATCCATGAAAGATCCACATCAATGACCATGATAATGGAACTCAACTTTGGACCTTTCATGGAATTTGCTCTTGAAGCACTTAGGGACCAACTCAAAGGGTCCTCATTATGGCCTATCCTTTTTGAAAATGGTGCCTGGTACCTGGGAGAGACGTACCAATTTTGGCACAATAAAGAAGAGGGCACCATAGTTAATATTGGTGGTGTTTTTGTAGATTTCTCTACCAAGGCCATTTTGAAAGTGTTGAATCTTCTGAATATAGGGCCAAAAGTTGCTCACCTGCCCACTTGCTCCAATGCTGATGCGCAAAAAATATGGTTGAAAAGGATGTATGGTAAGGAAGATAAGGTGTATGGAGAATTGACATTGGAAGAGAAAATATATTTCAAGATTGGTACTTATCACATCTTCCCCATGAAAGGATTGAATAGAATCTCCACGTATGTAGCCCGAGGAAGTGCTATGTTTATGGGCAAGGTTAATGCTACCTACCCCATCTATATCTTATGGGGATTCTAAGGTGGTTTGAGGAATGCAAGGTAGGGAAGTTTGAATTGCCCTTCCCCTGTCTCATCAGGAAGCTGTGCCAGCATGCTGGAATTCTGGGTATACCAATGACATCCCCAGAAGAGCCCAAAATGCTTCATTCACTAAATTGCTAAAGCCACCAGCCCTAAGAAAAAGTGCTGGTAAGACACTGAAGTTAGAACAAGAATAGACGGTGGGGCCCACTGCAACTCAAACAGCAGGGCCTAGCCAACTCCTAAGCACAAGGCCCTATTAACAACAAGAAGTGGGGCCTAGCATAGGCTAGAGAGACCAACCACCACCACCGCCACAAGATTATTAACCATCGATNGGGAGCCACAGAAGTGGTCATAGACCACATAAAAGAGTCCTTTAATGTCTCTATTGTGCCACTAGCAGATTTCACAGGATCACATGATGCTCAAACTTTGGTCGGTCCCTCGATGCCTCCTATGGAGCATGAGGATGTTCTCAATCGATTGTGGAAAATAGGACAAGTGATGACATCCTTGTTTGACATCCTGTAAGATGTTATAGCAACTCAATCAGACCTCATCTCCACCAAGGGGAAGCTAGTCATGGTAGAGATCAAGGCCGAGCATGCGAAGGCAGAGTTGGAAAGAGTCCAAGAGAGGCTCATCACCCTACAAGCTACATAGTGGGACCCATCTCAATTCATTCCCGTAGACTAGCTAGAATCTTTCAGGATGGAGCAACTCAATAAATTATTGGTAGATAATAAAAGAGTGGCCAAGGAGAAAGAGAAGGCTAGTTGCGATGCTTCCAAGGCATAAGCTCAAACATATGCACATGCCAAAGCACTCAAGGCCTTGCAAGAAGAGAATAAACAACTTGCTACAAATAATCTTCGGTTGACTGCTGTGGAGAAACAAAAGAATGTTCTCAAAGAAAATTTTTAGCAATTACAAGAATAGTTAGTCAAGGTCAACCAGGACATGAATCACTTGGCCAGAGAGAATTGAACCCTCTCAATGGAGGAGGTATGTGCAATCCATCAAAAGAAGGCAATTGAAATAAGCGCATGGCAAAATAAGGCCAAGCGACATGAGAAACTAAAGGAGCACTTCAGAGATCAGGTGGAGATGTATAAGCAAGTCATTAAAAAAGAGATCCATATGTCCAAGGTCCACATTAACACCTTTAGTGCTCAACACGCTGATTGGCGGGTCATACTGGACACCTATGCATTCGTCCACCAAGCAGAGCTTAAAAGTCGAGACCTGCAGATACAAGATCTTATGGAGTACATGGGATTGGAAAACCTATGGTCTGCCAATCTAGCCATGTTAATAGCAGGACACTCAAGAACAAAGCTGGAGAAGTAGGTAGCTACCACCTATGCCAAATATGAAAAAGAATTTGCTGAGCACAAGAAAATGTTGCAGAAGTTAGAAGTCACAAATTCTGAGTTAGAGGTGGTTAAGGCTAGCTACTAGGGACAAAAAGATGTTGTGGTGGACTTGGCTCATTGGCTTACAGATTACCATGAATATAATGATAAAGCCAGAGCCTACGAGGAGGAACGATGACTATTTGCAGCCTGGTATGTCAAAGCAAATCAAATGGTCTCACAACTACCGTGTCCATGGGAGGTGCTGACTCCATCAAACATTGGAGCATTAGCATGGACAACATAGGACCCCTGAACTGAAGAAGAAAAGCTCTAGGAACTTCTTCAAAGCCATCAAATTCCAAAAAATGGAGCACAAGATAAGGGGAAGCAACCCATGGAGGAACCACCACCACCTGGAACCACATGAGTTCCAACAAAATTTTGTTATTTTGTAATTTTGTGTTCATGTCCCAATTTTGTTGTATTCAATTCTCCACTGTGGCATGAATAAATTCCTAGTTAGTCAATTATCCCATACCTATCCACTATGTAATTAGTGGGGCTTGTTCTCATTTTGTTCGACTCAAGGAGGAGTTTTCATTCAATCGTGGGGGTATGATGAACCATGATTTGTCAGGCTATGATATTGGACCCTCGATATTGGGTACATGATATCGTGGCCTCCCTAGCAATATCAGATACATGATATCATGGTTCCTATGTGAGCCTATAAATACACAATTGGACGCACAGGAGAAATATAGGAAAAGTTAGTGTTAGAGTAGAGTCTTTTTTGTCAATTTCAATTTTTCTCAACCCTTTTTCCCAATGCATGCACACAGTGTGATGATTGTAATTGTATGGAACCTTTATTCGAGTGTGATGTATTTGGACATGCACATGATTGACAATAAAGATTGAGATTACTTCATCATTGCAGCATTCACTTAGTTTTAATTGCATACTATTATTTTTATTTGGTGCTTTCTTAATTAATATTTCTCTACCCTCATTTCCTATCCCTGTTATTAAATGCGAAATGAGTATGACTTAATCACAAGCATTTAAGTGTGACTACTTGGTATCCCAGTAGCATACCTAGGACATGCACTTGGTAATTCTAGTAGTAGTCCACAAGGTCCAAGATGTGTATGGATGATTAAGGATGGATTCTCATAGCACTTAGGCTAGCTTAGATTCTCTTCTCCCATTCCCTCTTAGCTTAAACATAGTTACCTTCCATTGCCTCTAGGAGTAGCACTAGGATACAAATCATATCATACACCTCACTCTGGACTAAATCATACGTGACAAAGCAAATACTAGTCTAGGTGGGAAGATAGCAAACTGCACTCTATGAGTAACTATCTAAATACCACAACTAGTTTGTCTGTGGAGTTCAACCGAATCTTGTGAACGATCATATTCGTATGGTTGAGTGTAGGGGTACCTTGCCACACATCAACATTAGAGGATTATTTAATACATCGCCATCATCATCATTATTTTGGATAATCATGTAAGACCCATGAGTATGATTAATCCTATATAAGTATACATGACAACTTGATTTACATATTGATAATGAAAGTTTGTGTATGCTAGCTTTCTATGTTGTAATGGTGGTGATGGGTGGAGGAATGTGGTATTGTTATTTCTAGTATTTGGAAATGTTCGCTTCACTTATGTCTTGGTTTTTTTTGGTGATATGACAAGTTGTTGCTTAGTCTTGGTGATCCAACAAGCAAGGTGAATGTATGCTTGTATTCTAACATGTCTTTTCAAGTTTATTAACCATACTTAAGATACCTAATCCATGGTACTTGTCCATAGGTCAAATGAAGGAGATGATAAAGGTTTACCATTCAGTATATACCAACTTTCCTTTTCTTTCAAGTGTTGATGCTGCTTGTGTGGGAAGCCCATTAACATAGATGGAGAATTCTTAATGCTTAAAGTTTTATGACCATTAGCTTGTTATTTCTGTAATACTAATTCCATTGTGTTAGATGTTATGAGTATTGATCTCATTTGAATTATGTATGAAGTCATGGTTATGTACTTGGTTATTCTTTAATGTATGATATGGTATAGATTGGAGATTTATTTTTTAGCATTTATATTCATGTTTAAATAATTTGTATTTTCCATACTTACGTTTTCTACATTTTTGTTCATTTTTATTTATCATTTGCATTATCATGTCTAGCCTCTTATTCTGTGTTGGTTTCCACATAATGTCTTTCTAGCCTAGGTTGGAAAGGAGGGTGTTACAAGTTGTTATAAGAGAGTAGGTTTTATGAGCACCTAATGACTTGTGGCTAGCAATGCAATGATGCTAGGTAGTAGAACTTGCAAGAATCCTATAAGTGTGGGTTCAAATCTAAATTCAAATTATACTTTAGTTGATACTACAAGGTCAAATATGCATACTCTAGTTCCACAAGTTCTAACTCTAGTTGAAACAGTAGTTGTCAATTAGAAAAAGATTATAGGTACTTTTTGGATTTTTTTATGATGGCAAACATAGAGGACTTCACTGACTCCTTCCATTGAGAAGCTATCACAACCTAGAAATTTGTATTAATTTAATTATTTAATTTAATACATATAATTAATTCTTTAATAATATCAAATGCATTATTTTTGTTGTTGTTGTTGATAGTTTCTTACATAAGTGAATACAATTTACTTGATAGGGTATTTGTTAAAGTTTTATATCTTTTATTTTACTGCAATTGGAGCTCAGTGATAAATCTTCTAAATATTTTATGATTAAATATTGATATCTAATTACCCCAGGAATTTTTTCTTTATGTTAATTATCATGCATTTACAAGTATTTGATTATGTATATTTTATTCTTTATGCACATTTAGTGATGTATATTCAATCCTTTATTATGCACTTTTTTGCTTTATTATGCACATCTAGTTATGCATCTTTTATTTTTATTATACACATGTGATTATATAATCCTTTGTTCATAGAGAAATTTTGAACCTTGATTCAATCAAAAACATATTGATGAGCTGCGATATCGGGACCACGATATCAGGTCTGTGATATCAGAGCCTACCAAGCGATATTGGACATTCGATGTCAGAACCTGTCTCGTTGCCTATAAATAAGAGGTAGACGCACTTGGTTTGGCAATAGGTTAATTAGTTCTTAGTCCCTTACCCAAACTCTTGTAGTTTTCCCTTCTCAGAATTCGAATTATTTTTGAGTACCTACAATAGGAGTAATAAAGAAAACGAATCTTTATTCAAGCATTGTGTACCTAAGCACACCTTGTGTATGGAAATAAAGGCAAACTTTGTGATAAACTTTATAGCATTCAGAATAGCTTATTTCTTACCTTTAATGTTATTTACAGTTCTTTAATGCTTTCATCAGTTAATGGATGTCGCTTTTACTGATTCGTAACCTTTCCCAAGTAAGCACACTCAGTACGACCACTTCGAGCATACATGGAACACTTGGTAACCCAGTAACTATTAGCGTTTGGTAACTGCAGTAGTGTTGCACTGGTTCAGGATGTGTACGGAAAGTGAGAATGGATGCTAGTGTTAAGATTAGTTAGAACTTAGTTAATGAGTAGTTAAATTAAATTAGTTATTCAATTAATTCACTTCTTCCCTTTTTAAGCACTAGAACATAAAACATAAAAGGCCATAAAAATCACATACCTCAAGTTTACTTAACTATACAATTGTGCCACACAAGTAAGCTTGGGAAGATAATGATTGCCTAGCCCATCCTTGTTCTGTGAAGGTGCATAAGCACTTAGTCCTTGGAGTTCAACCGGATCGTGTGTGAATGCTCATATTCATATGGTTGAGCATAACGATACCTCACCGCTCATCATTGGCACAATTACCAGGGACTTTGTTGTTTGTGCACTAATTAGAACTTAGGAAATCTTTTCATTGTTGGAACGAACCCTTAGGGTTAGTTGTCCTACAATTATCAAAAAGAGAGAATTGCACACTGAATAATCAATCATGTCTCCTTCTTCTTATGAGAGTGCTTCACTGACTAGGTCCAACACAATGAACAATTGAAGGTGTAATACACATGACAATCTGCCAATACCCCAATAGTTTTGCTTGGTATACACTCATCTCGATGAGTATGTACCTGAATTTACCTTTATCCTCCACCAGGATGAACAACTGCTATGGTGTGATTTAGAAGGTAACATAGTGTTACCTCTTAATCGCTCAATCCCAAGCATGCTTCTTTGTGCTCTCATACGAATTGGTATGCAGCACTTACAGTCAAAGTACGTTATGCATGAACAAGACTTGAGAGATTATCAACCCATAGAGGCACAACACCAGAGGAATTTACAATAGGAGAGACATTATGAATTCATGAAGGGGAAGTTTTCTCAGAATGTCCCATATGTCCTAAGTGAAAACGAGGGTGGTGAACCTGCCTTGGAAGGTTTTCCACAAAACGATATCCCTCTCATTAACTTTGGTCAAGGAGTTGTGTATCAAAGTCTTCACTCAACTATTCATAACCTAGGTTTTGATGCCACCAGACACAAAGGGTCCAAAAAGAAACACAAACACATGATAAAGATGGACATTTCGATCATAACCATGACTGAGGCCACGACCATCAAAGAAAAAGTAGTAGGCACTGTCATGATGCCAATCCTCCTTCCTATTCACCTTCATCATCTCCTTCCTCCTCTCCTTCAGGATCTGAAGGCAATCACAAGGGGAAAGACCTTGAGGAAAATGGTAAGCGAAATAGAAATAATAGACAAAATAGTCAAGAAAGGGGACAAGGGAATTCTAGAGAAACACATCACAAAAGAAGGGAGAGTAGGGAACAACATAGGCATCACAGAAACCATAGACAGTATGATCATGATGAACCCCTACTCGCCACCTGTTAGATATAACTGAGGTCGTTAGAATTCCAACAAGGCACCAAAAAGATAGTAGGATCAAGAGACTAGACATGAATAACATCCCATGGTTTGAAGGGGGATACAATGCTGATCTTCAAAACGATCTACAAGCATTTCAAAATGCATGTGCCTTGCAAAATATAGAAAAAAGTGGCAAAAATTAAATTTGTTTTCATAGACATTGATCAAAGAAGCAGAAAGCTGGTACTAGTCCTTAGAACCAAAATCCATTGACCGATGGAGTACCATGTTAGAACTGTTCAACGATAAGTATCAAATATACTCTCGAGTGTCCAACCTACGTAAGCAAATTCAAGGATGGAAACAAGGAGGACATAAACCCTTGGATGCTGCCATGGGCCAATACTATGCATTATTACATCATTGCCCTAGACATGGTTACTTGCAAAGGAAGCAACTACGCCATCTCATAGATGGGCTTAGGTATGAAACATGAAGAACCCTTGGGACTTATGCCCAAGGAAGACTATCCGAGCTTAGAGCCCATCAAGTACAAACATTGTTGGAGTAAGTTGCCAAGGAGGAAAGTGAGTTAAGAAAAATAGAAAGTGTAGAGGAGTATAACAGAGACCCTTCCCTCCAAAAAAAGGAAGTTAGATTTTGTGATGATGAAGAAGAGTCACCACTTGAAGAGATGGTGAATAGGAAAACTTTACCCATTCAAAAATTTGCATCAGAAGTATCAGCAAAGGTAGATCAAATGTGGGACTCCCTAGATAATAAATTCTAAATTGTTCTCAAAATAGTAGAGGAGTCTAGAGAGCAAGGTAGTGACTGAGAAAGGAGAAAAGAGAGAAGCTGAATATGCACGTAACAAAGGTAAGGGCAAAGTTTCCATCATTGAACAGGTTGTGGATTTGGACATAGACAATGATGGTGGATGTGAGATATACTAATATAACCATCCTAAGGGATGTTGCCTAGTAATATCACATCCACAAGATTTTGGGGTGTATGCACTAAACCTACAATTAAAAAAACGGTAGACACCCCGAAGGTTATCTTATCCACAAAGTAACCCAAGATAGTTCCACCAACCCTTGATGTATTATCCAACTGGAACTCCACCACAACTAAATGAACAATATCAATAATGGAAACACCCACAATCATGGGGAATGCCATTACCATGATAACAATACCCTTGCCATCAACCTGATCCATACGGATATTACATGCAGTAGCCAATCTCTCCATATGACTCCACTAGTCACGTCACTCCTCAACCTCACTACTAGATCCAAAAATACTATAGAAATCCCTCTCCTAGGGGAGATGTTTCACAAACATACTATCCTTCTTATTTGACTACACCTCTTCCACCCTTAGCCCCATTACCACCTGCTCCAACTATGTAGGGTGAGCTCCTTGCCTAGCTGCAGTAACGTAATGCTATAAGGGCTGTCAATTCTCAACCTACTGTTCGTTCAGAAAACCGCATAAAGAAGAGACCTTTCTTTAGAACCAATAATCCAACTAAGTCCTTACAACCACAAGTGGCAAATTCTCTGAATACCTCACCACCCTTCAAATCTTCAGAGCTTCTTTCGAACCAAAGACCTCACTTAACACACACCATCATGTTGATGCATGCCATTACTGATTGGATTAAAGCTAGCTATCTTCCTAGGAAATTCTCTAATCCTAGAAGCCAACTTATATATTTACAAATTGCTGGGAATGAACCTTGCAAAGCTCTTTTGGATTTAGGTTCTAGTTTTAACTTTATCTCTCAAGAAATGTATAAAGCCTGGAACTTGCCTCCACTAAAAAAGAGTAACATTCATCTAGAGTCAGCTGACTAGTCCATCACTGTCCCATTAGGACTAGTGGTGGACATTGTCACCATTGTTTGTGGATGGTTGTACCTTGTCAATTTCCTAGTGATTCAAGTCAACAAATGTAAGGGAGACTTCCCAATCATAATGGGAAGGGCATGGCTAAGCACAATTGACACACACCTAGGAATACGTGATCTTTCCCTAGAAATATCAAAAGAAAATACATTTAGAAAGATTGAGAAGAAGAAAGTTCCATGCATCGCATATATTGACATAGGGTGTAATTGCTTGTAGAAGTCCTAGTTTGTACAAGGTTTAACATTGCCTGCATGCAACCAGTGTGCACAATTAATCAACATACAAAGATGCCTGTATGCAGTAGCCACAAGATAGAAAGACACCCAGTGGTTGATAGCTGACCAAGAGAAAAATTCAACTATATGCATGGAACCAACTGAGAGCTTGACTTGCACCTACATTAATAGCATAGATTCATTAGAGCAAGTCCATCGCCAACTTCCAAGTCCTGACATCGAAAATATTAATTGGGGGAAGTTGGAAATCCCTAACGAGTTTAAGCAAGAGCCCCTTGAGTTAAACTCACTGCCGACTAGCATGGAATACACATTTCTCAAAAATGGAAAACCAATAATTATTAATGCTAAGCTCACTCCTCAACAAAAGGAAAGATTGCTAAAAATGGTAAACAAGTGGTCAAAAGCGTTTGCTTGGTCATATCCCGAATTAACTGGAATAGATCCTAGGATATGCCAACATAGAATTTACACTAACCCCTCCATGAAACCTTGACAAAAACTACAGAGGCAACTGAACCCAAAGCTTAAGCAAGTGGTTAAAGAAGAAATTGAATAACTTCTAAAAGCCAGGTTCATCTACCCCATTGTTGATAGTGAATGGGTTAGTCCCTTAGTCATTGTGCCTAAAAAGGGAGGTAAATGGAGGGTGTGTATAAACTTTAGGCTGCTGAACATGGCAACATTTAAAGACCATTTCCCATTTCCATTCATCGACCAAGTCTTAGATACCATTGCAGGGCATTGCTAATATAGTTTTTTGGATGGTTACAATGGATACAATCAATTTCAAATAGCACTAGAAGACCAAGCCAAGACTACATTCACAAGTCCTTGGAGGACATTTGCATATAAACAGATGTCGTTTGACTTGTGCAATGCCCCAGCAACATTTCAACGTTTAGTTCTAAGCATATTTCAACAGCAAATAGGAAATGGTGGGGAGGTCTTCATGAACAATTTCTCCACCTATGGAGTAGACTTCAATCAAGCATTGGACCAATTAGAGTAAGTACTGAAATGATGTGTTGAAACCAACTTAAGGCTCAATTGGAAAAAAAGCCATTTAATGGTCCAAGAAGGTATTGTATTAGGGCATAAGATTTTACAAATAGGGATAGAGGTAGATCCTAAAAAGATTAAGGTCATCCAAGGAATCACTTGGTAACCTAAAATTGTAAAAGACATTTGATCATTCCTTGGACATACTGGCTATTATAGACACTTCATTGAGAACTTTTCAAAGGTTGCAAAACCATTGGTCAAATTAAAAAAAATAGGATGTACCCTTTGAATAGACTAGGGAATGTGAGCTAGCTTTCCAAACTTTAAAATAGAAGCTCATAGAAACACCCATTCTACAAGCTCCTGACTGGTCCAATCCATTCCATATAATGACTGATGCATCCAACTTTGCTTTAGGAGCCGTACTTACATAGTTAGATGACTAGAAACAACCCTATTACATCCACTGTGCAAGTTGAAGTATTGTTGGTGCATAACTCAACTACACCACAACAAAAAAAGAGTTAATGGCTATGGTGTTTGCACTAGAAAAATTTAGGCACTAAGATATGGTATTGGGCTATAAGATATTTGTACATATGGATCATAGTGTAATTTGGTTCTTAATGAATAAACCAATGGTGAGCCCTCGCATCATACGATGGCTTGTGATCTTACAAGAGTTCGATCTTACGATGATCAATCATAAAGGCACCAAGAACGTTGTTGCTGATCATTTATCTCGGTTATGATGGGACAACAAAGAGGACGAATATCCAATTTCTGACCATTTCCTTAACGAACTCCTCTTTGCAAGTGTGATACACAATCACTTACCCACCAATAAAAATTGGTATGGTAACATTCTCACTTATCTACTTACACAAGAAACACTACAAGGGTTAGACATCAAAAAGAAACAACAGTTTCTTCACTAAGCCAAATATTTCATGGAAATCAATGGACACCTTTATAAGGTATGTTCCGATGGCTTGGTTTGATGGTGTGTTCCTGATGTAGATCAATTTCGAGTTCTCCAAGATGCTCATGAGGGCCCTTGTGGGGGTCATTAAGTTGGGAGATGAACAACCATTAAAATCTTGCTTGCAGGACATTATTGGCCTACATTGTTCTGGGATGCTCATCATTTCGTCCAATCTTGTGAGTGCTGCCAATGCAATGGGGGAATGATTGCTAGAATGGAGGATCCACAATAATGGATTCAACCCTTAGAACCCTTTGATATATGGGGAATTGATTTTATGGGGCCTATTACACCAATGTCCAATGAAAAATCCTACATTGTTGTTGCTACTAACTATTTTACAAAGTGGGCAGAAGCAGCTGCTGTTACGGATTGTACATCATCTACTGTTGCACGATTTGTTCAATGAAAAATCGTAAATAGGTTTGGCGTGCCTCGTGCACTTATTTCTAACAATGGTACACATTTTACAATTGTGACCTTTTGAAAATTAATGCAACACTTAGGAGTGAAGCATAAGCTAACTACACCATATTATCCTCAAGCAAATGGTTAAGGTGAAGTCACTAATAGGGAAATCAAAAAAATATTAACATGAACCATTAGCAAATATAGGTGAGACTGGAGCACCAAATTGAATGATGCTCTCTAGACATACCACTCCACATGGAAACTCCCTATAGGCTACTCTCCCTATGAGTTAGCGTACAGTAAACTTCCAACACTTCCTATCCAAGCTGAGCTCCATACACTATCAACATCATGTGACCTCAACCTTGACCTTAGTTTAGCACAGAAAGAATAGTTGATGAACCTTAACTTGCTAGATGAAAATTGATTAGTTGCCCTATCATCCAATGAACTACATAAGGCCTTTAATAAACAATGTCATAACCTAAGGATTAGGAAAGTCAAATACCAACTAGGATATAAGGTTCTTTATTGGAATCCCACACATGTGCCACAATGAACTAAATTTCAAACACTATGGGAAGGACCCTATATTATTTATGAAACTTTTCCTTCAGGGGCCATGATGATTTATAAACCTAAAAGCTTGGGTAGGAAATTATTAGTCAACATTCAACAAACCAAACCCTTCCATGAGCCTAGAATGGCCAGTACTAGCACTACCTTTTTTGATTGACAGCCCTACTCATTATTTCGGATCTTCTCCTTTTCACTAAGTCATGGGGGAGATGGCCACCAATGCTAGTCATTTTAAAGCCTTAGTTTCTTTTGTCCTTTTTTTACACATTTTTCATATTTACTTGTTTTTTTTTATACCATCATTAATATTTTTACTATTTCTTTCTCTATTACCTTTTGTTTGAATAAGTCACTCATCATATAATAAGTGCTCACAATGGTGGATTATGTTGTAATAGTGTTGATTGCTACTGTTTGATTTTTACCTTTGACTTTTAATGTTGATGTTAAGATATGGTTTCTTTTGATAAAATAGGCAATGAGTCCACATCATCCATTCATCCATACAACTTCAGGGTCTCCCTTTGTTTTGAAAAGGTACTGTCCCTTTTTCTAAGCAAACTTATTAATGAATTTGTGACTTGGTACTCTTCAAACCAATGAAAGATTCAAATGGATTAAAAAGGGTGTAACTTCAAGGGGATTCAACACATTTGTGCTAGCTATTCTCTTGGGTACTTAGATGTTTTTCATAGGCTTTTTGCCATTTTACTGTTAGCCAATATTAGGAAGTGGACTAAATCAAATAAGTCTTTGCATGGTGTGGTTCTCATGAAAAAAAAAACAACAAAAAATTGGTGAGAATTCAAAGCATACCCCTTAGACATAATAAAGAAACATGGGCTACAAGCACTAGTTATGACACTGGAAAGACATGTTACCCATGCCTGAAGGTTCCCTCTAACTAAGGCCCTTTCTCTTTTCCTGTTTCTCTATCTTTCTCTTGTTGGAATGGTGGTGGCTTTGTGAAAGCATTCTTGTTGCTTTAGGAGGATGGATTGGTCAAGTGTGTTGATGTAAGGTCACTGGATGTGGTTAGTTTTAATCTGGATTTGGGCCAAATTGTATTACATCACCTTAAGCACATACTACACAAGGGACTTTACACAACCTTGATTTTGGGATTCCATTTCATTCCACTTTCTCTTTCCATATTACTCTCCATGTTCCACCTCATTGCTGATTTTATGATGAGTTTATATCTTGGTTAATGCATTGTTATTCTTTGGTAAACTCTTGTGGGTAAGTTTTTAACCATTTTTTCCATATGTCATTCCAAGAGCTTACAGACTCTTTATTTTGTGGGGTTGTTAGGGCATTAAGGGCATGAGCCTGCTTTGGGGAGGATCCACTGACATTCCTTTTTGGTGCAATTATTAAGCTCTTTCCCTTAAACATTTCTGTAATCAACTATTTTCCGTTTCACCCCATCAATGACATCTATTTTTGTTTTTGCTTTATGGGCTTCACCGTTGTTATTTATTTTATCTTTCTTGTTCTCTAAAGTTTTCCATCTTATTCCTATTGGAGGTTCACTCGTAGTCATGGGGGCCCTATCACAAATTTTTCCATTCCATACTTATCAATCATAAACCCCTACACCTTGGGTAGTTATCAATCATAAACCTCTAACTTAGTATTTTCCATACTCACAACCTAGCCAATGTGCTTCATAATGAGGCAAGGTATCAATCACATTATACCTTATCTATCCTTGCTAATTCGTGACTATGTTGTGTGTGTAGATGGCAATCATATGAATGATGGACTAGGATAGAAGGGAGCACTTAAGATGGACTGGAGTTGAAGCACTTATGGAAGGAACACACATCATATGGCTAGGGATGAACAACGGTGTGCATAGTTTTGACATCGATAGCAATGCATCTCCTTTTCTTTTTTTTTTCTCTCTCTCTTTCCAAGCTATCAATTAACGGTCTGGATGTCAAATATGAATAATTTTCACCATAATGGTTATGAATACCAATGATATAATATGTTTGTTGATCTATTCACTGGGCACTTTAAGTTTATCATTCCATGTCACAATAGTTTTCATTCAATCAATAATCCCATACCTTCCCAATATTTTGTAAGGAACTCGAGGATGAGTTTTCATTTAGTCATGGGGGTATGATGAGCCGCAATATCGGGACTGCGATATCAGGTGCACAATATCAGAGCCTACCAAGCGATATCAGACATTCGATGTTAGAACCTTTCTAGTTGCCTATAAATAAGAGGCAAGTGCACTTGGTTTGGCAATAGGTTAATTAGTTCTTAGTTCCTTACCTGAACTCTTGCAGTTTTTCCTTCTCAAAGTTAGAATTATTTCTAAGTGCCCGCAATAGGAATCATAAAGCGAACGGATCTTTATTTGAGCATTGTGTACCTGAGCATACCTTGTGTCCAGAAATAAAGATGAACTTTGTGATAAACCTTGCAGCATTCAGAATAGCTTATTTCTTACCTTTAATGTTATTTATAGTTCTTTAATTCCTTCATTAGTTAATTGATGTCACTTTTATTGATTCATAACTTTTCCCAAGTAAGCACACTCAGTACGACCACTTCGAGCATACGTGGAACACTTGGTAACCTAATAATGATTAGTGCTTGGTAACCCCAATAGTGTTGCACTAGTTCAGGATGTGTACAGAAAGTGGGCATGGATGCTAGTGTTAGGACTAGCTAGAGCATAGTTGATTAGTTAAATTAAATTATTTATTCAATTAATTCACTTTTCCCTTTTTAAGCACTAGGACATAAAGTATAAAAGACCATAAAAATCACATACCTCAAGTTTACTTAACCATATAATCATGCCATACAAGTAAGCTTGGGAAGACAATGATCGCTTAACCCATCCTTGTTCTGTGAAGGTGCATAAGCACTTAGTCCTTGGAGTTTGACTGGATCGCGCGTGAATGCTCCTATTCGTATGGTTGAGCATAGGGGTACCTTGTCACTCATCACATATTCCTTGCTACCTTTTGTCCTTAAACCAAGATTTGGAGCTCAACTTTAATTATAAATTAATATTGCATAAATTAGATTTGTTAAGTGAATACCTTAGGATGATGTCCTACCTAGAATTTGACCTTACCAATGTGTGTAGGATGTTAAAAAATGTAGGTTTTGATCCTTAGTTTACTAAAATCAGAATTATAATTCTTAAGGTATTACACTTTCTAGTTTGCTAAAATACTATAAATGTAAATATAAATGTAAAAGCACATTCACGTGTAAAATGCATTGTTAAAAATATATAAAGCATATATGTGATATGCTTATAACATAAATATATGTTATGTTTTTCTTTCCTTCCTCCTGCGTATCAGAGTTTCTTCATTGGCTCTTCTATTGCTTGTTTTTCTATCGCCTCATGCATTTCTATTTCTAAAACAAAAACCCTTTCTCACACCATTTCTTCATCTAAAACTTGATTTTTGTCCAATTTCTTCCATTTGAAGCATATTTCCTTCATTTCTAAATAGATACAAAGCCCATGTGTTGTGTTGCATGCAATTCTTTCATTTATAAATAGATTATGGCCTTCAATACATCTTGTTTTGGATCATAAGAGGGTTTTTAACACATTGGTTCAAAGTGAAGTAGAAGGCTGGTTTTGGACATCTTAGTGGGTAAGGAAGATTATTTTAGTTTCCTTTTCATCTCATTGCCTTATTTTGTTGTAGATTATGTAAGAAAGATTATTTTGCTTTCCTTTTTTATGTAGTTTCCCTATTTTGCTATGGATTTTGTGCAATTTCCTTCTAGTTTTTGGTTATTCATTACATTTTCATGATATTAATTATTATGTTGAGATTTTGCCAAATTTTCATCATTTAGGGCTTATTTTATATGGAAATCAGTATTTTAATCTTGTCCAGATCATATTTTATCTTTTGGATGAATTTTTGGAATTGTAGAAATTTTTTTCAACTTGTTTCTTAGGTAATTTACAATTATTTTGGATTAGCTCATGATAAAAACATGATTTTGTGATAATTTTGGGAAAGTTTAGGTACATGGATTTTTGGCTATTTTGGAAAATCATCTCATGATATAAACATGATTTTGTGAGAAATTTATGGAATTTTGGCTATTATGAAATTTTGGTTATTTTGGAAAACATTTAGATTTTTGGAATAAAATAATAGTGATTAGGTGACCATTTGCGCTCAATTGGTAGTAGGAGCTATGCATATTTTAGATGCCCTTGTCTACATATAGTAGTGATGTGTTCTTTAGTGGGACCCATCCCATGGAAACAAGGGTTGTTGGATGGATTTCCTACTTGGTTCTTAATTCGTAAATTCATGTGAGGCTATAGATTTAGCCAAAACCATGGCACTAAGTAGTTGAGTCTAGTGAAGTTGCAATAAAGCATAGTTAAGACGATAAAGCATAGTCAAGACTAATCTTTCCGATGATACCTATACCTCGGCTATTGAGGGTGTTAGTAGTGAGGCTATTACTAAGACCTAGCCATGAGTGATGAGTTTGCGGTCACAAGGACAATCCAATGATAATAGTGAGGTTATTCCAAGAGTTGTCAATGAGTTCCTTTAGTAGTAAGGATAACCAAGACCTAGGCTTCAAAGATGTCTTGTTAAAATATACATTCTTTGAATTTTTGCTAGACAAATTTGTGATATTTTTGAACATTAAAATAATTCAAAGGGTAATCAGATGATAGTAGTGAGGTTATTCCAAGATCTAATGATTCATGTTAGTAGTGAGGATAACCAAGATCTAGCTTTTAGAGTTGCCTAGATAAAATATACATTCTTTGAATATTTTTATATTTCTTTCAAATATTTGGATTTGTTTTGGATATTTGTAAAATTTGTGCATTACTAGACCTTTAAACATTTTGAATATTTTAATAGAAACAGTTACCTAGCAGATAACTTGAGACTTTTGACTCAGAACCTTTATGCTCCATGAAGAGGGAAATATAATAACCTTTCTTATTTGAGGGATTATGAATCTCTTTGGACCTAGAAAATTTAGTTGTTGGAATGGAAACTAGAATATCCTAGGCACTAAAACAATTTTAGCCTTGAATTCCAAGGACCTCTAAAAAATGGAATTTGAGGCACCCTGGACGGTCTAGTCGATCACCTATGGACTTATGAAAGTGTCAATAAAAATGTGAATGGAAATGTAAATGAAGATGAAAATGTAAATGTAAACGAAAATGAGATCATGAATGAAAACAAAATTGCAAATCTAGAATGAAAATAGATACAAAAATGAAAGAGTGAACTCAGATATGCACAACAATGAACTATAACTTTATTAAAATGGAAGATAAAGTAGCAAGTTCAAAAAGTACAAATTTTGTGCTAGGTGCACAAGAAGTCACTTAGAAGGAGCTTAAAGTTCATTAGAGCTAGCAAGCTATGTTCCACATCAAACTTGATGATTGGAATTCTTCCCAACTCTCGTTTCTAGCAACTCCTTGCTAGTTTCTAATAGAATCAGCAACTGTGGCCATAAAGGATATTTCACCTTTGGTACTGTTGTATCACATGGAAGTCTCCAATGCCTAGCATAGATACTAGTTTTGGTCAAAGGTGTTGCAAGGTTGTAAAAGGCTCTCTTGGTTGCAACATGCTTGCAAGTGTTATTGCTCAAAAGAAGTTGAGAACCAGAATAAGGTGTTTATGTTGGGTTTTATAGGCTATGGAATTGCTTATTTTGGCTCTATGCATCACTGTCATGATTATTGATAAATTGGTATCTATTTGCAAGTACAATGGTTATCAGTTCCCAATGTAGTTTTCCATTTATAGTAAGTTTGGAATACATCGTAGCCACCAAAGCTCATCTATTTACTATAAATAGTAAATGGACTTTCATGACTACGCTTGCACCATCCCAACTATGTTGACCATTCTAACTACGCTAACTGTAGTGTACTACGTTGAGGTTGCTGGAAACTACTGGAACTACCAGAATTGCTAGTGAACTTGATGTTTATGCTATTCATGCTACAACTACTGAAGACTTGGGGTAACTACATTGGCCACTATTGGGAAAATGGAAATGGAAAATCCCAACAATTTCAACAGTGCATCTATGCATCCATGATGGGTTTTGTGGTGACTACACTATGTTGGAAATGAGAATGAAAAACCAATAGCATCTACGCCAAGGGTAGATAGTTCTAGCGTAGTTGAGGCTAGACCCCTACAAAAACACATGAAAATGCCATATTTGGTAATCCCCAAGGCATTTTCAGCATTCCAAGCCCAAATATAGACATGAAGTGACTTTTTTCACTTAGGAAGTGAGGTGATAGCAACTTTTGAGGCATTTTTCAGCCTTAAAAGCTAAAGTTGGTCTTTGCACCTCATCTTTTGAAGCATTGGTCACTCAACAATGCATTTGAGTAGCCAACAGCTCACTCCATGGTTTCTTTAGCCATTAGGCTTTTCCATTTGCATGTTTGGAGCAATTGGCTTTTGTCCTTTTGGGTTTTGACCATTCATCTTCTTGGTAATTTGCTTCCCCATTTTTTTTTGGTTTGGGGTGAAACCTTCATTGGGTCTTCTTACCAAGGTTGATTTTGATTTGGTTTTCCCATCGAATGAGATGTGTTATATGAAGACTTGTTGGTTGTAGACCTTTTGGTTTTGGTATGTCAAAACATTAAGAAAACTAGAATACAAGGTTGTTTGTATGTATGTGTAGTTATTGTGCTTATAGGATAAGAACTTGGATTGTGCAAGGTTGTGGACAAGGAAAGATGCATTCATCATACACGAGAAAGTGAACAAAGACATCTTCAAGAAATAGAAGATGACTTGGTAGAATTAAAGGCTTCATAGACAAAGATGTCTCTAAGAAATAGCAGACATCTTTTTGTAGGCAAAAAAGTCTTCACATAATGTAGACTAAGTTCAAAAAGACATCTTTTATATGACAAAGATTTCTTCTAGGATGGAGACTTTAGAAAGATATCTTTCATTAAATAAAGACATCTTTCCAAAATGAAAGGCAATTTTAGAAAGATGTCTTAAGCACAAGAAAGACATCTTCCATGATTGTTAGTGACTGTTAGTGTGACATCCCATCCCCTAATGTCATGGAAAACATCAAATATATGATATATTAGACATTATGCATATGGAGAAAATATACCAAATGCGAAATATATGCAATATTTAACATTTTGTATAAAGGAAATAATAGAAACAATGCAGAAGAGGAAGAAAAGAATGCTTTATTGATATGAAATAGCGTATCTTGATTGTGCTCTGAGAGTATTCCTTGGGGTTTTCTTCCTTTGGCATCTGTCCCTTAGAGGCAATCCAGCACTGCAACCATGGTTAGGCCTATAACCCAACCAGAAGGGATGACCAAGCCACTTGCTATCTTGCTTCACCTAGCTTCCCATGATTTTCCTGTACTGGCTCAACCACTCCATGCTAGCATGACCTCTAACTCTAGGTATAAATGCCTTAGGTCAAACCCCCAAAGGTTACCTTAAGAGACACATCCATTAGTACAACATGCCCTTTCGAGTCTCAATTACAACTACTCTTTTAGGTATTGTTAAGATAATAAAAGCACTTTTTATGAAAAGACACCATCTTCATTAGGTAGTAGCATCATTTAGGAATGGGGATGTGAGAATCTATCCTCCTTAGGTTTCATTTGTCCTTGAATGAGTCCATGTTCTCTATCTTTTTCCAGCTTCAATGCTTTCTTTCATGATTTTGTGCTCTAATAATTTGATTTTTGCTTTGAACTTGAGGTTGTTTCTTGCTTATTCTATAAACAAAATATATGTGGGAAAAATATATGAAAATTTAAATATTACTTTCTTGATACTTTGTTTTCTAAGAAAATGACAAAAGATGAATTAAAGATTTATCAACCACCAATCACCAATCCTAACCAGGATCACACAAAATGCAACTTGGATTTGGTTACCCAAGTGAAGGTAGGGCAAATTCTTTATCCCAAATTTTTATTATCATAGATATTTTACTTATCTAATTGAAATATAAATTGAACAATGAATAAAATAATAAGATCATCAAATAAAAGTAAGAGTGAGATACTTCTTGATCTTGATCAACCTTATGAACTAATGGGAGTAGTTGTAATTCTACCATAAGTGGTATGTGATCGGATGATCTTGTTTGGGATGGCAAGACTTGATCTTGATTCTTCTCAACTTCTTCTTTAGAAATAAACTTTAGTAACTTGGTAACTTGAAAGAATCAAACATTGTACCAAATATAATCCAAAGTGTTAATGAAGGATGTTGTTGATCCATCCTCATTAATTAGAGCAGAGTAATTGGTAAACTATGGTTCTTGATGAGTGCTATCCATCAACATCATATATTCCTAAATTCGAGAGTCTAATTTATCTATTGAAGATTCAAAGTAAGTAGAATATGCACTGGCTAATGAAATTGCATGCTGAATTGATGGAAACATCTTCTTCAAGTCAGGTTCATCTTCCAAAGATTTCTTCATAGATCCATGTTTTAAGAATTGATAAATGCTACTTCCAAATTTTGCATTGAAGTCTCCATAAATAATAAATGAAATTGGATTAGTATAACTTAGTAATAACTTATTCTTCAAACTTTCTTCTATTTGCTTAATCAAGTATGCTCCTTGACATAGTTTGACATTGGAACATGTTGGTTTGGCCATTAAATGTATGTTAACCATGCATACACATCTTCTTGATAGATGAACTTTTAGAATTATTGCCAAGGCTATGTGATTTTTCCAAAATCTTAACTATTCTTTCTTTCCCATCACTTGAAGTTTTGAAATTTCAAAAATCATATTTTCTAAATTCCATTCAAATTTTTGTAATAATTCAAACTTGGCTTCTTTATAAAAGATTGCGCAACCATCCATGTTGTGACTTCTACAATATGCTAATCTATACAACTTAAAAGAAGAACTTCCATAAGAATTTTTTTGCTTATAGATACCTTTATATTTCATCTTTTCCAAGTTTGGTTGGAGTTGGTATAAAAATTCCCATGGCAAGACTTCTTCTAAGCACAAAACATCGGCATCCAAATCTTTTAACTCCGTAAGGTGCATGGATATCAATATTCATGTCAATCCAAGGCCCATGATGGACATAGCAAATGTTGTTTCTCACTCATTAGGAATCTTGTAATCATGTTGTATGTTGCAACTTTCATTCCTATTCTTGGATTCTTGTTTGGATCATTTCTCTTCATGAGTATCATACTCTTTGTTGAAACAAGATTTCAGGTCCATGTTGTTTTTGACCTATATTTTGATTGTAAGATGGATTAATATACCCTTTTCTTGATGGTTGAAGATTGTTCTATTTTGTCAACTAATTCTCCAACTAATATATCAATCAATCTTTAACTAATACATTGACTGATTTTGATACAACAATTGATTCCAACTAATTTAACTACATTATCTAATTTTAGTAATATTTAATAACATCATATAATTTTAGTAATATGTAAATATATTATCTAATTCTTAGTAGCCTTTCTACCCCCCTTAAGAACACTGACACTGGCTGTGTAATTAATGACATGCCATAGTGATCTTAAGACTATTTGTAAGGGTTATGTATTAAATCTTAAAGTCCAAAAGGTTGAATTTATGATATCATAAAATTATTGGATGCCCAAATGATAAATTTTTCCTCACCATTGAGTTTAAAAGGGTTAAAAATTTTGGAAATGACTATTCATATGTTGAAAATGGATATCGTATGCTTGAGTGATGCCATAATTAGACTTTTGAGGATCTCAAGGTACTATACTGGGTAAGGAGTCGAAACTAATTTTTAGGGTTCCCTAGGATGGATCTCACTTCACCATTGGGTTTGAAATAATCTATAGGAAACAACTCTTTGTTCATTGAAAAAGTTTTTTGAAATTAAAAGTTATGGCTTTTGGAGTCTAAGACCTTTGGCGTGAAAAAAAAAACTTCTAGAGAGGTCACCAATCCCAATTCTACTCTAGGACAAGCATGCTTAATTACAAAATTTTTATTCTTGTGGTTACCAGGGCTTCAAATTCAATTTTAAAAATTATTTTTACAAGTTCCTAATTTAAACTAATGGTTCAATGATGAAAATTTGAATTTTCCATCAATTGACAAAAATTTCAAATTTTCTATTAGTTGACAGGCAATTGAAAAGTTTCCATTAGATAATAGAGAATTTGTTGTTTCATTCCAATAGCAGCATTAGCCATGGTGATGCATTGGTAATGGCCTTGGTGGTTGCTAGGAGACATCAGCAACTAGGTTGGGTGCATCTGGAGGTGGTAGTTGTGGTAGTGCAAGGCTCACAAAGGAGGCTTTGGGTAGCATAGTAATTTTTTATTTTTTCTTTTCTTATAGGACCTCTTTAGGGTTTGCGTGGCCCATTTTCAAGATCTATGTGGCCCTCCTTTGGGCTTGTGTAGCCCATCTTAGGGCCTATGCAGCCCTCTTATGGGTTGACACAGCCCATCTCAAGGCTTGTGTGGCACCTTGACTAGGCTTGTGCATATTTGGCAAAGAGGCACTTTCTAGTGATGTTTGAAGAGGTGGTTTGTGGTAGTGTAGAAGGTGGTTTATGGTAGTGTAAGAGGTGATTTGTGGTAGCACGGGAGGTAGTTTATGGTGGCGTAGGAGGTGGTTTGTGGTAGCATAGGAGGCGGTTTCTAGTGGCGAAAATAGTAGGTGACAGGTAGGAAAATAGCACAGGTTTCAAGACTGGCAGTTGCAAGGTGACATAAGGGAACATGCATGGTAGGCAATGTGCATAGAGGAGTGGTGGTATCGACAGAGTGGCTGATGGTGGAGTAGTGGTGGTAGGCAACCGACGGTGCTGGCACAACGACACGATGCTACAAATCATGTTGGCATGGTAGCGCATGGCTCTTGGGGTCAACCCTTGATTAGTATTGGGCACGGTTGGTAGCAGGGCTAGTTGTGGCCCTACCAAAGGGCTTTATTTTTTTATTTTTTTGTTAGTTATATATTTTATTCAAATGGATTTTTAACGTCAAGGGGTTAGGGTTTTAACCCACGACCTCCCAGTTAAAATTTTTTTTTATAAAAAATTGTTTTAATTATTATATATATATATATATATGTTTAAAGTAGGAGGTTGGGGTTTGAACCCATAGCCTCTCACTTTAAAAGCTTTTTATTATTATCATTATTTTAATCCATCTTGCCTCGGTTGTTGACATGGTGGTTCAGCTAATGATAGGGTAAGGGTTTGGTATGGGTAAATGGTGATTCTGGGTTGATTGCCAATTCTCAAATTATGACTAATAATAATTTAATATTATTTTAATGCACATATAACAAGAAACTTTGAACATTAATATCTCTAAAATTGTAATTTTGATCGAGAAGAAATTTGTACCATTGGAATTGTCTCGACGAGTACTATGCATTGGACATAGTTTTAGGGTTCACAAATGAAGTTGATTTTTCAAGAATGAAAAAGACCAAACTAGCCTATTTTGTTAAACTAACATTTCTAGGTGAACATATGGTAACTTGGAATCTTCTAGATTACTTGGATAGTGAATTTTAGCAAAACAAGATCAATTTAGGTCATGGTTACTAACTTTTGGGAAAGAAATTTAACAATGACCCTAATCAATTAATAATTATAGTATTAAGATGGGTAAGAGTTACCGAAACTAGTGTATCATTGTCTTACCAACATCTCTTGTAATTGATGAAGCTTAGTGAGGTGTGATCAAATCTTCATCAATTAATGATATCCATGAAATAATTTTGTTGGTTGCTGGTATCTAGATGCATGAGCCCTTATTTGTGAAACCAATGGAAAGGTATCTTCTAACTTACATCATAGACATATGGTGTATGCACCTATGGTGCATCTGATGATGATCACTGGCTTTCCCTATGTTGTGGCTTCATCATCAAGTTCATGTTGTAGTTGGCCCATGATTCTAAATGGCCCTTGGGTCGTGGTTTTCTTTGATACCGATTGTGATATCCCATCTTTGGATGTCATGGAAAATGTTAAATATACAATATATTACACATTATGTGTACAAAAAAAATACCAAATGCAAAATATATGTGATATTCAACATTATGTGTAAGAGAAATAATAGGGAAAACGTAGAAAGAGGAAGAAAAGAGTGCTTTATTAATATGGAATAGTGTATTCGGATTGTGCCCTGAGAGTGTTCCTTAGGGTTTTCTTTCTTTGGCATCTATCCCTTAGAGGCAATCTTGCATTGCCACCATGGTTAGGCCTATAACTCAGCTAAAAGGGATGGCCAATCCACTTCTTTTCCCATTTCACCTAGCTTCCTGTGACTTACTTGTATAAGCTTCGCCACTCCATGCTAGCACAACCTCTAACCCTAGGTATAAATGCCTTAGGCAAACCTCCAAAGATTACCTTAAGAGACACATTCGTTATTACAACATGCCCTTTCGGGTCTCAATTACAACTACCCTTTTGGATCTTCTTAAGATAATAATAACACTTATTATGAAGAGATACCATCTTCATTAGGTAGCAACATCTTTTGGTAATGGGGATGTGATAGTTAGTTAGCCATTGCATGAGTTCCAAGATGGATTTAGAAACACAACAGTTATAAGAAGACTTAATGTGCATTGGAAAAAGTGTGAGCCTTGTCATATTCATTGTACAATCATTTTTAATTAGTAAATTCTTTGTTGCTTGATGAGTCATGGTCTATCAGGTCCTATTATCGGACCCTTGATATCATGTACAAGATACCAAGTCTGATAGGTCCCGATATCAGACCCCCGTTATTGGGTACGCGATATTGTGACCTCAAAAGTGATATCGGGTACATGATATCATGGTTCTTGTGTGGGCCTATAAATAGACATGTAGGCACATGGGAAGAGTCATTTTTTTAGTTAGTTTTAGAAGTCAGTTTAATGTTAGAGTAGAGTCTTTTTTTCATTCTTTTTCTCTCAACCCTTTCTCTAAGTGCATGTCCATAGTATGATTATTGTAATTGTACGTCATCCTTTATTCAAGTGTGACATACTTGGACATGCACATGACCAGAAATAAAGATCGAGATTACTTCATCATTGTAGCATTCACTTAGTTTAATTATTTAATTTCTTTCTTAGTTCATAGCTCTCTATTCTCAACTCCTATTAAATGCGGAATGAGTACAACTTAATCACGAGCATCTACATGTGACTACTTAGTATCTCAGTAGCATACTTGGGCCATGCGCTTGGTAATCCCAATGGTAGTTGTGCACGAGGTCCAAGATGTGTACAGATGATTAAGGAACGGATGCTCATCACACTTAGGCTAGCTTAGATTCTCTCTTCCTATCTCCTATTAGTTTAGATTCTCTCTTCCTTTTCCTCTTAGCTTAATTAAAGATATTTTCCATTATCTCTAGGAGTAGCACTAGGTTAGAAACCACATCATACACCTCACTCTAGACTAAACCATACGTTATAAAGTAAATACTAGTCTAGGTGGGAAGACAACGAACTGCAATCAACAAGTAACTATCTAGATACCATGACTAGCCCATCTACAGAGTTCAATCGGATCATGCGTGAAATGCTCATATTCGTATGGTTGAGTGTAGGGGTACCTCACCACTCATCATTGGCACCATTATTGGGGATGGTGCTAGTTATCTAGATTAGTTACATCATACAAGATCGCTGTAACAAGTATTAATGATATATCCTTTAGAAAAGAAATTAAATTAAACTAAATTAAATCACACACAAATTTACAACCATGTCTCTCTCACAAGACTATGATAATGCAACCACCAGTACGGGTATTCATTGGAGAACCAACGAATTATATAGTGATGAAGATGAATTTTGGAGTACCCAATCTGATGTAGGGGTTTCCAAAGAACATAAACAAAGACAACATCATCACAATTCATGAATGCATAACATACCTACTGACGATGAACCCCTACTAGCCACTACAAGCTTAACGCAAATACAAGAGGCTATTCAAATATCCTGTAGGCATCATAAGGAAGGCTGTCTACCTAGGCTTGACTTAAACAACTTTCCTAAGTTTTCAAGAGGCTATGATTTAGATCTACAACAGCATCTACAAGCCTTCCATGATGCCTGTGTATGGAACAACATTGATAATGGATGAAAAAAACTTAAGCTCTTTCCTATGACACTAATTGGCCCCTCAAAGTATGGTATAGGTCATTAAAACCAAAATCAATCCAATGTTGACCAACAATGATAGAACTCTTCAACAAAAGATATCAAACTTATGCCAGAGTGTCAGCCTTGAGGAAACAAATCCAAGAATGGAAATAAGGGCAACATAAAACCTTGGACATGGCCTTAGAAAGATATTACACACTATTAAACAACTGCCTAGGCCATGAGTTCTCTGAGGAAAGGCTAATGTACCATATCATAGATGGGCTCCGTAATGAATCAAGGGAGACCCTAGGGATGTATGCCTGAGGTCAACTATATGAGCTATGAACCCATCAGTTCCAAGAGCTTATCAAGCGGGTAGCAAAAGAAGAAGGAGAAATGGCTAAATGGGAGAATGCTGAAAAATCTCAATAGGCCCAAAAATCAACAAGGGCCCATGATAATAAAGTGGAGAAATCAACTCACCTCAAGGAGGTGAAACCATCTTTGCCAACACTATAATCATTGGATGAAATTGAGGCAAAGATCAATGAGATGATGGAATGGATGCATAAAAAGTGTAGAGAATATGCCAACATTATTGGAGGTAGAGTCATGATGAACCAAGAAGTAGGACAAAATACCCTTAGACAATTGGAAAGAAGGGTTGAAAAAAATTAGAGCTCAATTGCCAATCATATGTATCAATGCAACATTTGCCTATATGATCACCTCAAGGGCCAATGCCCAATCTTGTCACTTTTACAGCAGTATTGGGGAAGAGTGTTGCACCTAGAGTTCATACAAAGATACTATGTTCAATCACAGTATCCCAGTCATGGGGGAGGCCACCCCTAAACTAGTTACACCCGTCATATCATCCAAGTCCAAGTGCTTATCAAGTTTAACATCTTGTTTCCCTAACTAGGTCAACATACTCTATCTTATCATATTATTATCATTCTCCTCAATACTATCAACCCATATCCTCTCCAATAGAATCACCACCTCATGTACATTACACTTCTCCTCAATTTCAACATTCTCATCCTTCACCTCCTTCTACATCGTTACCAAGTGTTTCGAAAGGATTTGCACCATAGCATCAACCCACGAACGTTACTTGTGCTTCTATTGTCAACAGTAGTGGGAATCATCCACAATAACAAGTAGGATTAATAAATATTTTTCATTTTCTTTAATTTTGAAATTTTTGTTTTTCAGTTTTTTACTTTTCAACTTATTGTTTAATCTTTTTGCCTTTTTTTCTTCTTATCTTTTTACCTTTTTATGAGCAATCTCATCTAGAAATAAAACACTCATGTGAACCACTGGTTAAGGTGTTGTTTTATGCTATCGAGTCTTAGGTGACTAATTACTTGGACAGCGAGCCCATCACATCCACTCACCAATTCTATTAATAAGAGGTTCTACTCTGGGTACAATGATATTCCTAATCATTAAAACTTAAAGTAATTTTTGTGTTATTGTGCCTAGAATGAAGATGGATGGACCAAGAGGGAATTGTTAGGGTGTGACATCAAGGGGACTTGTGGATTCTCTTTGGTAACATTTGTTAGAGTTATCATGCAGCTTGGTTGTACTAAGATCCTTATAGATCTAAAAAAAAATGGGAGTAAGAGTAATCACAAGGAACACAACTAGGAAAAAATAATGCTATTCTAGGGGTTTCCACTGGAAAGACATGCATCCATGCCTGAAGGTAGGTAGCTTCTCTAGATTAAGCAATACTTTAAAAAAATGAGTGCCACAGAGCAAACTCACTCCTCCCTTGAACGAAATGCCAAGTGATCATATGCCTTGCTGACATGATGCTCTCATGGTTGTCTATCATTGGGATGACACAATTCGATGTCACTGATTAGAGGAATGGACTTGGTCTTCATTTTGGAGTGTTGGGGTAATGACACACTAATCATGCCTTACACGTAGGATTCATTCTGCCCTAGGCCAGTTACCTTGTGTCCTGCTCTCTACAATCCCTTCTACAATTTGTCCCATCTCGCTATTCATGTAATTGGGACTCATGACTTGTGTAGCGTTGAATTTATACCTCATCATGGTGGTATCTACATGTGTGTCTTATAGAACTACTCTGGATTACATTTAACCCTTCTAGTGCCTACGGACATTTTAAGGTGTGGTTATGCAAGGGCATTATAAGTTGAAACCTACTTTGGGGAGGACCCACTTGCGTGAATTTTGTAATTTGTATTTTTTGCACACCACCACATCATTTTATACCCTCCAAGTACTTCATTTCCAAATCTATTCTTTCCTTTATCATCATTTTATTAAACGTTCCTCAAAACTAGGTTCTTTTATGTGTCACATAAACAAACCAGGTTTGACATTAAAATTTTAGGGCAACTTCCTTGAAAAATTTCTAAAATTTATTAAAGGTAATGAGTAAGGTATGAAATAATTGAACTTATCTCAATAGCCTTACTAACAATTGATCTTTGTGTGATTATAGATGGCCCCTAAAAGAGGACAATAAGGAGGACCTTCTCAAGGTGCAACTGAATGTCTAGGGGGAGGCACAGACCAAGGACTTCATGTAGAACATGCATAGTAGGAGGCACAATCATTCAACATCCATCAAGAAACTCTTGTCACTGCACAATCTGGCCAAGAAAAAGGTGGAGAGGTTGGGGCTCAAGCCTATGAAGAGGAATGACGGCTATTGCAGCATGGCATGTCAAGGCTAATCAAGTGTTCCCATAGCTACTGTGTCCATGGAAAGTGCTGACTCCATCAAACATTGGAACATTAGCATGGACAGCTCATAATCCTTGGATAGAAGAGAAGAAATGTTAGATGCTTCTTCAATGGTAATGAGTGGTGAGGTACTCCTACACTCAACCATACGAATACAAGCATCTCACACATGATTCGGTTGAACTCCAAGGACTAAGTGCTTACGTGACTTAATGGAACAATTAAGGTTAATCAATTGCTATCTTCCCAAACTTACTTGTATTGTCATGGTTGTATGGTTAAGTAAGCTTGAGGTATATGATTTTTATATCTTTTATCTTTTTAATGTCTTATACTAATGAGGAAAGATGAAGAGAACTAAATGACTAACTTATATTAACTATTAACTAACTAAGCTCTAATTGATCCTAGCACCAGTATCCATTCCCACTTGCCACACACACCCTGAACCAGTGCAACGCTGCTGGGATTACCAAATGCTACTCGTTACTAGGTTACCAAGTGTTACACACGTGCTCGAAGTGGTCGTACTGAATGCACTTAACTAGGAGAGTCAAGGATTGAGAGAGATTAATTATCTAGGAAAGAATTTAAATATTTAACAATAATTAAATCCTATTTAGCTTAGTCCATATGTTGCAAGGTTTATCAGAAAGTTCATCTTTATTGCTGTACACAAATGTGTGCTCAAGTACAATTTGCTTGAATAAAGATCCGTTCACTTTAAGACTCTTACTACGAGCACATGGAAATTATTCTAACTCTAGAATGGTAAAACTACTATAGTTTGGCTAAGGGTCTAGATCTAGATGTGTGAGCAAGGGAAAGCCGCCTCTTATTTATAGATGTTGCGGCGGGCCGCGATATCACGTATGCGATATCGTGGGGGTAGATGCGATATCGCGTACATGATGTCGCAGTTCATCAAACGATATCAATCTCAGAAGCCTAGCACACAGAACAAAGGAAAGGAACCCATGGAGGTGCCACCACTATCGAGAACCCCATGAGTTCCACAAGTTTTGTCTTTTGTGTCTATGTCCAAATTTTGTTTAATTCTTCACTGTGGCATGAATAAACTCCTAGTCAGTCAATAATTCCATACCTATCCACTGTGTAATCAATTGAACTTATTCCTTACTTTCTTTGACTCGAGGATGAGTTGTTATTCATTCATGAGGGTATGATGAGTCATGGTTTGTTAGGTCCTATTATCGAACCCCTATTATCGGACCCCTAATATCAGGTACAAGATACCAGGTTTGATAGGTCTCGATATTGGACCCCCGTTATCGGGTAAGCAATATCATGACCTCACAAGCAATATCGGGTACACGATATCATGGTTCCTATGTGGGCCTATAAATACACATGTAGGCACATGGGAAGAGTCAATTTTTCAGTTATTTTTAGAAGTTAGTTTAGTGTTAGAGTAAAGTCTTTTTGTCATTCTTTTTCTCTCAACCCTTTCTCCCAATGCATGCCCACAGTGGAATGATTGTAATTGTACGACATCCTTTATTTGACTGTGACGTACTTGGACACGTACATAACCAGAAATAAAGATCGTGATTACTTCATCATTGCAGCATTCACTTAGTTTAATTATTTAATTACCTTCTTAGTTAATATCTCTCTATCCTCAACTCCTATTGAATGTGGAATGAGTAGGACTTAATCACGAGCATCTATGTGTGACTACTTGGTATCCCAGTAGCGTACTTGGGCCATGTGCTAGGTAATCCTAGTGGTAGTCGTGCATGAGGTCCAAGATATGTATGGATGATTAAAGAATGGATGCTCATCGCACTTAGGCTAGCTTAGATTCTCTCTCCCTTTTCCTCTTAGCTTAATTAAAGATATTTTCCATTGCCTCTAGAAGTAGCACTAGGTTAGAAACCATATCATACACCTCACTCTGGACTAAACCATATGTGACAAAGCAAATACTAGTCCAAGTGGGAAGACAGTGAACTACGATCAATGAGTAACTATCTAGATACCACAACTAGCCCGTCTGCGAAGTTCGACCGGATCGTGCATGAAATGCTCGTATTCGTATGGTTGAGTGTAGGGGTACCTTGCCACTCATCATTGCTCCTCATTTTATTATCATTTTGGCATTATAAAGTGTGCTATACCTAATTTTACAAGGATTAGTAGACTAAGTTGTAATTATCCCTTATAATTCTTGTTCTTATTGCCTTGTGGGGATGATGTGCTCGAGCTTGTCGAGATCCTATGGGATTGAGTTATTGGTGATATGGTACAACACTATGGTGTGGAGCTCAATAGTGTAAAGGTTATGGAAGCCTTAAAATCACATTTCCAATCCTAATGAGACCTTGCAAGGTTGAGTGATTGGTGTTGCGGTACAACACTTTGGAGTAAGGCTTGAAGATTATACAGGGTGTGGACCCTTCAACCACATTTTGAGAGTAACAAAGTCCAGAGGTGTGCTTGCAATCTACCCTCCAAGTGTGGACTACCCAAGTTGGGGAACCACAATAAAATTGAGTGTATGTATATCATTAAGTTTGAAATTAAGAAACTTATTCATCCCCCCTCACCCCCCATTGACGCTTCTAAGTTCAATGATTCTCATTATACTCAATGGACTTAATGGTGGAGCATAAAAAAGGGATGTCACATGGCCATAATGTGTGAGTGTCAAACATACATTAACATCATTACTTAATTTTTAGGAAGGTTGTAATCATGCTATGAGGTTGGGCTTAAGGAGTGATAATGACAATAATGTAAGACAAGAACTTTTGGTATGGTAGGACAAACTCACAAAATCTTGCACATCAAGGTCACATGATCACTTGCTACTATAATGGATTGCACCTCTGCAATGAATCTAGGCTTCATCCTACAAGCACAACTCCAAGAGGACAAAAAATAAGACAAAGAAAACATGTTGTCACATTATAATTCATAAGGGCATATAGAATGATTAGTAAACTAGGCTATCATAGGTTATAATCAGCACACCTAAAAGGGATTTTCATCAAGGTTTTTCAATCCATTTGTTGTGAAAAATATGAAAAGAGGTCATGTAGGCTTGCTTATCATTGGTTGCAAACGTCATTGATGCCAACTATTAATGTGTACAAAGAAGATGTGTTAAACATAATAAGGCTTTAGATAGGAATGATTGACTAGATTGGCTAACTCATTCCCATCCATGTTTGCTATTCTTTGATCCTAGATATCAACCATAAGCACATTATGTGGCATCTGGGTAAATATGAGTAAATAATGTCAAAATAATATAAAATGCCTTAGTAACTTTGCAAAAACATGTTATTTTAATGTCAAACAAAATGCAAAAAGGGTCAACCAATGCTATAAGAGGTAGGTAAAAATAGATAAGATGGAACAACAGTCAAATAAAGGCCAAAAAAGGTTAAAACAAGTTGATTCACAATGAAGGTATGAAAAATAAGATCACATATGGTCAACCAAGGTTACACGTTTTCTAGTTTTAGACCTTAGTGGGCCATGTTACCAGTTGAAGGCCTTGGAAGGTCATAGTTACATGGTATCAAATGATGGTCAAGAGTGGTCAAACTCGATCACCTAACACCAATAAAAGGCTAACAAAGGTCTATAGGGATCATAATAGAGAGAAAAAGGTGAATATGGTGAAATTGAAGTTATGTAGAGGTTGCATAAAGTCAATTGATGACAATAAAGGTCAACAAATGTAGAACAAGGCCAATATAAGTTGAAACACCATGAAATAAGGTTAAATTAGTCAAAGTGGAATACATGTGATAAAACATGATCAATATTAGTAAAAAAGGATCAAATTTTGCCAATCTTAGGCCTTAGCGGGCCATGGTATAAGGCTACAAGGTTGCCCGAGGAGTTTGGGCATCTAAGGAGGCTATTTCAGGGTTGTTTCAAGGTAAAATTGACACTTGTGACTACACTAGGATCTATTGGTGACTACATTGGCCTAGCATAGTCAAGCATTTCCCAACATAGTCAACATTGATGGGTAGTTTCCCAGGCTTAGTATGGTTACTTT
Source organism: Gnetum montanum (assembly GCA_015680685.1). Lineage (NCBI taxonomy): Eukaryota > Viridiplantae > Streptophyta > Gnetopsida > Gnetales > Gnetaceae > Gnetum > Gnetum montanum. Next base: position 509,932 of record MNCI01005648.1, on the reverse strand, counting down.
TAAGCTCCTAATGGTCCAAACAACTAGCCCATTGGGTTGGTATTAAGGATTGGTAAGTTTTGGCTCTATTTTCTACCTTCTAGAAGTTGAAAATGATGTTTCTATTGGTTATTGTGCTTGGTCAACATAGTCAAGATAGGCCCCAATGTAGTCACATGAAATAGACAAATTCATGAGGTTTTAGAGTTGGAATTAGGGCTTTGCCAGCTTCCTAGGATAGAAAAAGCTCTTGAGAGGGTTGAATTGATTATTTAGAGGCTAAATTTGGGCAATGAAAGTGGGTTTTATGGTATTTCCCATTAGACTACGTTGGGCCAATGTAGTCATGCATGGTGTCAATGTAGTCATGGATAATTTGGTGTTTTTAGAGTGGAAACAAAGTAAAATTGCAGCTGTATGAAGTGGAACAAGGTTCTGGGCTTCCTGAGTCAATCTTGGGCATATGAACTGGTATAATGCTAGTAAACCTTACAGAAAAATATGTTCCACTATGACTATGCTAATTTTAAGTGAGTTTCCATGCCCAATTGACCATGCTAATGGAATTTTGGGGTTATTGGTATTATTAGCTAGGGCTTTAGCATTAAAATTATTAGTTTTAGTGGCTATTTGGATCTTGGGAAGGCCAAATACTTCATGACTACACTGGCCCAACATAGGCATGCAATCCTTAGCATAGTTGAGAGGTTTATGGTGAAAAATGATGAATTTTGGCTTAGTTCCTAGGGTATTAGGATCTTAGCATGCTCTCGCAAGGTTCTAGGCCATTTTGGGGGTTAATTTAAGCTATTTCTAACCCATTTTGGTGTTTCCCATGTCGTCTACACTAGCATCCATTGATGACTATGCTAGCCTAGCATATTCATGTAATTCCCAACATAGTTTACATGTTTGGGATGGAAAATGATGACTTTGGTGGTCAAAATAGGCTTCGGTAGGGTTCTAGGGTTTTCCAAAAGTCAATTTGAGTTATTTGTGGCCAATTTTGATATTTTTATGTGGACTATGCTAGGCTCTACTAATGACTACATTGGCCGAGCATAGGCATGCAATCCCAAGTGTAGTTGGGGTTGGGAAATGTGAGAAATAGTGAATTTTAGTAAGTTTTATCTTATTTTTTTTAGTTTGGTAGAGTTCTAATATTTTTGAAAGCCAATTGTGGCTTGGAATTGACATGTTTTAAGGTTTTTTAGGTGAAATATATTGGGCACCACTAGTGACTACACTAGCCCAACGTAGTCACCCTTGGAAAATGTATTTTGGTGGATTTTGCCTTCATGGGTTGTTAGTCTAGGATCATTGGGGGTCCTAGGGAGGTGTGGAGGGTGTGAAATGCACTTTTTGAAGGTTTATTAATATTCCCATGGTCAATCCCACTTATAAACCCTATGAATATGCTAGTCCAGTGTAGTGATAGCCTCTCTCTAGTGTAGTCATGGGATTTGACATCATTTCATGAACTCCACAAAGTTTCAAAGCTATCAAGAGCTTTGGCCAGGGTTTGGAAACATAGCATGGGTGTTTGGTATTGAATGGATGATGGATGAGTGAGAGAAATATTTTTTCATTCTTAACTATGCTAGGCTAATGTAGTCATGCTCCTAGCTAGTTTAGTCATGCCCAAGAGATAGTTTGTGATGGGATTTAAGGCTATTCCAATGCTTGGTTACTGCCAATTCTAACACCTAGTTGCTAATTTTGGTTGTAGGATTTCATGGGTTGATGCCTAGCATAGATGGGTTGATGAAAAGTGGGAAAAGGCAACATATCCCATTTGACTATGTTGGGCTAGCATAGTCAGGTTCAAGGCTAGTGTAGTCACATGTAATAACAAGTTTTGACATGAGTTTTAAGGTCTTTTGTAGCTCGGTTGACATGGATGTTGACACTTGGTTTCATATTTTAATCTTGGGATTTCACAGCATGGATGTAAGATTGAGGACTGGGTTCTGAAAGAGGATGGGATTTGGCATCTATTCCAAGGCTCCCAAGGGTCTAAACCCCAACATAGTTAGGTTTGGAATCCAAAATCCCAACGTAGACAGGGTTTTTCTTAGTTTGACTAGTGGGGCCCACATGGAATTGGCAAGCTTGGATGGAATGGAATTTCTCTGACCTAGCATAATCTTAGTTACTAATTCCATCATTGAGTGAAGTGGGAGTGGGGCATGGAAACCAAGGTTTCATTGTGGATGCGTAGGTTTGAGTGGGTTTTCTTAGCTTCAATTTGCAAAAATCATTGTTGTTTTTTCCACTTCAACCCACTATGCCCAAGTTTGGACCTCTGTTCCTACTATTGGCACTAGCCCTAGCATAGTCATAGTTGTTCTTGCCTCAAATATCATCATAGTCATCCTAGTGCTTCTAGAATTCAAGCATTGTTAGTGTCTTCTGCACTAGTTTTTTGCACCATGTTGAGAAGGAAGGCTACTACCAAGAACCCTACTTTGGAAGAGGTAGATGTAGCTACTCATGGCCATTTCCAACTTTCACATCCCAAGATTGGAGAATGCTCCACCACTATTTATCCTAGGTACTTAGCCTTAACTATTTTTCCATTAGAGTTATTTTGTTTCTAGCCTAGAACCCCTACGTTTTCTCAAATCTAGGTCTCTATATTGGTCAAATCAAAATTTTTTCAAAATCCCACTATATATTTAAGTCATTTTTACTTGTTTTTGACATAATTTGGGTTTTAGGTTTTGTTTATGTTGCAGTACAAATGTTGTTTCCATGCTTTCCATGGGTTTTTTGCTTTTTCCCACCCAAAAAGCAACGCCACTTTTGAATTTATTTTGTAAGGTAACAGTTGGGTATTTTAATTTTTTTAAGGTTATTGGATTATTGGTTTTTTTTGGTTGATTTGGTTTTTTAACCAATTGATTTTGCCTTAGGATTAATTTTTTATGGGTGTTTCCGTTAGGCAGTGTTAAGTGGGTTTTCAATTCTTGGTCATTTCTAGGTGAAAATTTGGTATTTTTTTTATAGTAAAAAGTTAAGAATTTTCTAGTTTCATAGTTGTGGGCTTTCATTTCATTGTTCAAGGATTCCAAAAACTATAGAATCATTGAATTTGGATGAATGGTTAATGTTTGGCAAGTGTTTCCGTAAGATGATGTGAAATGGGGTCTCAAACATGACGGCCATGGTTAGGATAATTTTGAATTTTTTTCTAAAAAAATAGTTAAGAATTTTTGGGTTTTCTTATTTTTGAATTGTAGTTGATGGTTTTATCATTCCAAAGGCTATGAAATCATTGAAATCAGATAAGCAGTCAATTTTTTATAATGTTTTTAGTAAAGTGGTGTAGAATTGAGGTTTTACAGCTATTACGCATTTACCCTTGTGAAGATGGGTAATGTTGACACTTTGGAAAATTTTTCCCATCAACGTTCCATGTTCTTGGGGATTTTTTTGAACTATTAAGTAGGCTTTGGAAGTGATTTGGATCAAATTAAAATTTTCTTTTGATAATTTTTATCAGTTTTTTTATCATGGCCATTCCTTACAGCTTTGGTGTTGTTGTTTCATTTTGTTGAATTTTGGGTTATGGCCTTGGGCTATGTTTTAAGTTTTTTCTTAAGCATGGAATTCAACATGGAAACCAAAATCTTAGTTCTACAATATCATTTTTATGTTTTTGATTCTAAGCTATCATTTGAATGTTTTTGATTGTAAACTATCAATTCCACACTTTTGGTTTTAAACTATCATTTTCATTATGTTCAAGTGTGAATTGTTCCACTCAATATTTTTGCCTAATTGTTAATGCTCATGTTGAAGTGTTATAAAGGCCAAAAAGGTTGGCATGGTAATTGCCATTAGTTTTGGTATTTTAGGATCATTTAGTTTTATTTTTAGTTTACAAGGTTGTAATGGTTATGTGTTGGATGATATAGGGCATTCTTGAAGCCCATCTTGGTTATTATCAAGCTGGCGGACCTCTTGTGCTATATTCATGTTCTGAGGCCTAACACTCCACCTTCAGATATGGAGTGGAAAAATTGCTCTCTATAGATTAGGCTAGGATTAAGGGAGTTCCTAACCTATCTATTATAGAACTTCTGTGTGATGGTTTGGTCACACTTGGTGTCCCATATGGTAGTTGCTATTGTGGAAACCATTGTGCCTTGCTCTTCCAATATGATCATCAAGTTCCTAGTTGACGATCCTAAGGTCCATGTAGAGGGTGATTCAAATGATGACATGACCACCATGGTCACTCACAAATTATCAAAAATTTGGGAGATGCATGAATTCAAGTAGTACAACACTACCAACACGTTGCTAGTTGGCCATCGTGTGCACACAGTTATTTCAGAACCCCCTGGCATCGTCTACCATATAGAAGGATATGTATGATCGTTATTATTTATTTTAAGTTTATTGTTATTTCTCTTTTGCTATGTAATCAAGTTATAATGGTTTTTGTTGTTTCACTTGCCTATAGGTATAGGGTAAATGATCAAGGATTGATCAAACGTAATAGTCTTTTACCCTTAGTCCAAATAGCAGTGGGGGTTTTCACCAAAAGCCCAATAGTGAGGCTTGAGGTGATGGATCAATTGAAGGATGAATTTAATAATTACATCAGATTTCATACTAAGGCCTACTAGAGATGTCTTGCTAATGGGACAATTCATAGTGGATGGGAAAACCCACCTTGTGATGCTGAAGCAAACCCATTGCCTAGAGTTCCTATGATGCCTTTATCTTATAGGTGAAGTAAGTATTTCTTGATTGTTTCATTATGGTTATCCTCGTGCCAACGCTTTCCTAGTTATGTGGTTATTAAGTTTGTTAGGCTTTGGTTGCTTACATGGCTATACTAGTTTTGTATTAATTTGGTTATATTTATTATGTTTTTTTTTACATGATGTACCTATGTCAAGACTAGCAGGCTATTTTTTTGTTATGTTGTAAGGGTTGTGCCATCCACTGAAGTTACTGTAATCACTTCAGGACATGCTAAGAAGACATTAATCCTCAAGTTTGGTGAGGTGGAACCTACGCAACATTAGGTAGATGATCAGTCATCTAAGGCTATTCAAGTAAGGATCATTCATGCGAGATTGCTTGATATCTTCATGGACCCAAGCCCAATCATTTCCACTACAGAGATGGTAAACATCATTGACACTTTAGCAAAGGAGTCAAGAGGTTCATCACATGTGTTCATGGTGTGATTGTAACTTTACATGTTAATGAATCCACCTTCGGTAACCTCTTTGGTGTTCCTAATGAGGGCATGATGATTGTCACCAAAGTAGGAAAGGAGACGGACCATTGGGTGGAAATGGAGGAGTGGTTAAACACTCGTCATGGTACTAAGGGGTTCTCTCTAAGCTAGTTCTAGGTTCTAGAGGCTAGAGAGTTTATCCCCTATTTTGATCTCATGCATTTCCTAAGTTACTTGTCAGGGAAGATAATGGACATTAAACAAGCATGGATCATGAAGAAGGTCCTTATCAAGGATGCCCAATTTAATTGAGTTGCTCATTTGGTTTCTAGGCTACGTGGGAAAATCTTGAAGCTTCGGGAAAATCTCACAACAAAGTGCCATGTGCATTTCACATTTTTTGCAACTTACTTATGAAGATTTGCAAAGTTCCTCATAATGAGTAAGGATGGATGATGGGTTACTCAAGATCCATCACAACTCACTAGACCTTGGGTAAGGTACCTTTTTCTAATCACATAGGCCTAGGATCCACTAGAGGGTGTGGGTGACTCACTATCTATCAACACTAAGGAATTTGGTGACGCTCGTTGTGCATTCCTTGATAGCATGGGGATAGAACCTCATGTTGAGCAAGGAAATGTGGAAAAAGGCCAAAAACTTGATTGTCAAAGTTGAGGGTTCAACTAGAGAAAAATTCAAAAGGCCTATGGTTGATGAGACAACGTCAGTCATAGAGGAGCCCTTGAAGAGAACATTGATCGTTAAGCTCAATTAAGTGCATGATGGGATTAAAGGTATATTCCATTTACTTTATTATTTTTTATTAATTCATTAACTTATTTTAAACTTTGGTTTTGAGTAATGTTTTTGAGTTATTATTTTGTTCTTAGGAAAAATGTATTAAGTTTTTCTATGTTTTATGATTATTATTCTTGTAGGAAAGCAACAAGAATAAGTAGCCATAATAGTAGCCTCAGTAGTTGAGGCAAAATGAAGGAATCAAGAAGAGGAAGCTTTACAACATCAAGAGGATTAGGGTCTATCTCATCCTCCATTAGATAAATTTGATGCCTTTTTTGGGGATTCACACCTAGGTGAACCTCCTACCATTATACTAGAGGACCTTTTAGGTACTTGTGATTTTTGGTTTTATGTGTTGTTTCATGTTTGATCTTGGTCATAGTTGTTAATTGCTTATTATTCTTGTTATAGGTCTAGAGCCTTAGACTGATGCTTCTACCTCCACCTTCCACATGAAACCATGGGTGGATACCCTTGATAAGATAGAGTTTATGTGGGACATGAATGACATCATCAACTACTTATAATAGATAGCTCTTGAAGTTGATGAGAGTTCTAATCCATTTTGCCTTTATTGATTACTTGTTTTTTAGTTCTTACTCAATTTCAATGATTATGTAGCTTTTGTTATTTTCATTTTTAGCTATTTATAGTTTTATGTGTCTAATTTTTTGTTGTGTTATGTTGTTGTTTACAGTGCCTAAGTTGAGATAGGATCCTAATTGGGTCATAGAGATTGATGCATTGCCTACCCTACCTCTTAATGTGGAAAATGTCCCACATAAGTTGTACAAGAGTGCCACTGGATGTGCACTCTCATGTACAAAATATTTGTGGTAATGCAGATGCTCTAACAAGTTCCTATGGGAACAAGTTGTGGTGTTAAAGAGGGACAACCAGAAGCTGGTTGAGGGGGTGAGGGATCTTTGGGATTGCAAGGAGTTCATGGAGGCCCAAGTGACCAATAGGGACTCCTTGCGAACCAAGGAAATAACTTGTGTTAACTATTGGAATGCAATTCATGGAAAGGTTTCCATTACCATAGAGGTAGTAGAACAAAAACTTTAAATGGACCTATTGAACAACAAGACTAGCAAGTGAAAGGACTATTGCACTTGGGTCCTTGAGTGGGGCCGAGTGCAAAAGGATCACAAAAAACATTATAAGGCTAAGCAAGATGCCTACCTTAAATGTTTGCAAGATGAATCTATAGAACTACACTGGTTGGAGTTGTTTATGAAGGGGATCAATGTGGATGACATTTACAAGTTATTCCTAGATAGTATGGTTGTGGCTAAATTTTCTATTCGTCAGATGAAAAATACCTTAGAGGAGGTAACCACCACAACCTTCTAACATGAGCCACCTACATGGAGTGATGTTAATGAGAGTAACATCCTTACCAGTGTTAATCTTGAGGATGTATACTAGGCTAACATGACTGAAGACTAGCTCCTCCACCATCTAGAGGTTGATCTTCAGACTTTCTCCATGGAATATGTTGCTTTAGAACCTTCTCAGGTTTGTTTATTTTAGTTTTACTCTTTTTTATTTTGGTTTAGTTTGGTTTACTATGTTGTTGGCTACTTAGTTTATATATTTTTGGCTACATATTTATGTTTCAACTTGGTTTTGTTATGCATTGATTACTAATCGGTCTTGTGTTGTCTTGTTACAAGTACTAGATGATACTGGTGGCCCCAATAGTGAGGGTGAAAATGACCCTTCACCTCCTCCTCTAGATGCCTTCTGGTACCATCAGTTTTCCATTCTCATTTGTTCTTATCATTGATCACATTTAATGTTGATGTTGTTATGGCTAGTGTTAGCCAATGATTTAGTTGTGGATGGTTTTATGTTTATGATTTATTATTTAAATATTTTACCATACTATGTATTTATGACTGTTATGTTATAAACATTTTAATTTTAAGTTCAAGTTTTAGTTTTGGCTATATTGTTCTAGCATTATAGTTTTATTAAAGTTTTATGTTATAATTGTGATTTAAGGCTATGTTCGCTATTTTGGTTATAATGTAGTGAAAAGGTTGAAATGACTTGGTAATAAGGCTGTAGATTGAGAAAGAAGTAAGTTTAAAAGGTTGTTTGCTAGTTTAAGGCAATGGCAAGCCATGTGGTATTTGCCAATTTGAGCCCATGTCAGGCCATGAGATGTTTGCTAGTTTAAGGCCTTGGCAAGCCATGCGATTTGCTAATTTTAGGCCATGGAAAGCCCTCACGTTTTTGTGAAGGAAAACATAAAAGTTTTTATGGATTTTTCTAATTTTAAGTTTTTTATGAGGTTTTTACATTTATCATGCTATAAGAGAAAGAAAAGTCTTTAATAAGTAAAAATGTAAACAAAAGTAAAATCTTAGGCTACTTGCAAATTTAAGCTTAACATAAAGTAAACAAAATGGCATGGACACGTAAAATGTAATCTAGGCTAACAGGCTATAGTAAGGCTATAAGTACATATGGTTAGATAGTTATAAGTGCATAAGGTAGGAGGAGAATCAGGGGCATACATCACTTGTGAAAATTTTTCCTAATTTTCAAAAGTTTAGGAAATGTGTACAGTCTGTTTTGCACAAGCTTATATTCCCCATCTCCTTTGTTGATGATTTTAAAGGGGAACCCTCCCCATAGTGTATCCCCTAGTCCATCATTGTTGTTTTTGGCCTTCTTTGCTCCATCAGGTTTCTTGAATTTGTGGCTAGGAGTTTCTTCTTGAAACTCCACTTCTAACCCCTACTCTATGTCTACTTTGTTAACTGCTAGGAAAATAAGCTATCACTGTGAATGATAATCTCACCTCCTATGTAAGGTAGGTAAATTTCTTGGTGGATTGAAAAAGACATAGCTCGTAATTGAGCTAGCTAAGGCCTTCCCAAGATAAGGTTGAATCCTAGTATTTCCTCCACCACCAAGAAGTTAGCATTTGTGTGGAATTGCTCCCCTACCATAATGTCTAAGGAGATAGACTCCTTGACAACAACCTATGATCCATTGAAGGACTTGAGAGATGAGGTTAATGTGTGTTTTATATGTTTAATTAGGCCTAAACACTCAACTATGGTATACGAGATAATGTTCATTATCGCTCCATCGTCTATGTGTACTCTATGCACTTTGTATTATCCTACTTGCATCATTATAAAGAGGAGAGCCTTGGTCACCTCACTATTTTGGGGACCTATTTTGATTTCGTTGTCATGAAACACTAATGATGTTATCTTAATCCTTTCTAACTATTGTGGTTTGCTATTTGAAGTTGCCTAGGTTGTAAAGGTCATAGGTATAGATAAGATGCAAATGGGATTTGGTAGGCCTAGTTCCTTCCATGTCTTGGCTTACTTATCATTCTTGTTTTTAGGCTTTTTTACAGGCTTCTTCCATTGTTTTCTTGATGAATTTTTGTTGATACTAGTTGGTTGGAAGGAAGCAATCATTGCATCAGCCACCATGGAAGGTCATTGTTTAGTCATGTGGGTGGAATTAGTTGTAGTGAGAGTGGGTGATACTTAGATTACAAAAGGCTCTTTGGTAGTTTTTGGTGATAGAATCCTTACAACAAAGGGGAACCTTGAACTAGTAAAAGTTGAAAGGCCCATTTTGTTGTGAGGAGGTACTCGAATCACAAATGGTTCCCTCGCAGGCTTTAGGTCTTAGTTAACATTGAATGTCATTATGGTGTATGGACTATTCTTGGCATTCAATGGGTTCTTATATATGTGCATTGACTGATTCTAAGGCCTAATTGGATTGGAGGTGTCAAGCACCAATTCACCCTTATTTATCATCTTTTGCAGATCATTTTTCAGCGCAAGGTAAAAATCAATATCATGACCTGACAACTGATGATGGTGACAAAAGTGGTCAAGCTTAAAGTATCTAGGCACTATCTTTGGTTGCACAAGTGGGGTCTTTGGCTATCTCACACAGCCTCTCATGCCTCTTATGGGTATTTTTCATCATTTGTTTATACTATATCTTCCCACTCTCTAATAGTTTGTTTAAGAGTTTTAATGCCTTTGATGGTAACCTAGTGTATTATGACCATTCTTTTTGTACAAAGCTAGGCCTAGAAGTATTTGATGTAGAGGCCCCAGACATTGAAGTTTTGTTGTTATTGTTAGTAGGGGCCTTGGGTTGATTAGTTCTTGACCCTTGGGTGGTTGTCTTGTTCTTCTTTACTACAGTTGCCACCACCACATTATTTTGCCTTATGTTCTTCTTGTTCTTTCGTGCATTTTGGTTCTTGTACACCATGTATGTGGGGTCATGACTAGCCTCTACAACATCCTTTGTGTTTTTGGTTTGGGAAAAGACTTGACTAAGTGACCATGGATCAAGGTAGTATAATTTTGACTTGATGAAGTTGTTAACTACCCCCTTAAAGATAGCTAAATGGTGAGTTTTAACTATTAGTTTTAGAATCTCATTGAGCAAAGCATTCCATTGTTGGATGAACTTTTACATCAACTTAAGGGATCTTTGCTTGACCTTCATTAGTTGTTCAAGGGTTGTATTAGCCTTGAAATGGTTAACAAACTATGAAATCAAGTCTTCCAAGGAGGATATGGATCCTCTTGGTAAGGCACAGTACTAGTCAAGGGATTTTTCCATAAGGAACATAGGGAAAATTCTAATTATTGCTTGCGGCCAAGCTTGTGGTAACAAGCACTCAGAGCAAAAGGTTATAAGATGGGAGTTGGGGTCACCCTCGCCATTGTACTTGGTAAACCTTAGTACAAGGACACTAAGGGGTAGAGTTAGTTGTGGGATCATAGGATTGATGGGATTATCCCAATAGAAATCCATAATCTTTACGGTCTGAGTTGTGGAAGCTTTGAGCCTCCTTAACTCTTCAATTGAGTCCTTGATCATTTAAAAGGATTGATCTAGTTCTTGGAGTGACCTTGTCAGTTGTGGGATCTACATGAAAGGTTGGGACATCAACTAGGAGGCCTGTGGCCTTACTATTGATTATGGTACTAAGAGGAGAGGTTGAGTTACTATGGTTCTAGGTGGACTGAATAGCAAAAACAAAGTTTGTGTTGGTATTTGTGGCACAAAGGGGACAAATGAGGTATGTGATCCTTGGGTCACTTGGGGTCCTACGATGAGCTCCATCTAAGTGGATATGGGGTTAGTTGTGATCACAAGCATTGATGATGGCTACATAGACCATGGTTGGGTGGAAAAAGACATCGAAAAGTGAAAGGTTATTGATTATGGTATTGATTGTGTTTGGTGTGCTACTATAATGGACGTTGGCCCAAACATGATTAGATATGAAGGGATTAAGGACTAGGGGATCTATCCTATGGAAGAGTTGAGAGGGGTTGAGGTAGGCATAGTGGCTTTGAGGATCTATTGTTGGAAAAGCCCCCCCATGAAGTTCTCATATTTAGACTCAACCCTAAACTCATTTTCTTCTTCTTGCTACTCGTCTAAGCTAGCTTTTTCGTCCTCTTCATTCATCTCAATTAATTAAGATAGGATGAGTGCATAGGTTTCCATCAAGGATATTTTATCATATGGGAAGGAATGTATTCCTTTCCATCATGGTGTATGAGCTCATATTCCCTTTTAGCTTCTACTTTCATCCTTGGAATTAGCATCCTAGCTTGAATTTTTGTGTAATCAAAGTTGTAGTAATCTTCGTTTATCACTAAAAACTCAAAGATTTGCCTTCTAAGCATTAGTGATTGCCTATATTTAGCTATAGTGGGGTCCTTGGGATCATAAAGTCTTATGGCCTGCTGACCAGATCCATTATCAATGAAGTTAAAAGGCAAAATCGTTGACTGGTTAAACAACATTGTCAAAAAGATGGTTTTAACTTTTTTACTATTTTGAGTAAAAAAATGTAGTTAGTGGGATTATCCACTAATGTAGTTGGCTATAAATGGAAAGGTAGTGGAAAACTATTTCTATAAAATACTACATAGTAGACGATCATGTACTATGTAGTAGACAAGGTTTAAGACAACAATTCTAACTATGTTGACCTTTCCAGCAGTGTCTATGCTAGAGGTTGGTGAATGGAATTGTGTTTTTAAATGGAAGCTGGGTTCTTAGATGGAAATGTATTTTTGGAGTAGACTACATTAGTTTTAAGAAAACCAGCAATTATTATGAAATTATAGTGGAAACCCAACTCAATTACCATAACTACACTAAGGTATTTGAGAAAGGGTTTGGGCAAAAAACATTGGCTTAAATGGAAAATGTTTGTAGGTTTTAAGGAATGAAAATGTAAAATACTTGGCTTTTAGGCAAGATTGGAAAAGAGTTTATAGCTAAGAATTTGGATGGAGGCCCTCTTTCTAGCACTATAAAATTGTTGGACCTAGAAAATTCAGTTGCTAGAATGGAAACCAAAATATCCTAGGTGCCAAAATAGTTTTAGCCTTGAATCCCAAGGGCCTAAGAAAAAAATGGATTTGAGGCATCTTGGACGGTCTAGTTGATCACCTAGGAACTTATGAAAGTGTCAATGAAAATGTAAATGAAGATGAAAATGTAAACATAAAAAAAAATGGGATCATAAACAAAAATGGAATTACAGATTCGAAACAAAAATAGATACAAAAATGAAAACATGAACTTAGATCTTCACAACAATGAACTATGACTTTATTAAAATGGAAGATAAAGTAGCAAGCTTAAAAAGTACAGATTTTATGCTAGGTGCATAAGAAGTCACTTGGAAGGAGCTTGAAGTCCTTTAGAGCTGGTAGGCTATGTTCTGCATCAAACTCCATGATCTGAATTCTTCCCAACTCCTATTTCAAGAAACTACTTGCTAGTTTCCACTAGAATCAGCAACTATGGCCACAAAGGGTATTCCACCTTTGGTGTAGTGGTATTACATGGAAGTCTCGAATGCCCAAAGTAAATACTAGTTTTGCTCAAAGGTGTTGCAAGGTTGTAAAAGGCCCTCTTGGTTGCAAAATGCTTTCAAGTGCTACTACTCAAAAGAAGTTGGGAACTAGAATAAGATGTTTACATTGGGTTTTATAGGCTACGGAATTGCTTATTTTGGCTTTGTGTATCATTGTCATGATTACTGATAGATTGATGTCTATTGGTAGGTACAACAGTCATTAGTTTCTAGCATAGTTTGCCATTTATAGTAAGTTTGGAATACACCGTAGCCACCAAAGCCCATTTGTGTATTATAAATAGTAAATAGACTTTCATGGCTATGCTAGCATTATCCCAACTACGTTGACCATAGTGGACTATGTTGAGATTGTTGAAAATTGCTAGAACTAATGGAATTGAGAACTATTGGAACTATCAGAACTACTGGTGAACCTATTGTCTATGTTGGCCATGCTGTAATTGCTAAAGACCTGGGATAACTACGCTGACCATTGTTGGAAAAATGGAAATGGAAACCCCAATAATTTTAACACTACATCTGTGCATCCATGTTGGGTTTTGTGGTGGTTGGAAATGAGAATGAAAACCCAATACCATCTACACTGAGGGTAGATAGTTCCAACGTAGTTGAGTCTATACTCTTACAAAAACCCATAAAAATGCCAAATTTGGCAACCTGTTAGGCGTTTTCAACCTTCCCAAGCCCAAATATAGACATGAAGTGACTTTTTCCACTTGAAAAGTGAGGCTATAGTAACTTTTGAGGCATTTTTAGTCCCAAAATCTAAAGTATGCTAGATTGTAGCTCATGGAGTACAAATCTTACATTTATAATAAAATCTTGCCTCAAGTTGGAAAATGAAGGTTACAATTTGCAACATGAATATTTTATTAGAAACCTCTACCTAACCCATAACCTAAGACCTTTGGCTTAGAACCTTTATGCTCCATGAAGAGGAAAATATAATAACTTTTCTTATTTGAGAAATTATGACTCCTGCATTTTGATGCAGAGAGCCTAGAGTAAGTAGGAAATCACCAGAAGAGGGACATGGGATGAAAGGTGGATCAATTTTGAACAACATGGACCCTCTAAAATTTGAAAATAATTTATGTATATTTTATATTTTTGTAAATAGAAGCCTTGTATGCTTCTGGGATGCTTGAACCATGTACCTAGTTTTGCGAATAAATAATAAACTATGATAGATATGAATTTTCTGTTTGTGCCATTAGGACCATGAGATTGCAAGGAACATTTTTTATTTCAGCGTGCGTTATATGTTTCAGAAAATTTTATATTATTTATTATATATTAATATTTTATTTAATTATTATTATTAATTTTATTAATTAATTTGATAAAATTTAAACTTGAGAGTATCTTTATTTCTAAATGTCTGATTGACACAAGCCAAGTGTAGTTAGGATTGTTATTTTTACACTCTATTTTATGATGCAACTAAGGAAATTTTTCAACATCTACATTTTTGTGGTTATTCAAATCTCTATTTTTCTCTATTTAAATTTTATTTAATTTTGTAAGTATTATGAAATTTGGCTACAATATATATTGCTTTACTATATTTGTGCTCATAATTAATAATTTTATCTATTTTACTACTTCCTTTTGATTTAGTAAATCAAGCTTAAATTCAAATTCTTGGGGTTATGTAGCATCTCTATTAGTTATTTATAGAATCTTATAGATAATTAATAGGGGTGTTACAAAAGTAGGGTAAAGAGTAATAAGTAGCTGATTAGTAAGAAGCTTATGGAGTATTTTTCATAAGCTTGGGCCATCTTCTTTTAATGATAATAAGGATTTGATAGTAATCATTAAGTAGCTCAAGAAAGTTGAGAAGACCTTTAAACAAATGAAAAGTGTGATAGTGCAACAAACTAGTTTGATAATATATTAGTTGAAGGATGCAACATTTCATTGGTGGGAGACTGAAGAGAAGAATAAGGACTAGGAAGATATTGATGTCCTCTAGAGCAAGTTCTTGATAGTCTTTAAGAAATGATATATCTTAATTAAGTACATACAAGAAAAAGAAATGAGTTTTATAGGTTTTAGCAAGAAAATATTTCTATCCCTAAGTATGATGCTAGATTCTTAAAGTTAAGCATGCTTATCTCTCACATTTAGAAGAATAAGGTTGCCTAAACTAATAGGTTTGTGCATAACTAAAGGCCATTCCTCAAGGATCACTTATTGCCTCTACATCTCACTAGTTATGAGATTGTCTATTTTGATGTCATTGAGTTAAAGAGGAGCTAGCATGTTGATGCAACCAAACCAAACAACATTTGGAAGGGGATTTGCCTTTTAAAAGTAGATCCCATTGGACTAAGTAGGTCAAGAAGGTAGATAATAGTAACTAATAGCAATAGCTGGTAGGATCATCAATAGAACTTTGACTTCTTTCCTTTGTAAGAATGTTGAACATCTCAAGCAAGATTGCCCTAATCATTTTAGTTATTGATAGATTGATCATAGAAGCAAGAATTACTTGAAAATTATTACCCAAAAAAAAAGGGTAGCAACAAGAGATCAGACAGGTGGTATTTATTAGAGAACCTAGAGTAGGATGTTTGTTCTTACTAATTAGTCATTAGATGTTCAACCCAAAACTATTATGGAGGCTAAATGTACGATCCTTGATTTATTAGTTTTAGTATTGTTGATTCAAGTGTGAGCCATTCTTTTATAGATCTCAAGATCATTAGAGAGTTATACCTAAAAAGTTAGCCCCTCACATGAACATTTGTTATTAAATTTATTGAAGGTCATAAATTCGTTGTGGATCATATATGCCATGTTATGTTTATCTTATTATATGGTGTTTAGTGGCCTAGTGATTTGCATTGATGGATCTTAGTGTGTGATGTGATTTTGGGTATGGATTGGTTGGCCATCTATGAGGGTAATATGAATTATTAACACAAAACTTAAAGAGGATATCAATCATTACAACCCTTGGTGATGAACCGCAATATCGTGTTCGTGATATCGGATCAACCATGCAATGTCGAATACCCAATATCACGGCCTGCATCTTTACCTATAAATAAGAGGTGGCACCCTTGGTTTCCACATTAGAAGTTAGTCCCTTAGCCAAACTCTTTCCAATTTTTTCCTCCAAAGTTAGAATTATTTCTGCATGCCCGTAGTAGGAGTCATAGAGTAAACGGATATTTATTCGAGCATCGTGTACCTGAGCACACTTTGTGTATGGCAATAAAGACAAACTTTATGATAGACCTTCTAGCATACAGAATAGATTAATTACTGTTAATTATTATTCAATGCTTTCCTAGTTAATTAATAATCTCTCTCACCTTACAACTCCATTAGTTAAATACACTTAGTACGACTGCTTCGAGCATGCGTGCAGTGCTTGGTAACCTAGTAACGATTAGCGTTTGGTAATCCCAGCAGCGTTGCACTGGTTTAGGATGTGTACGATATGTGGGAACGGATACTAATGTTAGGAGTAATTAGAACTTAGCTAATGAATAGTTAAACTAGATTAGTTACTTAGTTATCTCTCTCCCCTTCCTTACTAGCGCAAGATATAAAATGCATAAAAGCCATAAAAATCATATGCCTCAAGCTTACTTAACCATACAACCGTGACATACAAGTAAGTTTGGGAAGATAACGATTAACCAACCTGTTATCATACCACAAAGGTGCATAGGCACTTAGTCCTTGGAATTCGACTAGATCATGCATGAAACACTCATATTCATATGGTTGAGCGTAGGGATATCTTGCTGCTCATCATTGGCTCCGTTGCCGGGGACTTAGTTCTTTGTGTGCTGAGTAGAACTTAGGAAATCATTTACATCATTGGAACAAACCCTTAGGGTTTCTTAAGAAAAAGATAATAGTACATTGCACACTGAACAAGACAAGATGTCTTCTTCTTCGCACAAAAGCACTTCACCACCTAGGACTAACACAAGAAGTAATTGGTGGCAGGATATATGTGATGTTGATCCGTCAATCCCTCAATAGTTTCGTGTGGTATATATTCATCCTGATGAATATGTACCCAGCTTCACCTTTATTCTCCACCAAGATGAATAGCTATGTTGGTGTGACTTGGAAGGTAACATAGTGTTACCTCTTGACTGTTCAGTCCCAAGTATGCTTCTTCGTGCTCTCACACGAATAGGCATGTAACACTTACATGCAGAATACATTACTTAAAACTATGATTCGAGAGACTATCATCCCACAGAAGCACAACATCAAAGGGAGTTGCAATAGGAGAGACACCATAAGTCCTTGAAGGAAAAATGGTCTAAGGATGCCCCCCATATTTTAAGTGAAGTTGAGGGTGATGAACCTGCCTTAGGTAGTCACCCACATAACAATGTTCCTCCCCTTGACTTTGGCCAAGGGGTTGTATATCAAAACCTTCATTCTACTATTCACAACCCAGGTGCTGATACCAATAGACACAAAGTGTCTGAAAAAGGAACAAAGACACATGACAAAGGTGGGCATTCTGATCGCAATTGTGATCAAGGTAGAGAACATCGAAGAGAAGGTAGTAGACACCATCATGATGGCAGTTCTCCTTCTCCTTCACCTTCATCTTCTCCTTCATCCTCTCCTTCTATGTTCGGACATAGCCATAGAGAAATAGATCATGAGGATAAAGGCAAACAAAGTGGAATTCATAGACGAGACATCCAAGATAGAGGATGAGGGCACTCTAGGGAATCATGCCATAGAAGAAGGAAGAGTAGGAAACTGTGTAGGCATCATAGACGCTATGAACAAGATGATCATGATGAACTGCTACTCGCCACATGAAGCATGCTAGATATAACTGAGGCTATGAGAGTTCCAACAAGGCACCAAAAAGATAGTAGGATCAAGAGGTTAGACATGAATAACATCCCATAATTTTAAGGGGGATATAACACTGATCCTCAAAATCACTTACAAGCATTTCACGATGCATGTGCCTTGCAAAACATAGAAAATGAGTGGAAAAAACTTAAGTTGTTCCCATGGATACTAATAAAAGAAGATGAAAGCTGGTATCGGTCCTTAGAACTAGAATCCATTCGTAGGTGAAGTACTATGTTAGAATTGTTCAACAATAAGTACCAAACGTACTCCCGGGTATCTAACCTACGAAAGCAAATCCAAGGATGGAAACAAGGAATTCATGAAACCTTAGATGCTGCCATGGGCCTTTATTATGCACTATTACATCGTTGTCCTAGCCATGGTTATTCATAGCAGGATCAACTATGCCATCTCGTAGATGGACTTAGGAATGAAACAAGAAGATCCCTTGGGACTTATGTCCAAGGAAGGTTATCCAAGCTTAGGTCTCATCAAATTCATAGACTACTGGAGCAAGTTGCTAAGGAAGAAGGTGAGCTACGAAAGAGAAAGTGTGCAGAAGAATATAACCGAGATCCTTCCCTCCAGAAGAAGGGAGTAAGATTTTGTAAGGATGAGGAAGAGTCACCACTCAAAGAGATGGTGAATAGGAAAATCTTGCCTATCCAAAAGTTAGCATTAAATGTATTGGCAAAGGTAGACCAAATGTAGGACTCCCTGGATAGTAGGTTTCAAAATATTCTCAAAGTAGTAAAGGAGTCTAGAGAGCGAGGTAGTGATCGTGACAAAAGGAAAAAGAGAGAAGCAGAAAATGCATGTAACAAGGGTAAGAATAAAGTTGCTATTATTGAAGAGGTTGTGGACTTAGATACAGATGATGATAGTGGATGTGAGATATTTCAATACGACCATCCTAAGGGATGTTGCCCAGTGATCTCACATGTGCAAGAGTCTGGGATTTATGCATTTAATTCACGTTTAAACAAATGGCAAACATCCCAATGATTACCTTATCTCTAAGGTAACCCAAGGTAGTTCCATCAACCTTTAACATATTATCCAGGTGAAACTCCACCACAACCAATTGAGCAACATCAACAGTGGCAACACCCACAACCATGGGGAATGCCACCACCAAGGCAACAATATCCTTACTAGCAACCTGACCCATATGGATATTACGTGCAGCAGCCAATCTCTCCACATTACTCTGTTGGTCACGTTACTCCTTAGCATTAGTACCAAGCCCACGAGTACTATAGGACTTCCTCTCCTAGGGGTGACATCCCACAAGTATACCATCCTTCCAATCAGGCCACATCTTTCCCATCAATAGCTCCATTACCACTTGCTCCAGTAATGTAAGGTGAACTCCCTACCCAGCCACAGCAACACAATGCAACAAGGGCTGTTAATCCTCAACCTACTATTGGTTCTGACAACTGTACAAAGAAAAGATCTTTCTTCAGAACCAACAATCCAACCAAGCCTTTGCAACCCCAAGCGGCTGATTCTTTGGACACCTCTATATCAAATAAAGCTTTAGAACCCCCTTCGAACTTAACACTACATTCAATGCATATGGTCATGTTAACACATGTCGTTACTGATTCGATCAAAGCTAGCCACCTTCCTAGAAAATTATCTGATCCTGGAAGTCCCCTAATATATCTACAAATTGCTAGGAATGAGCCATGCAAAGCTCTTTTGGATTCAGGTTCCGATGTCAACCTAATATCCCAAGAAATGTATAAGGCCTAGAACCTGTGTCCATTAAAAAAGAGCAACATCCATTTAGAGTTAGCTGACCAGTCCATCACTGTTCCCTTGGGATTAGTGGAGGACATTGTTACCACTATTTGTGGATGGTCGTATCTAGCTAACTTCTTGGTGATTCAAGTGAACAACAGTAAGGGGGACTTCCCAATCATAATGGGAAGGGCATGGCTAAGCACTATCAATGCACACCTAGGTATCTGTGATCTTTCCCTAGAAATATCTAAGAAAAATACTTTTAGAAAGATCGAGAAGATGAAGGTTTCATACATTGCATATAGTGACATAGGGTGCAATTGCATGCAAAGATCATGGGTTGTGCAAAGTTTAACATTGCCTACATGTAATCAGTGTGCACAAACAATCAACATACAAAGATGCCTGTATGCAGTAGCCACACGACAAGAAGACACCTAGCGGTTGATAGCTGATCAAGAAATAAACTCACTTATATGCATGGAAATAACTAAGGGTTTGACTTGTGCTTACATAGATAGCATAGATGCATTAGAGCAAGTCCATCGCCAACTTCTTAGTCCTAACTTAAAAAACATCAATTGGGGAAAGTTGGAAATTCCTAAGAAATTTAAAGAAGAGCCCCTAGAGCTAAAACCATTGCTCACCGATATGGAATACATGTTCCTTAAGAATGAAAAACTGGTAATCATCAACGTAAGACTTGCTCCACAACAAAAAGAAAGTCTGCTAAAGGTAATAAAAAAATGGTCAAGAGCCTTTGCCTAGTCATATCTGGAGTTAACTAGAATAGATCCTAGGATATGCTAGCATAGGATTTACACTGACTCTTCCATGAATCCTTGAAAACAACCACAGAGGTGATTGAACCCAAAGTTGAAGCAAGTAGTAAATGAAGAAATCGAATAGCTTCTAAAGGCTGGGTTCATATACCCCATTGCTGATAGCGAATGGGTTAGCCCCTTAGTAATTTTGAGTAAAAAGGAAAGCAAATGGAGGGTGTGCATAGATTTTAGGCTACTAAACATGGCAACATTCAAGGATCACTTTCTGTTGCCATTTGTTGACCAAGTCTTAGACACAATCACAGGGCATCACTATTATAGTTTTCTGGATGGATATAGTGGATACAACCAAATACAAATAGCCCTGGAAGACCAAGCCAAAACTACGTTCACCAGTCCTTGGGGAACATTTGCATAAAAAAAATGCCATTTGGCTTGTGTAATACCCCTGCCATGTTTCAGCGCTTAGTTCTAAGCATATTCTAATAGCAGATAGGAAATGGTGTGAAATTATTTATGGATGAATTCTCCACTTATGGAGTAAGTTTTGATCAAGCCTTGGACCGATTAGAGCAAGTACTAAAAAGATGTGTAGAAACTAATTTGAGGCTCTACTAGCAAAAGAGCCATTTGATGGTCCAAGAAGGCGTAGTACTTGGGCATAAAATTTCACATGTAGGGATAGAGGTAGACCCTGAGAAAATCAAAGTCATCCAAGGAATCACCCATCAACCGGAAACTATCAAAGACATTTGGTCATTCCTTGGACACACTGGCTACTATAGAAGATTCATAGAGAACTTTTTGAAGATTTCCAAACCATTGGTAGAGCTAATGAAAAAGGACATACCCTTCGAGTGGACCAGGGAATGCAAACTAGCTTTCCAAACTTTGAAATAGAAGCTGGTAGAAACACCCATTCTACAAGCGCCTGACTGGTCTAGACCATTCCATGTCATGACTGATGTGTCCAACTATGCCTTAGGAGTCGTACTTACACAGTTAGATGACCAGAAACGTTGTTATTACATCCACTATGCAAGTAAAAGTATAGCTGGTGCACAACTTAATTACACTACTATAGAAAAAGCCTTAATGGCTATAGTGTTTGCGCTAGAATAATTTAGGCACTATGTATTGGGGTACAAAGTATTCATACACATAGATCATAGTGCAATCTGGTTCCTCAAGAATGAGCCAATGATAAGCCCCCGTATTATACGATGGCTAGTAATCCTACAAGGGTTTGATTTAACAATGATTAATCGTAAAGGCATCGAGAACGTAGTTGCCGATCATTTATCTCGGTTGCACTGGGACAAAAAAGAGGATGAGTATCCCATTTTTGATCATATCCCTGATGAGTTCCTCTTTGCTGGTGTAGTGATAATAAATCACCCATGGAGACAAATTGGTACAGTAGCATTCTTACCTATCTCCTTACCCAACAAACACCACAAGAGCTAGACCTTAAGAAGAAATAATAGTTTCTTCACAAAGCCAAGTACTTTATGGAAATTAATGGACAACTTTATAAAGTATGTCTCGATGGCTTGGTTTGATGGTGTGTTCCTGATAGATATCAACTGAGAGTTCTCCAAGATGCTCATGAGGGCCCTTGTAGGGGTCATTATGCTGGGAGACGAATAGCCATCAAGACCCTTCTTATAGGATATTATTGGCCTACCTTGTTCCAAGGCACCCATCAATTCGTCCAATCTGGTGAGTGCTATCACATGATAGGGGAATGACTGCTAGAATGGAGGGTCCACAACAATGGATTGAATCATTAGAAGCCTTCGAAATTTGGGGAATTGATTTCATGGGGCCCATTACACCAATGTCCAATGGAAAAGCTTACATCATAGTTTCCGTAGACTACTTAACAAAATGGGCTGAAGCAGCTGCCATTAAAGATTACACATCATCTACAACTGCACGATTTGTTCAACAACAAGTCATCAACAGGTTTGGTGTTCCACATGCACTTATCTCAGATAATGGTACACAATTTATAGGTGAAACTTTTTGGAAGTTAATGCAATGCTTAGGGGTTGAGCACAAATTGACTACACCATACCACCCCCAAGCAAACGGTCAATCCGAGGTCACCAATAGGGAGATTACTAAGATACTAACCAGAAAAATTAGCAAGTATAGGCAAGACTGGAGCACTAAACTGAATGATGCTCTTTAGGCATACCGCTCCACATGGAAACTCCCTATAGGCTACTCTCCCTATGAGTTAGTGTATGGAAAACTTCCAATGCTCCCTATCCAAACTAAGCTCTGTACACTAGCTACGACATGTGACCTCAACCTTGACCTTAATCTAGCACAAAAACAAAGGTTAATGACTCTTAACTTGCTAGATGAGAACCGACTAGCTACCCTGTCATCCAATGAGTTGCACAAGGCATTCAATAAACAACGTCATGACCTGAAAATTAGGAAAGTTAAGTATCAACCAGGAGATAAGGTTCTCTATTGGAACCCCACACATGTGTCACAATGTACCAAATTTCAAAAACTGTGGGAAGGACCTTACATTATCTATGCAACTTTTCCTTTAGGCGCCATGACCATATATAAACCTGAGAGCCCAGATAAGAGATTGTAAGTCAATGTGCAACAAACAAAACCTTTCCATGAGATTAGAACGGCTAGAACATATGCTACATATGTAAGTGGGCAACCTTGCTCATTATTTCAGAGCTCCTCCTTCTAACTCAGTCATGGGGGAGATAGCCACCTCTGCTAATCATTAAAGGACCTCAGCTCTTTCTAAATTTTTTTTACATGTTTTTGTTTTACACATTTTTTTTGCACATTTCTTTCATCTTTCTTGTTTTTTTACCCCATCATTCATATTTTTACCATTTCATTGTGTGATTACTTTATTTTTGTTGTCACCCAATAAGTGTTCATGATGGTGGCATGAATAATATCATATTGATTACTAATGTTTGGATTTTACCTTTGAAGTATGATGTTGATATTAACGTATGGTTCTATTGATCAAACAAGTAATGAGTCCATGACATTCATGCATCCATAAAATCCTATGGTCTCCCTTGGCTTGGAACTGTACAGTCCCTTTCTCTAATAAAAAGTGTTAATGAATTGGTGGCTGGGTATTTCTTAAACTAAGGAATGACTCAAAAGATGAAAAGGGTGTGACTTTGAGGGTGATGAGTGGCGAGGTACCCCTACACTCAACCATACGAATACGAGCGTGCACACGTGATCTGGTCGAACTCCGAAGACTAAATGCCTTAACACCACAAGAAACACTTGGGGTTAATCGTTTGTTGTCTTCCCAGGCTTGCTTGTAAGTGTCACGGTGTATGGTTAAGCAAGTTTGAGGTATGTGATTTTTTTGGTATTTTCATGGTTTATCTTCTATGCTATGAGAGGGAAGGGTTGAGAAACTAAGATAACTCTAACTACTGTCCTAAGTCTAAGTTAACTAGCGTCAGCATCCGTTCCCACATACTGGACACACCCTGAACTATGCAACTGTGGCTTACCAAACGCTAATCGTTACTGGGATCACCACATGTAACGCAAGTGCTCGAAGTGGTCGTACTGAGGCACCTATTTAGCTTAAGTGTGATAAGCAACCGATTCCTTAGCTAGCCGTACACACCCGTGGGTGCTCGTAACTAAGTCGTACTTATCACACATTCTAGCCTAGCAATGAGTAGCCGATTCCTTGACTAGCCGTACATGTCCGTAGACGCTCGTAATCAAGTCGTACTTGTACGCACTAGGAAAGCAGTAAATAAACAATAATAAAACCATGTGCTGCAAGGTTTATCCAGTCAAGTTCGTCTTTATTGCCGTACACAACTTGGGTTCAGGTTACAAGCTGCTCGAATAAAGAGCCGTTCACTCTAGGACTCCTACTACGGGCACATGGGAAAAATTGTAACTCTGGAGTGATCAATCTGCCAGAGCTTCGCTACTTCTAGCTAGGATTGGGAAATGAAGGGAGTGCCGCCTCTTATTTATAGATATCACGGCACATGCAGGTCGCGTCTCATCATACCCCCATGACTGAATGAAAACTCGACCTCGAGTTCCTTACAATGATATCAGGTAGGTATGGGATTATTAGGGGAAATGGAACTAATGGGATGACATGTGAACAGTCTTTATTACAAGACTTGACAAAACTAGTGTTCATGACAACAAGGGTGAACACCTTATTACAATGACCTCAGGCCACAGTTGGCAGCTGAGAGAAAAGAGGAGAGAGAATAGAAGAGAAGAAGAAAAAAGAGTCTTGCTGCTGCCAACGCCTAGATTGCAACTTTCATTGTCCATCCGTAAGCGCATTATCAATTCCACTCCTTGCATGCTACTTCAGCGCTGCTTTATTCCAAGTGTCTGCTCCAGATCCATTCTGTTGTTGTATGATTGCCATCTGCACACACAACACAATCATATATTAGCAAGGGTAATTGAATCATTAAGTAAGTAGCACCTTGCTTCGGTTTAGGTTCCTTGGCTAAGTTGTGGTATGGCTGATATGGATCCGGGAAAATGTGGATGATGACTACCGAAGGTGTAGGGGTTAGGAAGAAAAAATGAAAAAATCCGAGGCTTAGGAGAAAAATCGAAAAAGCAGGCCCCGTACCCCCATGACTAATCGCGAACCTCCGGTAGCGTTAGAATGGAGAAAGAGAAGGAGTAGGAAGGATAGGTAAAAAGGGACAACTATGGCATCGATGAAGGGGATGTCATGATGAAAATGAACAAAAATGTTAATTAATTACAAAAATGTTAAGGAAAAAAAGTTAACTAATGTTCCAAAGAGGAATGTCAGTGGGTCCTCCCCAAAGCAGGCTCATGCCCTTAATGCCCTGACAATCCCACATTCAAAGAGTCCGT
>MNCI01005648.1:450491-479704 GCA_015680685.1 Gnetum montanum | reverse complement strand
CTGCAAGGTTTATCCAATCAAGTTCGTCTTTATTGCCGTACACAACTTGGGTTCAGGTTACAAGCTGCTCGAATAAAGAGCCGTTCACTCTAGGACTCCTACTGCGGGCACATGGGAAAAATTCTAACTCTGGAGTGATCAATCTGCCAGAGCTTCGCTACTTCTAGCCAGGATTGGGAAATGAAGGGAGTGCTGCCTCTTATTTATAGATATGGCGGCGGATCACGATATCGCGTACGCGATATTGCAGGGAAAGACGCGATATCGCGTATGTAATATCGCGGCACATGCAGGTCGCGTCTCATCAGAGGGGATTCGATGAATTTGTGCTAGCTATTCTCTTGAGTGCTTGGATGCTTTTTCTTTGGGTTTTTCGTCATTCTAACCATTCATCAAATCACCAAAAGTTGAGTACATAAAAATAAGTCTTTGCATGGTGTGGCTCTCACATGGGAAAAAAATAGTGAGAATTCAAAGCACACCCCTTAGACACAATAATGAACTTGGGCTACATGCACTGTTTATGACACTGGAAAGACGTGTTACCCATGCCTGAAGGTTCCCTCCAACTAAGGCCCTTTCTCACTTCCTGGTTCTCCATCTCGTTCTCCTCGGAATGGTGGTGACTTTTTGTAGAGGCATTCTTGTTGCTTCAAGAGGATAGGTTGGTCAATTGTGTTGATGCAAGGTCATTGAATGTGGTTTGTTGAGCCTAGATTTGGAATGAGTTCTACTCAGTTACATTAACCATAAAATCCGTACAAGGGACTTTACACAACCTTGTTCTTGGGTTTCCATTCCATCCTCTCCACTCCACCTTTCTTTCCATTTTTCACCTCATTGCCGATTTTATCATTAGTCCATATCTTGGTTGATGCATCGTGTTTCCATGGTAATTTCTTGTGGGTAAGTTTTTAACTCTTACTTCCCAATGACATTCCTAGAGCCTACGGACTCTTTGGTTTGTGGGTCTATCACGGCATCAAGGGCATAAGCCTGCTTTGAGGAGGACCCACTGGCATTCCTTTTTGGTGCATTTGTTAACTTCTTTCCCTTAAACATTTTCTGCAATCAACAATTTTTTTTATTTCATCCTCATCCATGACATCCATTTTATTAGCGTTGTCGTTGTTACTGTTTCTCCATCCTTCTTATTCCTTATCTTTTTCCATCTTATCGCTATTGGAGATTCGCTCTTAGTCATGGGGGCCCTAGTGCAATTTTTTCAATTTTTCTTAACCCCTACACCTTAGGTAGTCTCCAGTGTTAAAACTTTAGAATTAGTATATACCATAACCACAACTCAACCAATGCACTTTACATCGAGGCAAGGTATCAACTGCATTGTGAGTTATCTACCTCGTTCATTTGTGACTATGTTGTGTGTGCAAATGGCAATCATCTAACAATGGACTGGGCCTGGAGGAAACACTTAGGATGGATCAGAATTGGAATGTTTACGAAAGAAGGAAGATTGGTGACGTGGCTATGGATAAACAATGGAAGGTGCAATCTTAGCATCAATAGCAACATGTATTCTTCTTTCTCTCTCTCCTCTTCTAGCTGCCAAATAAGGTTGGATGTCATTTATGTACAGTGTTCACTTTTGTGGTCATGAACACTAATGTTGTCATGTATTGTATTGTTGATCTATTCACTGGGCACGTTGAGTCTGTCACCCCGTTCCACTGTCAATGGTCATTCAGTCAATAATCCCATACCTTCCCAATATTTTGTAAGGAACTCGAGGACGAGTTTTCATTCAGTCATAGAGGTATGATGAATTGCGATATCATGTCTGCGATATCAGATCAACCATGCAATGTCGGATACCCGATATCGCAACTTGCCTTCTTGCCTATAAATAAGAGGTGGCACCCTTGGTTTTTACATTAGAAGTTAGTTCCTTAGCCAAACTCTTGCCAATTTTTCCCTCCAGAGTTAGAATTATTTCTACATGCCCGCAGTAGGAGTCATAGAGTGAACAGATCTTTATTCGGGCATTGTGTACCTAAGCACACTTTGTGTACGGCAATAAAGATGAACTTTATGATAGACCTTGTAGCATACAAAATAGATTTATTAGTGTTAATTATTATTCAATGCTTTCCTAGTTAATTAATGATCTCTCTCACCTTACAACTCCCTTAGTTAAATACACTTAGTACGATCGCTTCAAGCATGCGTGCAACGCTTGGTAACCCAGTAACGATTAGTGTTTGGTAATCCTAGCAACGTTGCACTAGTTCAGGATGTGTACGGCGAGTGAGAATGGATACTGGTGTTAGGAGTAATTAGAACTTAGCTAATGAATAGTTATATTAGATTAGTTACTTAGTTATCTCTCTCCCCCTCCTTACTAGTGTAGGATATAAAACACATAAAAGCCATAAAAATCATATGCCTCAAGCTTACTTAACCATACAATCGAGACATACAAGTAAGTTTGAGAAGACAACGATTAACCAACCCATTATTATTCCACAAAGGCGCATAGGCACTTAGTTCTTGGAATTCGACCAGATCATGCATGAAACGCTCGTATTCGTATGGTTGAGCGTAGGTATACCTCACCGCTCATCACTTGGGTTTTAGTATCTATGCCATTATATGTGTGGTCATGATTTAAGCATGAATTAGACTTTGTTATGGGATGAAATTGAGGTGTTTTTGAAATTGCATAGGTTGTTGTGAGAGATTATGACTTGTAATTGTAACAATGGAAAAAATTGGTGCTAGAAATCCAAAAGGTTTTGTATGAAACAATTTTAACTCTAAAATCCATATGCTTCGAAAGGATTTGAGCCATCTTAGGAAGTCTTGCCAATCACCTAAGGACTCATAAAACCTATTACGGAATAGAATATACAAAAATAGGAGAAAACGTATAAATGCATATCCAACACTGCATCAGTGAGCCAGAAGTAATAAAAAATATACAGAAAATGATAGAAAGTATGGCTAAAAACAAACTATAAACTTTATATTAATTTCAAAGTACAACGGTGAGAAAATACAAATGGTGGAAGTGTGAATGATCCGCAGATCTTCGTAAAGAATGATGCTGAAAATCTGGCTTGTGGGTGGACGGTGTGTCCCGCAGTCCTCTCAAGTATGTCTAATCTTCTGAATCTGTCCATACGACACCTCTACACCTCCCTTTTGCACGACTATTGGTGCTACCCCCGGTCACGCAAGATTCTGGTGCCTCTGAAACCCTACCATCTTCCCGTCTTCACGGCACGCAGCGGCATCCTCAGGGTCGCCGACGATGATAACGAAGACGCCATTGGCACTGCACCACATCCATATCACGATGAGGACTCGGCGCGCTCTCATAACTGCGGATGCCTCCGCCAGCGCCGATGCTGTGGTAGAGTCATGTGACTGTTGGAGCATGTACATTTACCCGTTTCCGCCACAGTCTAACGAGGATTTGCTGGAGTCGTGCGACTGCACTGTGAACATTGGCCTGGGCGCGCAGACGCGCTTGCACTCCAAATCTGGGTTCCGCACATGCGCCTTTCTCGTGCTACCTCCACTCATGCGCTGCACTGCTAATGTCCTGGAGAAGGATGGATGGAGATCAACGATAAACTTTTAAGCCTACCTAAACATAATTTTAACTTTTATGTGCCATAGGAATTTCTATTTTTATGTTTTACACTGGCAATTAAATTTTATACGCTAGCCAACGTAAACACACATGTAGAAATTTCTATTTTTATGTTTTAGGTTGGCAATTAAATTTTTTACACTGACAGCTAAAATCACATATAAAAATGGCTCTATTCTAATGTTATACATTAGATATTCTAATATTTACGTTGGCCACCATATGGTATGGTAGTGTATGGAAATTTTCATTTTAGGTTTTATACAATAAAAATTAAATTCTATATAGATACATAAAAATTACTATTTTCAAATGCCATATTATACATAGTATGTAAGGGAAAAAACTACTACTTTTTTTTCTCAACTCTAAAAAAACAAACATGGAAATAAAAATTAAACAAGGAAATTGATTCCATAAATCAAACTTGGACGTAAAACCAATTGTAGCGAATAGTAATTTTTTGACTTTTTCAAATTGATTTGACAATAGAAACTGATTAATTTAATAACTTAAAGTCTGTTTTTCATATTTTTGATAATTTATAGACTATTTTTCCTATTTATAGCCTATTTTTGCCTAATTTTGATAATCTATAGTCCATTTTATTAAATTTTGCCTATCTTAAATACAAAATGACTAAAAAATTATATTAAATTTAATACTATTTTGACCTTACTCATTTGAACTTGTTCCATCTAATTTGCCATACTTTATTCTATTTGTTTTTACTCAATTTTACCTTATTATTACCTTATTTTACCAAGTTCTATCTTGCTTTGCCTCACAGTGATCCTACCTTGCCTTGTTTAGCCTTGTTTTACTTTATGTTGACCTTGGTTGGCCTTATTTTGCTATGTCATTACAATGTTTTGTAGTATTTCAACATTGTTTAATAATTTTATCATGCTAATGGTACTTGATGTGCTTATATTGACATGCAAGATTAAGCTAGGAGGACAAAGGAGTAGATTCGACTAGCCTTGAAGCCTAAATAAACCCCTCTCATGATGTTAGATTAAGTTGATCTTAAAATATCCAAACCTTGAGCCTTGAAGTCAATTTACCATATAGACTTAAAATCCCAAAGTAGCCTGAATACCATTGACCTTGAAGCCAGAAACATCAGAGAGGGTTCTTTGGTCAAAATTCCCATCTAAACCAAGGTGGTGAGGAGAAAACACATAAAAGAAAGTTCCTCGTGAGAACTTAAACCTGGTCAAGACATTATCAAAGCCTTGTAAAGCAATACTAAAGTCATCACATAGCCCTTGATTACAACTAACATTAACTTTGCTTTTATTGGGTTTGACCTTTTATTCATAGGTTTGGGTGGATGAACAACGCTGAAAACTATTGTGGTCTACAATAAGCAAGCTTGCATGACCTCCATCTCTCTCTCTCTCTTCATTTGTCATGATAAATGAATTGCAAACTTTGTAAGATTTGTGGTGCAAGACACAGATCTCTCAATGTTGTACAAATAGTAGCCTATGATGGCCTGTAATGTGCTTATTATGTCATGTGGCCTTATGTAATGTCTTGTAACAACATGTATTTTTTGTCTTGTTTTCTTGTTCTGTTGAAGTTGTGCTTGTAGGATGAAGCCTAAAAGTCATCATGAAGGTGCAACTCATCATGGTAGCAAGTTACCATGTGACATTGACTCACCTAATTTGGTTAGCTTGTCTTGCTGTGCCAAGAATGCTTACCTCACATCACTTCCATTACCCCTCTTAAGCCATAATTCCATAGCCCAACTACAACATTCATTAACCTAAACAATAATGATGACCTATGTTCAACATTCATGCACTGTCACCATGTGACATCCTCTTCATCATACTCCACCATTGATGAGCAGCAAGGTACCCCTACACCTAACCATATGAATCACAAGCATTCATGTGTGATCTGGTTGAATTCTGCAGACCTTAAGTTCCTACGTACACTAGTTCCAGGACGTGAAATCTAATCATGACAATTATTGTCTTCTCAACTACACTTGTGGAGCTTAATTGTATGGTTAAGTGTAATTGAGACACATGATTTTTGTTATTTTGTATTTTATTTGTCTATGATTAAGAACAAGTTCAAACTTAATTTTTGAATCAATTTAACTAATTGCTAATCAATAACTAACTATCCTAACATAAGTATTCAATCCCACTTTCTATGCACATTCTAAACACGTATAACACTATTGGGTTATCAAATGTTAAGCATTGCTTAGATTATCAATAGTCATACGCATGCTTGAAGCAATCATACTTATGTGCTTAATTAAATTATATTTAATCAAACTAGCTTAATTTAGCTTAATTACTTGGTAGTATTAAATGAAATTGCATATAACATTAATTGCATGAATAAAATATTTAAGCTAGCTAAGGTGCTGCAAAGTTTGATTAGAAAGCTCATCTTTATTGTTGCACACATTGCTATGCTTAGGTACAATAGTGCTTGAATAAAAATCCATACACTCAATGACTCCTACTGCAGGTACTTTGGAAAATATTCCAACTCTAGAGAAAAGAAATTGCAAGAGCTCTACTATGCTATGACAAAATGTATCTCAAAACTGTATGCCTAAGCACTATATTTATAGGTTGGCACATACCTTGTGATATTAGATATCCAACATTGCATCTTGGGGCCCAATATTGAATGCCTGATGTTGTGGCTTTAATATCGAAGCACTACTAAATACAATTCATCATACCCCCACAACTAAATGAAAACTAGTCCTTGAGTGAACAAGAGGAGGAACAAGTTCCTTACAACATGTTGAGAAGGTATGGGATTATTGACTGACATGCAAACTGACTCAAATGGAATAGACAATCTCTAAGTGCCCAAGTGTATAGATTTACAATCTTTTATAAAATTGGGTGTTCATGACAATAGAATTGAACATCCTAGACAAAACTGACATCCAAATCCTCTGGTAGCTGAAGAGCAAGAGAGAAGATCTAACTATCATGAATAGTCCTCGTCACATATGTTACTATCTCTTCCTTGGCGAAGACAGTCTCACTTTGAGTCCATGCTTCCCATTGCAATCACAACAAAATCATGGATTAGTGTGCGATGTGTTACATATAACTTTAAAGTACCTTGTCTTATCAGTGGTTACACCTGGCTAGGTTGTGATTATGGTGGATTGATTCTTTTGATAGTGTTAGCGGGAAGATTGAAAAATAGGGTGAAATGGATAAGTGGCTAATTATTAAATTTTGAAAAATCCAAACATGATGAAATGCTTGAAGAGGAGTTAAGAATTCACAAATTTAAAAGAGGATTTCACTAAATAACATTGTGAAAATGCACACAATTGGATGTCATTAATGGGACATGTAGAAGGATTTGATTGTGAGGATGTCTAAGGATAAGGAACTTAACTAGCCCAACCAAAAGGTATGCAAGTGGGTCCTCCCCAAAGCAAGCACATGCCCTTTATTACCCTTTCATAACTTCAAACTGAGGAATCCATAGGCCCCATGGATGATTAATGGTTACGAATAGTTAACTACAAAAACCCAAAAGAAACTACCTAAGAATTTTGACACATCAAATCAAGACATCGAACAAGAATATAAAACCAATAGTGAGGTGAGACATGGAAAGCATAGATGTATGAGAGAGAGAGTGGAATGGAGTTCTTGATTAAGGTCACATGAAGTCCCTTGTAAATTTTATGGTTAAATAACTTGATGAAATTCATCTTTAGTCCAGAGAAAAACCAACTACATTTAGTGACATTGGCACTCTAAGATAAGTCCATCCCTTGAGACAAAAAAGTACTCCCATAGAACAACCATCATTCCTTATTAAAGAAGAAAAAAGAAGTAGAAAGTGAGAAAGGGCCTTAGTTAGAGAGGAGTTTCAGGCATGGTTAACATGTCTTTCTAGTTCAATAACTAGTGCTTATAGCCCATTTATTTTTTCTAAGGGATGTGCTTTGAATTCCTATAATTTTTTTTGTATTTTTTATTTTTTTGGATGATAACCACATCATGCAAAGACTTATTCAACTTCCTGTTATTGGTCGATACAAAATAATAAGAAATCCATGAAAATACACATGCACCCAAGTAAGCAGAAAGGCACAAAGAGCATTGAGTCCCCTTAAAGCCACACCCTATTCAAACCTTTGAATCCTTTCCAAATCTAGAAACTACCAAAGTTACAAGTTCATTAAAGTTTTATTAATGAAAAAGAGATCTCACATTTCCAAAACAAGAAAAACCATAGAGTTTGTGGATGGGTGGATGTTGTGGACTCACTACCTATTTCATGAAAAAGAAACCATGTCCCAGCTATTAGTAAAAAATTCAAGGCTAGAATCTAGACACCAACAATTAAATAAATGGATAACACATGCCCACATCAAACAAACCACACTGTACTGAGTTTGCAATAAGGCACATTATTATTAAAACATAAGAAGAAAATCACATCCAAATAAAAGAAAATATACAAGAAATTATAAAATATTGAAGAAAAATAAAATGTGTTAATGATGTTGTAAAACAAAAACTTTGAAAAATTAATAACGTAAAAACAAAATGGTGTAAAACAAAAAGTTGTAAAAATAACAAGGTGTAAAAAAACGTGTAAAAAAAAGGACAAAAAAATAAGGAGCTACTTATATAATTAGCATGGATAGCCATCTCCCCCATAACTAAGTTGAAAGGAGGAGATCCAAAAGATTGAGTGTGGTTGTCCATTTCATGAGACATTTATTGCACTAGCTTGCTTAGGCTCGTGGAAAGGTTTGACTTGTTGTATGTTGACCAACTACTTCTTGTCTAGGCTGTTAAGTTTGTAGATCAACATGGCCCCAGAAGAAAAATTTTAGTAAATGCTATAAGGTCCTTTTGACAATGTTTGAAACTTAGTTTGTTGAGGTACGTGTGTGGGGTTCTATTAGAAGACCTTATCTCCCAATTGAAATTTGACTTTCCTAATTCAAAGGTCATGGCACTTTTTGTTAAATGCCTTGTGCAACTTGTTAGATGATAAGGCCACCAATTGATTTTTTTCTAGCAAGTTGAGATTCATTAATCTTTCTTTTTGTGCTAGACTTAAGTCAAGATCAAGATCATAGGCTATTGAAAGTGTATGGAGCTCGGATTGAATAAAAAGCATTGGTAATTTTCCATACACTAGCTCATAGGAAGAATAGCCTATAGAAAGTTTCCATGTTGAGTAGTAGGCCCAGAGGGCATTGTTGAATTTTGTGCTCTAGTCTCTCCTATATTTACTGATAGTTTTTGTTAGGATATTTGTGAGTTCCCTATTTGTAACCTTAGCTTGACCATTGGCTTGGGGGTGGTAGGGTGTTGCTAGTTTATGTTTGACCACCAAGCATTGCATAAGTTTTTGAAAGGTAGTGCTTGTAAACTGGGTTCCATTCTTAGAAATTAATCCATATGGCACACCAAACCTATTTACAACATTATGTTGTACAAATTGAGCAATACTAGAACATGTATAGTTGGTGATGGCTGTTGCTTCTACCCATTTCGTACAATAGTCAACAATGACTATGAAGTACATATTTTCATTTGACAAAGCCATGATGGAACCCATGATATCAATGCCCCAAATGTTGAAGGGTTCTAGTGGTTGGATTCACTATTGAGGTCCCTCCATTCAAGTAGTCATTTCACCATCTCATTGGCAACATTCACAAGAGTGGACAAATTAGTGAGCATTCCTAAAAATTGTTGGCCAATAATACCTTGCCATCAGGATTTTGATGGCCATGTGTCTTCTAGCATTGTGGCCCCCACAAGGACATTCATGAGCATCCTGGAGAATGCATAGTTGATCAACATCAAGGACATACCAACCAACTAGGCCATCAATGTACACCTTGTAGAGGTGTCCATTGATCTCCATGAAGGGTTTCACCTAGTGAAGAAATTGTTGTTTTTTTTCGGTGGTCCAAACCTTGTGGCATATCTTGAGTGAGAAGATAGATGAGAATGTCATCGTACCATTTAGGCTTAGTGGGAAATTGTTTAGTTACAACCAAAGACAAAAGGATTTCATTAGGAAATAGATTAGATAGTGGGCCTTCCTCCTCTTTGTTGTTCCATCGCAACCGAGACAAGTGGTTAGCGACTACATTCTCAGTTCCCTTTTGATCTACCATCGTAAGATTGAATTCCTATAAGATCACCAGCCACTGTATGGCATAGGGGCTTACCATTGGCTTATTTATGAGGAAGTGAATGGCACTATGGTCTATGTGCACAAACACTTTGTATCCAAGTAAATAATGTTTGACATTTTCCAGAGCAAACACCATTGCCATTAATTCTTTTTCTATGGCAGTGTAGTCCAATTGTGCACCCACAATGCTTTGGCTTATGTAGTGGATGTAATATGGACTTTTCTTGTCATCCAACTGCATAAGCATAGCTTCCAAGGCATATTTTTCTACATCTATTATAACATGAAATGGTTTGGACTAGTCAATTACTTATGGAATTGGAGTTTCTACAAGTTTCTCCTTTAGCTATTGGAATGCTTTTTCACATTTCTTGTTCCAAACTAATGGAGAATTCTTCTTTATTAGTTTAACTAATGGTTTTGCAATCTTAGAGAAATTTTGTATGAATCATCAGTAGTAGCTAGTGTGTCCAAGAAATGATCAAACATCTTTGATGGTTTCTTGTTGATGTGTAATTCCTTGGATAACCATTATTTCTTCAAGGTTGACCTCAATTCCTACTTGTGAGATTTTGTGTCCTAATACAATGCCCTCCTAGACCATTAGATGACTCTTTTGCCAATTGAGCCACAAGTTTGTTTTCACACATCTTTTTAGCACTTGCACAAGGTAGTCCAAGGCTTGCTCACATGTAGCATCATCAGTAGAGAAGTTGTCCATAAATACTTTCACTTTGCTATCAATTTGCTATGCAATGCCCCATAGACCAAAAGGCATCTTACGCATTGCTATGCAATGCCCCTGTTGCATTGCTAGCATATCCTAAGATCAATCCCTATGAGTTTATGATATGACCAAGTAAAGGTTATTGACCATTTTTCAATCACATTGAAAAACATCTATTTCTATTTAGGAGCAAGATTTGCATTAATTATTACCAACTTTCCATTTTTTGAGAATACATATTCCATGTCGACAGGTAGAGTTTTAAATTGAAGGGACTCTTATTTAAAATTTTTAGGAATTTTCAAATCTTCCCAATAGGTATCATCATTTGCATTTTTATAGAGTTGGTGATGAACTTGCTCTAGTTCATCCATGCCTATGACATATGCGCATGTCAACCTCTCAGTAGGTTCCATGCAAAGTGTGCTAGTTTCAAAATCAACAGTCAACCACTAGGTGCCCTCTTGTCTTATGGCTATTGTGTACAGAAACCTTAGAATATCTACTTTAAGTTCACACTACCTACATGCAGAAATGGATGCTTGTTTAATAGACCAAAGTTTTTACACATAATTGCACCCTGTATCATTGTACACGATGTATAGAACTCACTTCTTCTTAATATTTTTGAATACATTTTCCTTAGATATCTACAGGGAAATATCTCTTATGTCCATTCTTGCATCAACAGTGTTGAGCCATGACCTTCCCATGATTATTGGAAAGTCCCTTTTATAATTCTTAACCTTGATTACTAGGAAATTAGTAGGATAAAACCACCCATAGATAGTGGTCATAATGTCTTCCACCAATCCCAATGGAATAGTAATGGACTGATCTACCAATTCTAATAAGATATTGCTCTTCTTGAGGGACGATAGGTTCTAGGCAATATACATTTCATGAGAAATCAAATTCACATTGGAACCTGAATTAAGAAGACCTTTACATGGTTCATTCCCAAAAATTTGTAAATAAATAAGAGGACTCCTAAGTTTAACTTATTTCTTGGGAAGGTTGCCAGCTTCGATCTAAACAAATATAGTATGACTGAGCATAATAGTATGGATACTAGGTGGTATTTGATTTGAAGGGAACTTGAAGAAATTTGATATAGAGGGAGATGGGGAAGTAGGGTTGCCAACTACATGTATGTGTGAGGGCTTAGGTGGATTGTTGGGTTAGAAGAAAGGTCTTTTCCATGATCTATTGTCTAAACCACTTGGTTGATGAACCAATTGTAGATTAATGGCCCTAGTAGCATTTTGTTGCTACAGTTGGATTGGAAGTTCACCTTGCATAGATGGAGTTGGTGGTAGTTGTGTCGAGGATGGAGGAACAAGTGTAGGAATAGGAGAAGGATAAGGATAAAAAGTGGTATCCCTCCTTGAATGTGGAAAATGAGTTTGATAATATTTGAGAGGGTAGTATTGATGTTGGAAAGTAGAAAGTGACTGGAAGAGTCATGTGGAGATAGGGGTTGCTAAATGTAATACCCATATGGATTAGGTTATCTATAAGGGTGTTGTTGCCATGGTGGTGGCAATGTCCATGACTGTGGTTGCTACCATTGTTGATATTGCTCATATGGTTGCGATGGAATTCCACTTGGATAATATTTTTGTTGTTGATGGAATTGCCTAGGATTGTCTTGAGGATAAGGCAATCTTTTGGGTGTTTACCTTCTTACTAGTCATGGATTTAAAGCATACACTCGAAACTCTTTAAGTGTGAAATGATGGAGCAACATCCTTTAGGATGTTCATATTGGTAGATGTCACATCCACCATCAACATCTAATTTGATTTTTGCAACTTTCCCTACTGTAGCAATCTTGCCCTTACCCCTTTAATTAACATGTTCAACTTCTTTTCACCTCCTGCAATCATGATCACTAACTTGTTCTTTGGACTCTTTAGCGATTTTCAAGATAGCTTGAAATCTACTATCCATGGAGTCCCATAACTGATCTACCTTAGCCAAAATTTTAGAGATGCATTTGTGAATCAGTAAAGTCTTCCAATTCACTACCTCATCAAGTGATGATTCCTCCTCACTGTCACAAAATTGAACCTCCCTCTTGCGAATGGAAGGATTATGATTGTATTCTTCTACACTTTCATGTTTTCTTAACTCTCCTTATCCTTTTGCTACCTACTCAATTAACCATTAAATATGATGGGCTCTTGATTCTGACAATCACCCTTAAGCATAGATGGCAAGAGTTTTCCTCATTTTTGATTGGAGGCCATCTTTGATGTGGTGAAGTTATTCTAGTTGAGAATAACCATGGCCTAGACATTTGTATAATAAGGTACAGTATTGACCCATGGTGGCATCCAAGGATTTATGTGTCCCTTTTTTCCATCCTTGGATCTACCTCCTAAAATTAGACACTTGGGAGTATGTTTGATATTTGTCATTGAATTGTTTGAGCACTGTACTTGACCATCTAATAGATTCTAGTTCTAAGGACTAGTACCAACTTTTTACATCTTTAATGAGTGCCCTAGGGAACAAATTAAGCTTTTCCCAATCATTTTCTATATTTTGTAAGGCATAGGCATCATGGAAAGCTTGAAGATGGTTATGTAGATCTAAATTATATCCCCCTTTGAACTTAGTGATATTTTTCACATTTAGCCTCTTGATTTGACTATCTTTAATGTATCTTGTAGGAATCTTACTAGCTCTACAATGTTTAGCATGCTTTGGGAAGTAAGCAAAGGCTTATCAAGGCCATGATTCTAGTGCCTATGATGCCCTATGCTATCCCTTTGTTCATGGTGGTGGGTCTCTCTTAAATGCCCACGCCCTAGGTCTTGACTTACTTGATGATCCCTTCAATCATCTTAGTCCCGTTAGTCACCTCCATCATGATTGTGCTCCCTGTGATTACATTCAAAGCTAGAAGAGGAAGAAGATGATGATGGAGGTGAAGAGGAAGGAGGACTAGAATCATCACAATGGCTACTACCCCCTCTTTAATGATCATGAACATGATCATGATCTTGTTTCTTATTTAAATCCCTACCATAGACCTTCTCCTTGGATCCCCCTTTGTCATTGGATTATGGATCATGGACTATAGGTTCTAGTTTTGGCCTCCTTCACTAAAGTTAAAGAGAGGAGTTTTTCCAAATCGAAAACCCCCAAAGAAGGATTTAACACCATCTTTGTGGTACATCAGGTATGGGGAATCATTAACCCACTTCCCCTCCATAGATTTGTAATGCGGCTCTAGCTATTGATCCCTTAGATGTTGTACCTCAATGGGATGATAATCCCTAGTGTCACTATCCTACATAATGTACTTAGCATGAAGTCCCTGGAGACCCAATCATATAAGAGTTTGGTGGAGCATCGTAGGAATAGATCAATTGGGCAGTAACACAATGTTGTCCTGTATGTCTTACCACCATAGTAGTTCATCTTGGTGTAGGATGAAGGCGAAATTAGGTACATAGGCATTAGGATGAGCATATACCACTTTGTATTGTTGGGGTACTTGCTGATGTACTCCATCAAACTTGGGCAGAGAATCACTCATGTGAGCAGAACACATCATATGTTAGGAAATAAAAATGTAGTGTGCTTCTTAAAATTATTGTAGTAATTTTAATGTATGATATGACTCTAGGGTTTCTTCCAATGGTCGTGAGTAAATTTTGACTAAGTCCTAGATACCGCATGTAACAACTAAAAGTCCTTGGAGACAATGCCAATAATGAGTAGTGAGGCACCCCTATGCTAAACCATACAAATCATAAGCGTTCACGCATGATTTGATTGAATTACATAGACCTTAAGTTCCTAAGTACATTGGTTCTAGGATCTTAATTGTATGGTTAAGTGTAATTGAGGTACATGATTTTTATTATTTTATATTTTATTTATCTATGATTAAGAAGAAGTTGAAACTTAATTTTTGAATCAATTTAACTAATTGCTAATCAATAAATAACCATCCTAACATAAGTATATGATCGCACCTTCTATGCACATCCTAAACACGTATAACATTGCTGGGTTACCAAACGTTAAGCATTACTCGTACTTATGTGCTTAATTAATTTCTATTTAATCAAACTAGATTACTTTAGCTTAATTACCTAGCAGTATTAAATGATATTGCAAAAAACATTAATTGCATGAATAAAATATTTAAGCTAGCCAAGGTGCTAAAAGGTTTGATTAGAAATCTCGTCATTATTGTCGCACACATTGCCATGCGTAGGTACACTAGTGCTCGAATAAAGATCTTTACACTCAATGACTCCTGCTGTGGGCACTTTGGATAATATTCTAACTGTAAAGAAAAAAAACTGCAAGAGCTCTGCTATGCTATGATAAAAACTCTCTTGAAACCATATGTCTAAGTGCTATATTTATAGGCTACCACATACCATGTGATATTGGATATTCGATATTGCATCTTGGGGCCCAATATCAAATACCTGACATCATGCCATTAGAGCACTACAAAATACAATTCATCAACCATCAAGTTTGTTGGATGTAACAAATCTCATTCAACAAGAAAACCAAACTAAGTTTGGCCTTAACAATGAAACCCATTGAAGGTTTCACCTCCAAGTAAAAATTGAAAATGGAAAAGAAAATTACCAAGAAAGTCAAAAGGCCAATGAAGCTCCAAAGTTATATTGATAGCTTTAAACAAGCAAAGGAAGGAGCCTAATGATCAAATAAGCCTTGGAGTAGTGTGCTAGTTCCACTAACACATTATTGAGCAACTAGTACTTTGAAGTATGAAGTGTGAAGGCTGCATCAATAAGCAAACATGTTATTGCCATACTGTACCCATGATGTTAACATTTGGTATTCTTTATTAATTCATGTGACCATTCCCCAATAGCCAATATGACCTTTATCTCATCTCAAATCTATATCATCCCATCATAACCTTATCTCATCATCACAAGTACTCTTCAACATGGTTTAATAACTATCAAGCATGGAGAGGAAACATTAGTGATGGACCTATGGTCATGTTTTGCATTCTTTTTCAATGTCTCTCAAGTCAATCCTTAAAACAACAACAAAGAGGGGCTAATGAAACACCACAAAGAAAATTCATGTTAAAACCTATAGTCAAAATCACTTGTAATTTTGTGGAAAAATAATGGTAGAAATAATTGCCTTATTTTCCATAAAATCTAGCATTGTAACCTTCATCATTGTAAGTTAGGGCAATATTTTTATTGTAAAATGTGAAATTTGTAGTGCATGTGTTGTAGATCTCATATATCGTAGCTTATGGAGGCTAAAAAATGCTTTATAAGCTATGAATGCCTCATCTCTAGGTGAGAAAAGCTGCATTTTTCATATACCCAAGCTTGGAAAGGTTGAAAATGCCTTGCAGGACACCAAATTTAGCATTTCCTAGTTTTTATGTTGGCCACGATAGTTTATACACTAGGATACTTGCATAGCTAGCATATAAAATTTGGGTTTTGATTTTTCTTGCTAGGCCTTGAATTTTTACACTAGACAGCAAAAAAAGCAAGTGTAGATAGCAAAAAAAATTTCAAATTTAATAAATACAATGCCAAGAGTTACCTTGCATACATAAAAAATTTGCAGCAATTTATTAGCAATCATGGTAAAAGTTTGCAGCAATGGATTAGTCACCATATGGCCTATGTAAACTAGATTTGATCATGTTAAAATGACTTTTGGCAATTTGCATTTATACTGAACACAAAGACATTTAGAGAAGTGTAAATCTATGAAGAATCCATAGCCATTCCACCCACCTATAGTGTAGACCTATTGACAGAGAAACTAGTGATGAGCTTCAAGAGCTAAAATTTGGAACGACTAAAAGTAAAGTTGATTGCAGAGCACACCCTGCTAGTTGAATCGAGTTCCAAGCATTCTTGCTTTGGCTCTTTGTACATTTAAAGCATAAAAATTTGTACTATCCAAACTTTGTTTCTGTGGGAAATTTCACTATTTCAATAAAAGTTTGCAATTACATTTATTTAGTATGAATTTATTCTACATTTCTTCACACTTAGATTTGCATTTACAATTCTATTTGTTTGTGTTGTTAACAAATCATAAGTCCTTAGGTGATTAGCAAGACTATCAAGGGCACTTTAGACCCTTCTCTCAAGGCTTGTGGGATCTGAAGCCAAACCATCTCATACTAAAATTTTTATTCTTCTAGCACTAAATTTTTTAAGTGCTACACCGTTGATTTGGATAGCACAGTGGTAGGATCAGAGACCCATACAATGGTGGTGGTGGTGTAGGGTGGAGTGGCATATGAGGCAGGAGTGTGGGGAGTGGTGGTAGCACTGGTAAGGTTGGAGGAAAGGGGTGCATGTTGGCCAGCTAAGGGATGGTGATGTGCACATGGCAATGACCAATGGTAGGAGAAAAAGGTAGGACAAAAGGTAGGAGGCTGGAGATGCATGAGGGTAGTGAGTTGCATAGAGCAGCAAAGGCCCTCATAGAACTCCATGGCACTTGATGCTTTGCATTTTTGTTTTATTTTTCTTTTTTGGAATGTAGGTCAAGATGGAGTTTCAAGTCAAGTCATTTAAAAGAAAATCCATGTTGATGTGTTCACCTAAGCATAGGTCAAGGTTAAGAAAATACATGTTTAGGATTAAGTGAAGGAAGGAATCATCATTTTTATGCCTGGGTAGATAGACTAATGAATCATAAATTAATATAGGCCAAAGGAGGTTATCATGACTAAGGAGATCTTGATGAAGTCTAGAAATGAGATGATCAACAAAAGTAAACTAAAAAATGAGATTATCAACAGAAGTAAATTTTGAAATCACTATTGGAAATTTTTAAAATTTCTTAAATAATCTAATAAGACCACATTCAAAGATTTATCTATTTAATCATAATCAAAATTTTTGAACAATCTAAAAGTAAAACATAGGCTCATGAATA
The DNA here is from genome assembly GCA_015680685.1 of Gnetum montanum. Classification (NCBI taxonomy): domain Eukaryota; kingdom Viridiplantae; phylum Streptophyta; class Gnetopsida; order Gnetales; family Gnetaceae; genus Gnetum; species Gnetum montanum. Next base: position 462,242 of record MNCI01005648.1, on the reverse strand, counting down.
TGTCATATTAAGGAATATCATAAAGTACATAACTTTGTTTGTGAAAAAATGATGAAAAAAAAAAACATGTGCTATAGCTTTGCAATTACTCTATTTTTTAAGCTTAAGAAATATGTGTATCAAATTTTTTTCCCTATTTGATTTTACACCATTGCTTTTTCAAAAAGTGCCTATTCGATATCACATTTTTTCACTATTTTAGTTGTAATGCCACTAAGAATTGAATCTTCACTATGCAAAGCCTGTGCACTAGTAGTGTCATTATAAAATTTCACTACTATAGGAGTTTCTATACCCTTCTCAGTATCCTCCAAAGATGGTCCAACAAGTATTGGAATAACTCTTCCTGAATTGTCATGGGAGAAAATAGGCTCTAAAGGATTAGTTGGTGTATCACTGACATTAAATTTATCATTCCAAAATTCTTCTTAAGCATGAAACCAATGAGAAAAAAGTTTGTGAATCTTCTTTGTCTATTCTTTTAGAATTCTAATTCATAGAATTTACTAGATGTAAATATTCATAGTTGTTTGTGCTTTAATTTTTAATGTTTTGCTTAGCTACAAGCCTCCAATGTTAATAGTAATAATGTTGATAATGTTGATCTTTCTCCTTCTGCTTATGGCTTAGTTTTGGCCATTTGATAATCTTATCATGTTCTATCATTTTTTGCAATACCATTGGTGTTATAGTTTTGGCTATCATAGCCTTGGGGATTGTATTAGTTATTATTTTTTGTTATCTTGTTACACTATAATGGTGTTATACTTTTGTTATTGTTTCATCGCACTATGTGAGCATGGCCATTAGGATGGACATTCTTAGTTATAGGTTAAATTTTTTAAAAAATATTTATATATATCTTTTGTTTTACTTTATATTTTTCTTGAACAAAAGGCTACAAGTTAAAATAATAGGCTATAAAGTAAAGTAGCAATAATATGAAAAATATGAAAGTGTAAAATAAGATGTAAATTTTAAAGCAAAAACCCAAATGTTAAACCAAGAAGCAAATTGGTCCAATTGTACACTCAAGAGATGAAAGGAAGGCCATAAATTTTCCAATTTTAGGCCCTGGCAGGCCATTGTGTTACCAGTTATAGGCCTTAGTAAGCTGTGGTCCATACGTGCCTAGCAAGAATGGAATAATGTCTGAAGGGAATATAAGGATAAAATCAACAATGAAGCATAGTATAAGGTTGTGAAGGTGAAGAAGCTTCTGTTAGCAAAAGAAGGGATAATATATCTATGATGCATTTGTTGCTTGATCCTTGATAAATCAAAGGGCTTCCTTTGCATGATCCCACATTCATCATGCTTTTCATTTGATATGAAAATTGGTAGGTATTTTTGTTGATCACTTAATGTTGTAGGTTTGGTGATTTTAGCCTCATTGTTGTTATTGTTGTTGGTTTTGCTCTTGGTACTGGCCCAAGCTTGAGCTTCAGGAATCTCCTCTTGAAACTTCACTCTCGAACCTTAATCAATGTTGACATAGTTAATTGATGATATTGATACATTATTTCCATGGATCATAATCTCCCCTTCCTCATATGGTATATGGATCTCCTAGTGTATGGGAGATAAGATTACACAGAGCTTAGCTAACCATGGCCTTCCTAGAATCAAGTTGAAACCAGGTGTCTCTTCAACTACTAGGAAGTTAGTTAATGTTGAAAAATATTCTATAGCTATGAAGTCCAAGGAGATAGAACCTTAAAAAAGTACTCGTAATCCATTAAATAAATTGAGTGATAAGGTAGTTGTATCTTGGATGTTTTTTGTTAGGCCTAGTTTCTTCACAATGGTGTATGGTCTTGCATTGGTTGCTATCCCATCATCCACATGAACACAATGGACCTTGTACTTGCTAACACATATGGTTATGAATAGTTTAACCCATAGATCCATAGGCCTTGAGAAAATTTTTTGAGCACCTCAAATGGTCTTGCCAATTGAATGAGGACTTAGAGGGTATGTTACTGAGTGACAAAAAAATGCAAATGAATCAACTCAATTCTAAAACATAGCATGGAAGACCAAAATAGGAAAATGATAAACAAAGGTGAAACTGCAACATTAATGTTAATGATGTGAAATATAATGTTATAAGCAAAGGTTTAGAAGATACAAATTATTGGTTTTAAAAAGTCCAAAAGATGCAATAGAATCCTTAAGCTCTAATACAATCACAAGGTGTCTTTTGCAATGTATCCACACAAATCTACTCCTCAACTTCACATGTCTACATTGGTGGTTTATGTTGTGGAAGAATAATGGTGGTCATTGTGGACTCTTAGGCATATGCACTATTCAAAAGTCTTAGGTTTGATGTACATGCAAAGTGCCAAAAGTCCTTACAATGTATATTGTTGTTTAAATATGCCTTGGGTCTCTATCTTGTTTCTAGTTAATTCTATCATCATTGCTAACAGATTTTTGGCACCTTATATCATACCTAAAACACTTGCATGTAGCTTATGAATAATTTTAGCTAATTTTTGTCCTTTGATGCTACCCAACATCAAAATTTCCATGCCCATCATACAAGATTAAAACACAACTTTTTTATGTTATCTTTGTATGTTGTCTAGCATCAGTATACAAGGCTAAGATACCGAATTTTATAGCTTTTGAAGCATTTTTAGCATCCATAAGCTAGTGTACATGGACTTTGTAGCTTCCATAAGCTAGGATGCACGAGGTCTCAAATTCCGGTTACATGAGGCCATAACGCCAAATTTTTGAGAAAATAAGGTAATTATATTTACCTTTATTTTTTTGCAAAATTACAAAGAATTTTGGCTATAAGTTATAATATGAATTTCTTTGGGGTGTTTCAACACTTGATTGGTAGCCAATCCTAGATGGACTCACCCACATTCACCAAGTAGAGATTAAGAAAAAAGACCTGCAAATTGAGGACTTAACAGAATACATGGTGTTAGCAAACCTTTGTTATGCTAACTTCGCCATGTAGACCTAAAACTAAACTAGACTAGTGAGTGACCATAGTGTATGTAATGTAGAAGAAGGAGTTTGCAGATAGGAAGGACATGTAATAAAAATTGCACATTGCAAACTATGAGATTGAAATGATTAAAGCAAGCTACCATGATTAGAAGGATGTGGCAGCAAACCCAACCCACAAAATGACCAACTATTAAGAATTAAGAAAAGTGGCTAAGGCATTTAAAGAAGAAAGACAATAGTTTGCAGTTTAGTACATAAAGACAAACAAGATGTTTCCATAGTTGCTATGTCCCTGGGAGGTATCGACTTTAGCAAACATTGTTGATTTCACCTAAATGGTACAGTATCCAAGATTAGAGGAGGAAAAACTTCAGGCACTACTTAATAGATACTGATTTTAGAAGCCTAATGATAAAGAAAAGAAGCTGATGGAGGAGCCACTACCACATGGGACATAAAGGATACATCAAGCTTGTTATTTTTGTTTTTGTTTTGTATTATTTCATCTTGTAATGTGTGTCCATCATGCAATGCATGATAATTTTGTAAACACCACTTAAATCACAATGTAGTATTCATAGTAGAGTTATTTATGTAAATAGGTCATAGTATTCAAGTTTATATACAACCCTACAAATTTTGTAAGGGACTCTATCCTTCTTTTGTTTTAACTCAAGGATAATTTTCTAGTCAATCATGGGGGTATGATAAAATCATATTAGTCATCAAATGTGATATCGTATCTATGATATTGTAGCTCTAATTACGTCATCATAGATATGATGTAGTGCATCTTGGTCATTACTATAAATACCAACCCACCATTACATCACTATAATAACTTTTGTTCAATCCTTAGTGAAATTCTTTTAGTTTCTTTCTGTAAGTTACACTTAGAGGTAGAGTTATAAGTGAATGCTTGTAGTGTGGTAACTCATAGTTGTATGAAGTCTTTATTATAGTGGATTGTACTTGGACATAATTCATGATTAAATATAAAAATTGAGATTGTTTCTTACCATTGCAGCATCTCACTTAGTTTACTTTTATTTTCTAATATGTTTACTTTAATTAAGTTCATTACATTTTCTAAGTACTTTAGTTTTCCTATGTCCATTAGTAAGGTAGAATAAGTATGACTAGTTTTGAGCATTAAGTATAATCATTTCATAACCTAATAGTGACTTCACTTGATTCACTCATTAGTAAATTCACTTGGTAATCCTAGTTACTATTACATGAGCCTAGGGCATGTACAATAGGCTAGGAGAAAATGCTTATCATCATAGGCTAGGATAGATCTACATTTCTGTTATCACTTAGATTTAGAATTTATTCTCATTTTTATTACAGAAATACTTATCCTATACCTCACTAAGAGTTAAACCATACTACTTACACTTCACAAACTTGACATGAGAAGATAATGATCACAAAAAAGCTATCAACCACTAACATACTTACATTCTTCATTCACGGATTATGATTTGTTTATGCATGAACACTTATAACTTGTATGGTGAAATGTTGCAATACTTGATCACTCACCAAGAGGTTTGATCTTACCTTGGTGATATTCTTGATTTGATGTCATTGCTCCTTCATCTTTGACTTGGAATTGAAGAGCATTAAGTCTAAACTTGTACCAATATACTTCTATGATGTGGCATCTTTTATTACAAAGTTTGTATAGAGGTATGTGAGCATTTCTATATCCTTATGAGTTCCATCTTCCTCTTAAGAAAGCTTGACTTCTATTATCTCTCTATAAAGTCTTTGACTTGTTTGAGTTGTTTTGGTCCTAAGAATAACTTCTATTGAATCTTTATTTTTGTCTTTCTCTATTGGTTGTGAAGATTTTTCTTTATCACTTTTTGTCAATTCTTAAACTTTCAAGTGTTCTAATTTGAGCAACTAGATAATCTATAGTGAGTTTCTTGAATTCTTTATTTTTTAGAAAGTTCATCATCATGTTTTGATATCTAAGATCATTGTAAAGAGCTACCATAATTTTCTATACTTTCTGGTGTTGAGTAAAGCCACATCCAAGTTTATTAATTCTTTTATACTAGTATATATCTTTGTAAAAAACTCTTCAATGTCTTTAACTCTTATAATTTTTAATTTATCGAATTAAATTCTTTACAATAATTCTTGTGAATGTTGATTTTTGGTGTTGCTTAGATAATCTAAATGTAATCTTTTCCACACTTTTCTAGTAGTCTTTAATGAGAGCAATATTTCATATATTTTTTCTAATACATTAAAAATAATGATCATTCTTACATGTGAATCATTTCTCACAATTTTCTTATTTTAGGAGTTCCTCAATAAGAGGATCTTCTTTTTCTTTATTTTATCCTTTTGGGGTGACTTTGATATGGGCTTCTATAGGTTCTATCACATTCCATACTTCATTAACTTTTAGAAGTTCTTTTATCATTTCTTTCCAAAGAATGAAATCTTGGGTTCCATTGAAAATAATGGGATATTTAAGTATTTCCTTATTATAGCTTGTTATTGCTACCTATGATACCAATTTTGTTAAAAACTTCTTGAATTGTTGACTAATGTATTTTTGACTCTTGATCTTCTAAATGTGATAATTCTAGAATTTTTGAAATTCTGGATTGTAAGAAAATGAGTTATTGAAATCTTGATAATGCATTTAATATGATGGTTGCTTGATAATTTAGTTGCATTGATGAATGATGACAATTAATAGATAATTGAGAATGGAATTTGATATTAGTGATAGATGTGTAAATAAGAGAAGAAAGAAATATGACAAATCATGAAATTTCAAAGAAAATTGAATTTCAACTTTATTACCTTTAAAATAGGTCATTTCATTTATGTATGATACAATTTATAGGAAATGATTGGGGCCATTCTTGGAAAACTTGAGAAGTCACTCCCCGTAGTAAAAATAAAGAAATTTAGGCAAGATAAAATTGAGTTGGAGCCAAAATAGTTTACATCTGCTCATAAACTAAAAAATAAATAAAAATAATTTGACATTATATACATTTTTTCTTCAGGTGGATAGAGCATTGGATACTACTTATTAACATATACATGTTGGGAAGTAGGTAGGACCTTCTCCTAGACACTTCCATCACTATACCATGAATGATTCTAGGGGAAGGATGTCCATGTATCTTTGTTCATAAGAACTAAGCTATACTTGTGATGATCCAAAGTAATCCCTAGCTCTTTAGTTGCTAGACAAGTTGGGTGTCAATTTTGTCCAAGCTGTTTAATTCTATTGTCATGAACACCTAACTTTGTAAAAGATTGTAAATCTATACACTTGGGCACTTAGAGTTTGTCTGTTCTATCTAGGTTAGTTGCATGTTAGTCAATAATCCCATACCTTCCAAATATTTTGTAAGAAATTTCTCTTGTTCACTTGAGGATGAGTTTTTATTTAGTCATGGGGGTATGATGATTCATATTTGATAGGGCTTCGATATCAGAGCCATGATGTCAGGTATCCAATATCAGGTGCCAAGATGTGATGTCAAACATTCGATATTGCAAGGTATGTGTTGGCCTATAAATATAGCACTTTGACACATGGTTTCCATATAGTTTTTGTTATAGCATAGCAGAGCTCTTGTACTTTCTTCCCTTTAGAGTTAGAATATTTTCCAAAGTGCTTGTAGTAGGAGTCATTAAGTGTACAGATCTTTATTGGAGCACTATTGTACCTAAGCATGATAGTGTGTGTGACAATAAAGATGAGCTTTCTAATTAAACCTTACAACACTTTGGCTAGCTTAAATATTTTATTTATGCATTTAATATTTTATGCAATTTCCTTTGATGCTCCCAAGTAATTAAGCTAAAGTAAGCTAGTTTGATTAAATAGAATTAATTAAGCACATAAGTATGACCGCTTTAAGCATGTGTATGACTCTTGGTAATCCTAGTAACACTTAACATTTGGTAACCTAGTAGCATTATATGTGTTCACAATGTGTAGGGAAAGTGGGATTAGATACTTACGTTAGGATAGTAAGTTATTCATTAGCAACTAGATTAGTTAAATTGGTTCATAAATTAATTTTCAACTTCTTGTTAATTGTAGACAAATAAAATACAAAATAATAAAAATCATGTGCCCCAATTACACTTGACCATACAATCAAGCTCCACAAGTGTATTTGAGAAGACAATGATTGTTACCATTAGATTTCATGTCTTGGAACTAATGTACTAAAGAACTTAAGGTCTACAAAATTTAACCAAATCATGCATGAGTGCTAATGATTTGTATGGTTGGGCATAGGGGTACCTCGTCGCTCATCATTAGCACCATTGTTGGGGACCTTTAGTTGTTATGTGTGCTATCTAGAACTTAGTGAAAAATTCCTAAATTCATATCATCTATTCAAATAACTATAACAATTTTAAGAAGCATACTACATTTTTTATTTTCTAACACAAGATGTCTTCTTCTCATAGAAGTGATTCTCCATCCAATTCTGATGGAGTAAATCAATAGGTGCCCCAACAATACCAAATGGTATATGCCCATACTAATGAGTATGTACCCAATTTCACCTTCATCCTACACTAGGATGAATTACTATAGTGGCACAACATGGAGGGCAACATCGTGTTGCTGCCTAATTGATCCATTCCTGTGATGCTCCACCAAACTCTTATGCGATTGGACCTCCACAAACTTCCTACTAAGTATGTTGTGTAGGATAGTAATGCTAGGGACAATCATCCAATTGATGCACAATGTCTAAGGCATCGACAACTAGAGTAATGCTATGAATTTGCGAAGGGGAAGTGGTTTAATGATTTCCCATACTTAATGTACCTAAAAGATAGTGAAAAACATTTTTCTAGAGGTTTTCCATTCAACAAAACTCCTTTCTTTGACTTTAGTGAAGGAGGCTAAAACCAAAACCTATAGTCCATGATCCACAATCCTAGTTCTGATAAGAACAGATCCAATGACAAAGGAAATCCAAGGAGGAGAGTCATGGTAGGGATGTGAACAAGAAACATGATCATGATCATGACCATGATCATCGAAGAGGGGGTGGAAGGCATTGTGATGATGGTAGTCCTCCTTCCTCTTCACCTTCATTATCATCTTTCTCTTCTGGCTATGAACACAACCATAGGAGACACAATTGTGATGGAGGTGATCGACGAGACTAAGATGGCCATCGAGACCATTGGGCAAGTTAAGATCCAAGGTGTAGGCATTCAAGAGAGATCCATTTCCATGAATAAAAGGGTAGTAGAGGGCATTGTAGGCACCAAAATCATGGCCTCGATGAGCCTTTTCTTGCTACCTGAAGCATGCTAAACATTGTAGAGGCAATAAGAATTCCTACAAGGCATATTAAGGATATTCGACTTAAGAGGTTAGACATAAATAATATCCCTAGGTTTAAAGGGGGATATAACTCAGATCCGTAGAACCATCTTCAAGCTTTCCATGATGCCTATGCCTTGCAAAATATAGAACATGATTAGCATAAGCTTAATTTATTCCCCAGGACACTCATTAAAAAGGTAGAAAGCTAGTACCTATCCTTAGAACTAGAATCCATTAGATGATGGAGTACAATGCTTAAACTATTCAATGACAAATATCAAACATACTCCTAAGTGTTCAACTTGAGAAGGCAGATCCAAGGATGGAAATGAGAGACACATGAACCCTTGAATGCAACCATGGATTGATATTATTCCTTATTGCATAAATGTCCTAGCCATGGTTATTCTCAATTAGAAAAAATTTGACATATCATAGATGGGCTCTGATAAAAAATGAGGAGAACTCTTGATGTCTATGCCCAAGGGTGATTGTTAGAATGAAGAGCTAATTAAATTCAACTATTGCTTAAGAAGGTAGCAAAAGAAGAAGGAGAGTTGAGGAAATGTGAAAGTGAAAAAGAATACAATTGTGATCCTTTCATTTGCAAGAGGAAGGTTTGATTTTGTGACAATGAGGAGGAATCATCACTTGATGAGGTGATGAACCAAAAGACCTTGCTGATTCAAAAATACACCTCTAAAATTTTGGCTAAGGTAGATCAATTATGGGACTCTATGGATAGTCGATTTCAAGCTATCCTAAAAATTGCTGAAGAGTCCAAAGAACAAGATAGTGATTGTGATAGCAAGAGGTAAAAGGAAGTTGAACGTGCCAATCAAAAGGGTAAGGGAAAGATTGCTGCAATAGAGGAAGTTGTAGAAACCAAATCAGATGATGATGGTGGATGTGACATCTACCAATATGAGCATCCTAAGGGATGTTCTGTCATCGTTTCATACTTACAAGAGTCTGGGGTGCATGCTCTAAATCCATGACTAGCAAGAAGGAAAACACCCAAAAGATTACCTTATCCTCAAGGAAATCCCAAGCAGTTCCATTAGCAACAATAGTATTATCCAAGTGGAACAACACTATAACCATACAAGAAATATCAACAATGGTAATAATCACAATCATGGACGTTGCCACTACCAAGGTAGCAATACCCTTACAGATAACCTAATCCATATGGGTATTACATTTAATAACCCTTGTCTCCACATGACTCTTCCAGTCATGTTTCTACTTTCCAACATCACTACTACCCTCTCAAATATTATTGAACTCATTCTCCACATTAAAGAAGGGATACCACTTTTTATCCTTATCCTCCTCCTATTTCTACATCTTTTCCTCCACCCTCAACACAATTGCCACCTGCACCATCTATGCAAGATGAACTTCCAACCCAACTATAGCAATGAAACACTACCATAGCCATCAATCTACAACCAATTCATCAACTGAGTGGTTCAGACACTAGATCATGGAAAATACCTTTTTTGACCCAATAATCAACCTAAGCCCTCACATACACATCCTATGGGCAACCCTACTTCTCCATCTCTCTTTTTATTTAATTCCTTCAAGTCCCCTTCAAACCAAATACCACCTAGAATCCATACCATTATGCTTATTCATGTCATATCTAATTTGATCTAGGTTGGCATCCTTCCTAGAAAATTAGCTAATCTTGGGAGTCCTCTTATTTATTTGCAGATTGCTAGGAATGAACCATGCAAAGCTTTTCTTGATTTAGGTTCTAGTGTAAACTTGATTTCTCATGAGATGTATACTACCTGGAACCTACCATCCCTCAAGAAGAGCAATATTCAATTAGAATTGGAAAACCAATCCATTACTATGTTATTGGAACTAGTGGAAGACATTGTGACCAATATCCATGGGTGGTCATATCCTGTTGATTTCCTAGTAATCAAGGTTGAGAACTATAAAGGAAATTTCCCAATAATCATGGGAAGGGCATGGCTGAGTACTATTGATGTAAGAATGGGCACTAGAGATCTTTCCCTAGAAATATATAAGGAAAATTCATTTAGAAAGATCAAAAAGAAGAGAGTTCCATGCATTGCGTATAGCAATATAGGGTGAAATAGCATACACAAACTCNTGTTGGCACATCTGGCCATTACATGGAGCAGTTGGAATATTTTGTTCAGTTGGAATATTTTGTTCAAAATATGAGCAAAATCCCTGGTTGTAAATTTGCAGTTTAGTATTGTGAGTAATGGGTATTCTTGGAGAAGAAAGCTTGGTAAATAATGTTGATGATTTAAGCCTTCTTGGAAAGTAAATTAAAGTACCAAGATATTTTCTTGCATGAAGGTTGGAATAAAAAAGAGAAGGATTATTTACCACAAGAAAGTATACTACTTGATTAATATTGGAAAAATAAACAACATCGTGGGTAGTGGATTATCAAAAATCGGCTAAAGAGTCCAACTGGTTTTGAATTCGTAATTATCAAAGGGTGTAAAGGTTTCTGTATTGCAGAAAACCCAAATTCACGTATGACCCGAGACCCATTGTTAACGCTGCTAGGAAAAACGAAATTAGAAAAAAAAATGGAGCTAAATGCCATGGTATTGGGGTGTTTCCTTTGGCTTGCTGGTTCTGGACTGCATCCACGTACCAGTCGGAGCTATGTTGCCAACTCGTCAAATGCCAAACCTAGGTTCGTGAAGCACGTGGGAGGTCCTTCTTGCACCGATGAGCTGTTTTAACAGGGGTTTCAGGCAGCAATCACGTGGAGAAAATCGGACAGAACTGAGGCCAATGGAGGGTAAAACGTAGGGATTAAACAACAAAGAAAAAATCAAAACCCTCTATATACAATACACGGAGAAAGACGTCCCGTTTTGTTCGGGCCCCGATTCTATTTTTGTCTCAAGCCGTAGCAGTTTCAGTTAAGCGGGCAGCAACGGCTTTAAAGGTTCCTGCAGTTTCAGCGGCTGCAGATTCACAACACGTTCATCCCTAGTCCTGTAATTAATGACAATGGCGGATACAAACAAAAACAAGAAATGCAGGAAGCCCTAAACCAATTTTGGGGGCACAACAAAAAAAATCTCTGGCAATCAAAACCCTCTGTTTGGGACAGTATGCTCAGCACGTCTTTCTTCAAGAAAACCCTTCTTCTCCAACACGTGACGGCAGAGCCAGATGCAGTTGCAGAGCCTTCTCCCGCAGTGATCTTCAGTTATGGTTTTGCAGGGCCTTATTGTGCGGTGGCAGCTCGAATCTATGGTTTGGGATGATGCTGCATTTTGAATCTTGATTCAAACATGTGTCGGTTCTTACAGGTTTTGTGCAAAAATGAGAGAAAGACTGTTGTCCTGGAACTGTGATTGAGCCTCTACACGATTTACAGGGAAGACAAGAAGAATCGTTTAAGGACGTAACTTTGC
>MNCI01005648.1:419360-449264 GCA_015680685.1 Gnetum montanum | reverse complement strand
AATAGAAAATTTTCAACAACTCACAGTACTTGGCAAAGTTGGCTGAATCTCTTTAAAGTAAGTCATTTGTAGTTTACACGCAACCCAATCGTTACATTTCTCACAACTGCACGCCACAACAGCACACACACATACTCACATTAACTACTGAGTTTATTTGGAGGTATTTGGGCCTTGGTGTTGCCAGAGACCAGCAGGCACCTAAATCCTGTTCGAGGACACTCGTTGGCGGTCGCGTCCCAAACGGTCGCCAACACTACTAATCTTGAAAGCAGCATACTTTGCATGGACCCTTCTAAGAGCTTGACATGTCCTTATGTCATAGGCATGGATGAACTAGAGTAAGTTCATCACGAACTCTATGATAATGCAAATGATGATACCTACTGGGTAGAGTTTGAAATTCCTAAAAATTTTAAACAAGAGTCCCTTGAGTTAAAAACTCTACTTGTTGGCATGGAATATGCATTTTTAAAAATTGGGAAGTTAGTAATAATTAATGAAAATCTTACTCTAGAACAAAAACAAATGTTATTGAATGTGGTTGAAAAATGGTCAACAACCTTTTCTTGGTCATATCTTGAAATCACATGGATTGATCCTAGGATATGCTAACATCATATCTACACTAACTTGGGCCATGAATCCAAAGAGGTAGCCACAGAGGTAATTAAACCCGAAGTTGAAGTAGATTGTCAAAGAGGAAATTTAAAAACTCCTCAAGGTGGGGTTTATCTATCCCATTGCAAATAGTAAGTGGGTTAGACCAGTCATGATTGTGCCAAAGAAATGTGGCAAGTAATGAGTCTGCATCGATTTTTGGCTATTGAGCATGGCAACATTCAAGGACCATTTTCCATTGTCATTCATTAATTATTTGTTGGAAACCATATTTGGGCATTGCTATTATAGTTTTCTAGATGTTTATAGTAGCTATAACTAAATCCAAATCATGCCAAAGTTTCATGCATCATGTACAATGATATAGGATGTAATTACATATAGAAACTCTTTTCTATTAAACAAGCATCCATTTTTGCATGCAGGTAGTGTACACCTAAAACAAATATTCAAAGGTGTCTATATGCAACAACTACAAAACAAAAAGATACCCATTGGTTGACCATTGATCTTGAAAGCAACACACTTTGCATGGAACCTATTGAGAGCTTGACATGCACTTATGTCATAGGCATGGATGAACTAGAGCAAGCTCATCATCAACTCTTTGATAATACAAATGATGATACCTATTGGAGAGAGTTGGAAATTCCTGATAATTTTAAACAAAAGCCCTTAAGTTAAAAACTCTACCTGTTAGCATGGAATATGCATTCTTAAAAGATGGAAAGTTGGTAATAATCAATGCAAATCTTGCTCCAAAATAGAAACAGATGCTATTAAATGTGGTTGAAAAATGGTCAATAGCCTTTACTTTTTCATATCCTAAACTCACAAGGATTGATCCTAGCATATGCCAACATCATATCTGCATTGACCCAACCATGAAGCCAAAGAGGCAGCCACAGAGGCAATTCAACCCTAAGTTAAAGTAGATTGTCAAAGAGGAAATTGAAAAACTCCTCAAGGTAGGGTTTATCTATTCCATTGCAAATAGTAAGTCAGTTAGTTCACTCATGATTGTGCCATAGAAATGTGGTAAGTGGTAGGTTTGCATTGATTTTTGGCTATTAAACATGGCAACATTCAAGGACCATTTTCTATTGCCATTCATTGATCAAGTGTTGAACACCATATCTTGGCATTGCTATTATAGTTTTTTATAATAGTGGCTATAACCAAATCCAGATCATGCTAGAGGACCAAGCTAAGAAAAACATTCACGAGTCCTTGGCGAACCTTTGCATATTACAAGATGTCGTTTAGTCTTTGTAATGCTCCTACTACATTCCAATGCCTGGTCTTAAGAATCTTTCAATAACATATCAGTAGCAGAGTGGATGTCTTTATGGATGACTTCTCCACTTATGATGCTACATTCAAGTAAGCCTTGGACCACCTTGAGCAAGTACTAAAAAGATGTGTGGAAACAAACTTGCAACTCAATTGCCAAAAGATTCATCTGATGGTCTATGAGGGAATTGTATTGGGACATCAAATCTCATAAGGAAGAATTGAGATTAACCCTAAAAAATAAGGGTCAACCAAGGAATTACTTACCAATTGGAAACTATAAAAGATGTCCAGTTATTCCTTGGACATACTAGCTACTACTGACGATTCATAGAGAATTTCTCTAAGATTGCAAAATTGTTGGTTGAGCTAACAAAGAAAGATGCTCCATTTGTCTAGACCAAGGCATGTGAAAAAGCATTCCAACAGCTGAAGAAAAAAATTGTAGAAATCCCAATTCTATAGGTACTTGATTGGTTCAGACCATTTCATGTTATGATGGATGCATCAAATTATGTCTTGGGGGCTATTCTTATGTAGTTGGATGACAAGAAATGTCCATATTACATTCACTAAACAAGCTAAAGCATTGTGGGTGCACAATTGAACTACACCACCATAGAAAAAGAATTGATGGTAGTGGTGTTTACTCTAGAAAAGTCCAAGCATTTTGTGCTTGAATACAAAGTGTTTGTGCACATAGACCATAGTGCCATTTGCTTTCTCATGTCAATGATGAGTCCCCATGTCATACAATTGCTAGTGATCTTACAGGAATTCAATCTTATGATGGTAGATTGAAAAGGAATTGAGAATGTGGTCATTAATCACTTGTCTTGGTAGTGATGGAAAAATAAAGAGGAGGAAGGCCCACTATCTAATTTATTTCTTGATGAACTCCTTTTTGCTTGGGCTATAACTAAATAATTGCCCAATAAGCCTAAATGGTACGATGACATTCTCACATATCTTCTCACTTAAGAGATGCCCTAAGGGTTGGACCACTGATAGAAATAATAGTTTCTTCACCAGGTAAAATGCTTCATGGAGATCAATGGACACCTCTACAAGGTGTGCAATGGCCTAGTTCATTGGTGTGTCCCTGATGCTAATTAACTATGTGATCTCTAGGATGCTCATGAGGGTCCTTGTGGGGGCCACTATGCTAGAAGATGCACAACCATTAAAATCATGATAGTAGGGTATTACAGGCCAACACTTTTTGGGGATGCTCACCAATATGTCAACTCTTGTAAATGCTGCCAATGAGATGATAGAATGACTACTCAAATGGAGGGACCTTAGCAGTGGATCTAACCACTAGAACCCTTCGAAATTTGGGGCATTGATTTCATGGGTCCCATCATGCTCTTGTTAAATGAAAATGTGTACATCATAGTTGCTATTAACTATTATATGAAATGGGCAGAAGCAGTAGCCATGATTAATTGTACATCTTCTACTACTACTCAGTTTGTACAATAAAATGTTGTAAATAGGTTTGGTGTGCCACATGAGTTAATTTCTAACAATGGAACCTACTTTATAGCCACTACCTTTTGGAAGCTTATGCAATGCTTGGGGGTTGAACATAAACTAACAACACCCTACCATCCCCAAGCCAATGGTTACAAATAGGGAAGTTACAAAGATCCTAATGAGAACTATTAGCAAATATAGGAAAGACTATAGTACAAAAGTTAATGATGTCATTTGGCCCTACTACTGAACATAGAAATTTCCTATAGGCTATTCTCCCTATGAGCTAGTGCATGAAAAATTATCAATACTTCCTATTCAATTCAAGCTCCATACACTTTAAACAACTTGTGACCTTGACCTTGACTTAAGTTTAGCACAAAAAGAAAGATTAATGAACCTCAACTTGCTAGACGAAAACCAGTCGATGGCCCTATCATCTAACAAGTTGCACAAGGCATTCAACAAAAAGTATCATGATCTTAGAATTAGGAAAGTCAAATTTCAACTGGGAGATAAGGTCCTCTATTAGAACCCCACACATGTACCTCAACTAACTAAGTTTCAAATGTTGTGTGAAGGCTCTTATATCATTTATAAAACTTTCCCTTATGGAGCCATGTTAATCTACAAAGCTAAGAGCCTGAACAAGAAATAGCTAGTCAACATGCAATAAGTTAAACCTTTCCATGAAGCTTAAGTAATCTAGTGCAACAAACACCTCATTGGATAGACAACCATGCTTAATCTTTCAGATCTCCTTCTTTCAACTTAGTCATGGGGAAGATGGTCATCCATGGT
Organism: Gnetum montanum; assembly: GCA_015680685.1. Lineage (NCBI taxonomy): Eukaryota > Viridiplantae > Streptophyta > Gnetopsida > Gnetales > Gnetaceae > Gnetum > Gnetum montanum. Next base: position 445,070 of record MNCI01005648.1, on the reverse strand, counting down.
AATTATATAAGCAACTCCTCAATGAAACACCCTAAATTTTCAAGGCATTCTTGCTTCACCAGGTCCTTGGAATTCAAGCAGCATCATGGCATTTTGGTAGAAAATGGATACTCTGAGTTTAGACTGTCCAGTTCGGCAAATTTTCTACTCCCGGTGTTGACAAGCCTAATGGACTCTCCAGCCTGCCCACCTGGGTAGTTCATTAAATTGACAGTCTAATCAGAGGCAATACGTGGGGTTGTCAATGGTGCTTAGGTAGCGCAAAACAATTTAGCAAGTTTTCTAATCAAGAAGTTTGCTACGCTACGCTACGCTATGTAGCATAGCAAGCCTCAGAAGACAGTTGCAAGACAAAGTGCTATGCTATGCTATGCTACACAGCATAGCACAGCGTAGCAAAGGCAAGGCAGAAAGGCCCAGCTTACTTAGTGATTTCAATTACACTGAGCAAGCACCTTCAGCCTTCAAAACCAGTTGCTTCGCTTAACTTCAAGTTCTTTGGCAGAGTTCCTCTTTCTAGAAAAAGTAGCAGATCAAGCAAAAAGTAGGCTATGTGGCTGCTACACTACGCAGCGTAGCACAGCATATTAATGATGCAAGGAGGACATCTCATAATGCAGGATCAGCAAGTTTCCAAGTTTCACGTCACAAAGAGCAAAGGTTGCAAATTGCCAGCATGATTTTCAAATAAACATTCGCAATGCAAATTGCAACTAAGGCCAGCTGCTATGCTATGCTATACTATGTAGCCTAGCATAGCGTAGCAAACATGCAGAGCTAGCCAAAGCACTTCAAAGGCTTACAACACTTGTAATTAGCTCTAACGCAGATTTCTTCTTCAGATTGGTGGCTACACTATGCTACGCTACATAGCGTAGCACAGCGTAGAAAACAGCTACGCTACGCTAGACATGCTATGCTACACAGCATAGCATAGCATAGCAAGTAGCTACGCTTCACTAACATGCCTACGCTCCATAGCATAGCACAGCATAGTAGGCGGCTACGCTACATTGGTGTGCTTCACTCCTTATTTGCATTGATGGCACGCCTAATCCCAACATCTCCAGTTCTGATAGTGTAATTGCAGTGCGACAGGCCCATCAATCAGCCATGCATGTCCATGCAACACGGACACGTCAACATCTGGTAGGTCCAAGACACATGGTGTCCAAATTGCATCTTTCGTGTGTTCCTAGCCCTATAAATTCCTCGACAAGAAACACTCAAAAGGTTGGCAAATTTTAGCATTGGTTAGAAAAACTAGCTCGGTTGGCAATTTTGAGCAGCTTTGACCATTGTTGGCATTTGTTGTTGGAAAATCAACTAAAAAAAAACCCTATTAGCAAGATAGTTTGCATTCCCGTTTTTCATCCTGTTAGCTCTTTCCCATTTCCTTTGTAGCATTTTGCATTGCTAGCTCGTGAATCCGTGTTTAAGCATATAGTTGGCTTGCTTTGAACGTATTTGGTTACTTTCGAGATCTCTGTGTCTCCCAATGTTGTGCAACCAATTGTATCCACACTAATAAAGTAAAGTCGTAGCCTTGAAAGCAATGCATTTCTTAACTCCTATCTACTTTTTTTTCTCCTAATCATCATTGCATTTTACATCATTTTCATTTCTCGCATATAATAATCCATATTTTATGCTATAAACATTGTTTTTACATTACACGTTTGCAAAAGGTTTAGTGACACCGATTAAGTCCCTGTCTAATCGACCAGACCGTTCAGGGCACCTCGTTTCCATTTAATCCAGCACAGCCCTCGCGCGGGTATAGGGTTAAGACTGTCATGACCGACGACCTCTTGGTGTTTTCCAACCGCTGACGTTTTCAATTGCTACACTCAATTTTTTGTCTTTTTGTTTTACACATTTTTATTTTACACCTTGTTATTCTTACAACTTTTTATTTCACACATTATTTATCTTACACTGTTTTGTTTTAACATATTAATTTTTTCCAATTTTTGTTTTACAACATCATTAGTACATTTTATTTTTTTGGAATATTTTACAATTTTTTGTATATTTTCCTTTATTTGAATGGAATTTTCTCATTGTGTTTTAATAATAATGTGCCTTAATACCAACAAGGTACAGTGTGGTTTAATTGATGTGGGCATGTGCTATTTGGTTATTTAATTATTGGCATCTAGATTCTAGCTTTGAATTTTGTTACTAACAACTAGGACATGGTTTCTTTTTCATGAAATAGGTAGTCGGTCCACAACATTCACCCATCCAAAAAATTTATGGTTTTCCTTGTCTTGGAAGTGTAAGGTCCCTTTTTCATTAATAAAACTTTAATGAACTTGTGACCTTGGTAGTTTCTAAATTTGGAAAAGATTCAAAGGTTTGAATAGGGTGTGACTTCAAGGGGACTAGGTACTCTTTGTGCTTTTCTACTTACTTGGGTGCATGTGCGTTTTCATGGATTTCTTACCATTCCATGTTGACCAATAACAGGAAGTTGAATAAGTCTTTGCATGGTGTGGTTCCCATAAAAAAATGATGGGAATTCAAAGCACATCTCATAGACAAAATAAATGGGCTACAAGCACTTGTTATGGGACTAGAAAGACATGTTATCCATGTGTGGAGGTCCCCTCTAACTAAGGTCCTTTCTCACTTCATACTTCTCTTTTCTTTTTCAATAAGGAATGGTGGTTGTTCTATGGGAGCACTCTTGTGTCTCAAGAAAATGGACTAATCTTAGAGTGGTGATGTGAAGTCACTGAATGTAGTTGGTTTTGGTTTAAACTAAGGATGGTTTTTATCAGGTTATTTAATCAAAAAATTCACAAGGGACTTCATGTGACCTTAATTAGGAACTCCATTCCACTCTCTCTCATCCATATATGGTTTCCATGTCTCACCTCACTACTAGTTTCATGTTCTTGTTCAATGTCTTGGTTTGATGTGTCAAAATTCTTAGGTAGTTTCTTCTGGATTTTTTGTACATAACTTTCTATAATCATTAATCATCCATGGGGCCCATGGACTCCTCAGTTTGAATTTATGTAAGGTAAATTAAGGGCATGTGCTTGCCTTGGGGAGGGCCTACTTGCATACCTTTTGGTTGGATTAGTTAAGTTCTTTATCCTTAGACATCCTCATTATCAAATCCTTTTTTTGTATCCCATCAATGACATCCAATTGTGCGTATCTTCACAACATTATTCAATGAAATCCTCTTTTTTATTGTTGTGAATTCTTAAAACCTCTTTAAGCATTTTATTACATTGGACTTTTTAGAATTTAATAATAGATTGCTTATCCATTTCATCCTATTTTTCAATCTTCCCACTAACACTATCAAAGGAATCAATCCACCATAATCATAACCTAGCTAAGTATAACCATTGATGAGATAAGGTATCTAAAAGCTATATGTTACACATTACACACTAATCCACAATTTTGTTATGATTGTAATGAGAAGCGTCGACTAGAAATAGGACTATCTTCACCAAGGAAGATGCGGCAACGCATGCGACAAGGACCATTCATGATCATTGGATCTTCTCCCTCGCTATTTAGCTGCTAGAGGAGTTGGATGTTAGTTTTTTCTAAGGTGTTCAATTCTATTATCATGAACATCCAATTTTGTAAAAGATTGTAAATCTATTCAATTGGGTACTTAGAGTCTATTTGTTTCATTTGAGTTAGTTGCATGTCAGTCAATAATCCCATACCTTCCCAATATTTTGTAAGGAACTTGTTTCTCTTGTTCTCTTGAGGATAAGTTTTCATTTAATTGTGGGGGTATGATGAATCGTATTTTGTAGGGCTCCAATATTGGATATCCAATATCAGAGTTGGGTATTTGATATTGGATCCCAAGATGTGATGTCAAATATTCGATATCACGAGGTATGTGCCAACCTATAAATATCGCTCTTGTAAACATGGTTTCCATATAGTTTTTTTCATAGCATAGCAGAGCTCTTGTAGTTTCTTTCCTCTAGAGTTAGAATATTTTCCAAAGTGCCCATAGCAAGAGTCATTGAGTGTATGGATCTTTATTCAAGCATTGTTGTACCTAAGCACGGTAGTGTGTGCGGTAATAAAGACAAGCTTTCTGATCAAACCTTGCAGTGCCTTAGCTAGCTTAAATATTTTATTTATGCATTTAATTTGTTATGCAATTTCCTTTGATGCTCCCAAATAATTAAGCTAAAGTAAGCTAATTCGATTAAGTAGACTTAATTAAGCACATAAGTACAACCACTTCAAGCATGCGTATGACTATTGGTAATCCTAGCAACACTTAACATTTGGTAACCTAGTGGCATTATATGTGTTCAAGATGTGTAGGGAAAGTGGGACTAGATACTTATGTTAGGATAGTGAGTTATTAATTAGCAAATAGATTAGTTAAATTGGTTCATAAATTAAGTTTCAACTTGTTGTTAATCGTAGACAAATAAAATACAAAATAATAAAAACCATGTGCCTTAATTACACTTAACCATACAATCAAGATCCATAAGTGTAGTTGATAAGACAACAATTGTCACGATTAGATTTCAAGTCCTAGAACTAATGTACTAAGGAACTTAAGATCTGTGAAATTCAACTGGATCATGCATGAACGATTTTGATTTGTATGGTTGGGCATAGGGGCACCTTACTGCTCATCATATATATATATATATATATATATATATAAGAAAATAATAAGAATTAATTAAGAAATGAGTAATGAGAAGAGTAATATGATTCCAAACTCTTTAGTCCCCACAAATCAATATTTGTAACATCCTAGAACTATCCTATAATTGCTAAATCAAGATCAAGATGAATGGTTGGACCACTAACCATGCAAATTATATCTCATGTTTAACTTATTGCCTAGATCACTTGAACTCCAAATGTAATCATTCAAGATAATTTTTTACTTTATCCTTACCCATGGTTATGAAGGCCTAGAAGTCTCTCTCTTAGTAAACTTTGATAATGTCAAATGATGCTTTTATTCAAATCTTAAATTCATTTATTTGTAGGGATCAATATTATAATCCTTAACCTAAACCATGGCTATAGTCATCATGAGTACTTTAATTTCTTCTTCATGGTAATGTACTCATTATTGGGATTGGGATCAGTTAGTGCAACCAAAGGAATTGACAAGACGTTTTTAGTAAAGAAAAATTTAGGAAGCCTACCAAGCATACATGGATGAATGGAGGAAAGAAAAATTTAAATCTTAAATTCTAGATGATCTACAATACATTGCCTTGGTTCCATTTTACCAATGGTTAAACTACTAAACAATCAAGGCTAGATGACACTAGTAGTGATAGGTGTCACCTTACTTTTAGAAAGGAAACTTGGAGATCTATTCCCATTGTGTGGATAAGTAGTAATGAAGAGATGTCATAGTGGATCTCTCATGGGATGTAGGGTATGCTATCATGCTTGAATGAGGTAATTGAATAATTAGTTGGTGATCTGATGATGTTGTACTCTCATCTTCTATCTCTTATTCATCATTCATTCTCCATCTCTTCCATTTCATTCTTATTCATTTTTATGTATCGTAGAAAGTTAATTAGATAAAGTAGAGAATGAGATTTTACCATCCAAGAATACATACTGCATTTGATGCTACCATCTTATTGGTTGTTGGAAATCAATGGATGTCTTATTAATGGATTTTACAAGGGTAAGAAAGGTAGGTGCCTAACATGGGAAGGATCCACATGTGAGTCCTTGGTGGCTTGATGTTATGAGTGGGTGAGCTCAAGCTTATCTCCCAAAGATAATGGTTGTTGCATGACATAAAGCATTTGAATGGTCTTCCACTTATGTGAATGTTAACTCTATGAGCTTTAACGTTTGATCATGATAATCTATTTTTATCTTACCTTACTTGTGTGTGTTTGTTTGATCTTGGGGTATTCTTTTTATATCCTATATATCTAACCCTTATTTACTAGTTCTTCAATCATGGAAATCAATTGGTTTTACATTATGATTCAAATATCATTATTTTGGATGTCATCCAAAGAAATTTTTAATGTTTCAGTATTCTTGTTCTATTTTGTGGCTTGTTTGTATTTGATCCTTGATGTTCTGGTCTTGAGTTGGATTTATTGAAATTCTTATGAGCATTTGTTCTTCTTTTTCTTTCCATTGATATTGTTCATGTGGTTCAAGCTAGGTGTCTCATAACTTAGTTGTGGTGAAGAGGCACTGATTCAAGTATGCACTTTATAGTTTTACTGGTTATTTAAATTATTTCTACATTATTTTTTCTTATCCATGCATGCCTTGATTCCATAACTGTGATTATTTTTCTTTCGTGGTCCTACATGTTATACTTATGATTATTCCTATTACTATTTTTTTGCAATGGTAGTATAATGTCTTAGGGATTTCACTTAGTTTTAGCATTTCACATCTTACCATGCTTAGGTAATTTTTCTTGGGATTCTATATACCTTGTCAAAAGAAGATTGAAATATCTCATTTCTTAGTCTATGGTCCTGGAAGAGAATAATAGATTTTAGAAGAACAAGAGGAATAACATTAATCACTATATCCAGCACCTAGACCTAAGAGACCTCCATTAAGAGAAATTTCTAAAGGTATATATTTTTTCTATTGATCTTTAGATTAAGTGCATATCCACCAAGATCTTCTGAACAAGTTCTAAAGGAGTTGGTAGAAGATGATTGGAAGATGAATGACATGGAAGAAGGTGTTAGTGTGAATCAAATGCTAGAGAGATCCATCAATGAAGCTAGGGTAATGGACTTAGAGGCATAGATATAGAGATATCATATGTCCATACCCTATACTTTTAGGTTCTTCATATTTCATGTAGGCATGTTAGGGAGAATCAATCTTGATCCATCAGCCCTTGGCATTTTTTGTGAGGTGGCTTGTATTGTAGCATTGTCATGGTCTATATTATACATTTAGATTCCTCCACATTGATCTTTTTATGTGTCTAGTTTCTATTTTTATATCCTAGTTATTAAATCTATGGGACTAGCTTTACTCAATCATGGGGGAATGATGAGGCATCTAGTGGCATTTTATATGTTTATTATAAGCCCTAGATTTAAGAAGTATTTCATGCATCCTATGTTTATATTCTAGCATGTTTAGTCAAGATTCTTAGTCTCCTGAGATGCACCCTTGGCTTTTGTGTCATAGTTCAAGCTTATGTACATGATTCCAAGCTTCCTAGGATGATTTTGGCTTCATTTGTATGTCCTAGGGTCCTTTTGACATGCTCTTTTAGGTTCATACTTTCATCTAGAATCCATTATACAAAGTATGAGTTTGAGTGGGTACACTGACTACCCTAGATTAATGCACCTCCTACATAAATGTAGGGGTGCTGATGCATTTCCTATCAAGTCTTGTTTTTTTAATTTGCCCTTGGTGTAGCTAGGATTGGCTTGGGTTATGTTGGTGGGCCTTCATTGTTGCCTAGATGTTGACAAACCTCCTTCATTACTTCATGAAAACTATAAATACTTAGGATGAGCTTGCACACATAACTTAGTCATTAGCTTACTTAGACATTTTATTTTGACCTTTGACATTTGGTTTATATGAAGAGCTCTTTCTCCCTTAAGTATGTTGATTTCCTTCCCTTGTGTGTGTATTTTGAATCATCGCTTTCACAAGTATAGCTATACTTTGTTAGAGTACTTCTTACATATGTAGCTTGGAAGTGTTTGGTCAATGTAAAGCCTACTATTTGCATAATGAATAAAGCTTATGATTTTTCCTTTGTTCTACCATTGATGTCTTAAACATAAAAATAATAGAAACATTTATTTAATTTTCATATAATTAAGCTATTATGATTTGTTCCTTATCCAAGGAGGTCACAAATATATGACATGGTATTAGATCATTAAGGTTGTGACTAAGAGCCATTTATTGCTTTCCATATATGGTTTTGTACTTGTCTTATAAGGAATTGTGATGTGTGGAAGTGTTTGTAAGCATTGCACCTATTCCCATGAGGGATTGTAATACATGTGTATTTATTATCATTTTATTCTCATATTCTTAAAATTTGTTAAAATAATAAAATAAAAAATCACAAATATTTTCTCATCTTCTTCATCATGGTAGCATTGGCTTTTGCTTGTATCATATGTATCATAATTTCTTTTATATTTGTTAAATGCAATGATATACATGAGTATTCTTATCAATCAACTCAACATCATCTTTAAAGCTTACTACTAAATCATACTATGTTTTGTATGATAAATCCCATTGGTCAAAACTAGTTTGATCCCTATCATGCCTTCATCTAAATATCTAAGAGAGGTAAGATCTTTTCTTGCTTTAGTAGCTAGTTTTTAGAAGAGATTCATTAGAAATTTTAGTTCTATTTCATGGAATATGCTATATTGTTTAAAAAAGAATTCATCTTTTTTGTGAAATGATCAAAAAGAGAGCTTTTTTCAAACATTAAAGAAACAGATTCATAATGCTCCAATTTTGGCAATTCCAAACTTCTTCAAGCTCTTTCAAGTGAAGGAGGATGCTAGTGTGCTTACTATTGAATGTGTACTTTCTCAACAGGGTAAACCAATTACATTCTTTTCTAAAAAGTTTAATTAATATACAAAAAAGTATAGTACATATCAAAATAAATTGTATGTTATAGTTAAAGTAAAACACCATAAGGAAATTTCATGTTGTAGCCTTATGACCTTCACCATCAAAAATTAAGGTAGGATTTCATTGTAAAATATGAGGTTAGTAGTTCATAAGGTGCAATGTCACATACTTAAATTATCAAGGCCTAAAAATGCCTCAACAGTTGTTATTTCCTCACTTTCCAAGTGGAAAAACGTTATGCCATGTATGTATTTAGGCTTGGGAAGGTTGAAAATGCCTTGCAAGTTGCCAAATTTGGGTTTTTCATGGGTTTTATGTTGGTTAAACCAAAGGATACGCTAGAACCACCTGCAACCAACGTAGCAATAGTTGGGCTTTAATTTTCACAAAAAGGCTATAATACTTTCCATGAAGCTAGCATAGCATTCCAAGGCCAACATAGCTTTCCAAGGCCAACGTAGTTTTGGTGAAGGCAGTGTAGTTTTCAAGGCCAACTTACCTTTTATAGCATCCATTGTATCTTTTGATGGCCTTTGTGCATCAAACTTGACATAAGTGGAAAAATATGCTGGAGTGAATGGCCTACCACAACTGTAAATTATACCAATCTATTAGCAATCATAGTAGAAATTTGCATCTTCAAATTTGCAACCATGTAGCCTATAAGAACAAAATTTGAACACATTGAATAGACTTTTTGACAAATCTACATTCAGCTAAGCATAGAGACTCTTAGAGCATTGCAAAGCACCAAAGAGTCCAATAATCAAATAACTAGTTTTATACACACTAAGTAGATTTAACACTAGAGAAAGAACTAGGAGCTATTGGAGAAACACTTTGGAGTTCTTAGATCATGGAGATAAATGCAAGATGTACTCTGCCAGTTTCACCAAGTTGCAACCATCTCCTACATAGCCTTTTGTGTATTTTAAGCATGAAACCCATACTTCCTTGAACTCTTTTGTATTTGCAACTATTTATTGTTTTTAATAAAATTTTTAGTTCATTTGCTTTGTGCAAGTTTATTTCTCTCTTTCTCTTGTTTAAATCTACACGTTATATTCAATTTTTTAAAACCAATTTAACAATTTTTAAGTCCCTAGGTGATCGATAAGACTATCTAGGATGCTTTAGATTGTCTTCTTGGAGGTCCTTGGGATCCGATGTTAAACTATTCCACCTGGAATTTTTAGTTTTCTAGCATTGAATGTTTTAGGTGCTACAATTTCTAGTGCTAGAAGGAGGGCTTGAACCTTTGCCTAAATTCGTCACCCAATCCTACTTTGTCATTGCCTATCCATCAATTCTAACTATTATTCATTCATGTTTGCATTAAAACATTTGAAATTTTTCTATGAAAATCATTAAAAAAAGCTAGCACAGTCATTCATTACCCTACAATTTTTACCCAATGTATTTATTAAAACAAGTTGAGTGGTCTTCCAAATTTCACAACAGTGGTTGGACTTTGTTAAAGTTAGGGTATTTTTAGTACAACTTGCAATATTTATTGTGTGAACCTTGGCCTTTTGATCTTCCAAAGGCTAGTGTATCTTTCACAATCACCATCCACTTACAACCACAACAAATTTTCTATTGGATTTCTCTTGCTAGTCCAACATAGTTTTTTAAAACCAGGTTACATTTGTTTAGCAAGACCAACACACTTACTTCAACAAGGCTAATGTACTTTTCTGAAGATACCTAGCATATATTTGGATAAATTTCTATATTTCTTATTATCATAGCAATGCCCAGCATAGTTTTTCATAAAGGAAAAATACACTAACGTTTTCTAGCAAGGCAAACCAAAAACTTGCTATTCTCATCACTAGTGTATTTCCTACTAGAAATCCAATGTATATTTTTGTTTGAAACCAACACCCATATATTTCTAGCAAACACCAACATAGTTTTACTAGTGCAATTTGGGTGGGGTAAAAGCCATTGAAAAAACTAAAAAATTGCATTTTTCACTTTCACACCAATCTTTTTCAATAATAAGTTATTATGCAAGCATGCACTTCAAAACCCAAAATAATTTAAAACCAATTAATTTTAAAATTTCTTTTTTACTAGTGTAGTTCATAACACTACTACAACCACTTGCACTACACCTGCAGTTGCAATTTTTATCAGTTTCATAGTCAATAGTACTTATACACTTTGAGTAGTTCCACCTGTTGGAACTTTTAATTAAAAAACCAAATTAAAACATCTCGATAATGCCTTTCAGCAAGTGAAATATATTACCTTTTAACTTGATCGATATGACCATCAACCAAGACATAGTATGTGTATATGATCCAAAGGATCCAATTGTGGCTAAGCATAGGCAATCACTTAGGCAAAGAGGCCAAAGACCAAATTTTACCATTATAAATGAAGACTATTGTAACTTCATATGTGCCAAAATTCAAGTTGGCCTACTCATCCCACATGTGGATGCTGAATCCAAGCATGAGTTTGAGTTGATTCATAGAAATGGGAAGGAGTACATCCCTTCCCCATATAACAAAATATAACTAAATGACATCCATACATGCATATTAGCCTAATTGATCGAGATGGATGAGTTGAGTTAGGAGTTTGACTCAGAAATTCATGACAAGAAGCATGATGAGTTTGAGGCTGAACAATAGCTTAACAACTTCATGGGAAGCCTTTTCGAATAATCAATTCCCCAAATTGTTGCACCTAGCTTAGTCTCTCCAAACTCTTCCATGGGGTAGGTTCTTCAACCCTCTTCTCCTCATGTGTATCCTTCCACATTTGGGTCAACACCCATCATTGCTACACACTAGGCACAACATATACCTCACTATTCTCATCGATATCCTTTGTAATACAACCTTATTTCATGCACCCACATTGGTGATGTCTACCTCACTACCTCTAGGATCCCAACCAATATAAGCCTTCTACACTCCTTTCATCCCCTCCGTACCACATATCCTAACATAAACCTCTTTCTCCTTATTGAACCCACCTACAATGGTGGTCATACAACCTCTTTCTTCCTTACCATTATCCATCACATGGCCTCAAGCTATCCAACTTCATCCTCAACCATCAATACAAATATCATAGTCCACAGGGATGTTCCAAGACTTGGATCAAACCTTTTAAATGATCCAAGACCTTACCAAAGAGCTACAAAAACTAAAAGCCAATACAACTTACATGGCCAAGGTTCTAGAATTTTACCAAGATGATCCTATAAGCCCTACTATTCCTCAAATAACATTACTTGTACGAATGCCTATACCAAACTTCACCAAATACAATGGTTAAGGGGCTCCAAATCCACATCTAGTCACCTTTTCCTTTGAGTGCCTATTTTTGCAAGCTTGGCCTCATACGATATTAGGTATTTTCCTCATGTCCCTTAAGGAAAAGGCTTTAGATTGCTACTGAACCTTACCTAGAGATTCTAGCTCTTTCCTTTAAGACCTACTAAACCAATTTATCAACCACTTTAAATACAACTTGAAACTAGATATCACATTGGATCAACTAATTAAGGTGAAGTAGGGGCCACTTGAACCTATCAAAAGGTTCATTCAGAGATGGAATTCAACACTCAATGAGATTCTAGAGCCTATCTCTGAAACTTACCTCTTGTCCATGTTTAAAGAAGCAATAAATGACTTCATCAAGTCAAAGATCTACTACCTCAAACCCCAATCACTAAGCCAAGCTTACCAACAAACTAAGAACATCGAGGAGGTAGTTGAGGCAAGCAATGATCTAGCCTATGTGGCATATAAAAACGAACATACAAAGAGGGATAGGGATAGGACTAGGTAAGAACAAACAATCATGGTTGTAGTATCCAAACATATAAATCAAGTAGAGAGGTGGGCATCATTGCCATGTAATACATCTTTTGAGTCATTACAACCATTCACTTCCTATGGCCCAAATCAACCAAGATCAAATTTTGGATGGATAGATAGAATGAAGTACACTAGGTTGCCTATGAAGCCCTTTAAGCTTTTGGAATAGTTTGTTAAAGACAATTGAATACAACATAAGCAACTATCTGAAGAAGCTTGTAAGAGGCATCATCATTTTTATGACATAGCTAGAGACCCAATAATAGCTACCATCCAAAGCTACCAAAGTACTTTAATCTAGATGGGTTTTTCCATTATCATCAAGTGGTTTTTCATGACATCAATTTTTACCTAGCATTAAAGGATGACCTCCAAAAGGTAATCAACTATGGAGAGTTGGTGTTAAAAGATCCCAACTCTCCAAACACTAACAAAAAATCTTACACTAGAGCCTCATTTACAGAAACCAAATGGTCTAATCCTCCTAGAAAATCATTTCTCATCAAAGTACCACCACAACCCCAAAATGCAAAACCTAGAGAGTCCTTTATTATCTGAGTATTACCTCCTCCAGTTCCTAAGAAGCCTTTCATCATACGTGTCCCACCTTCAATGGCATCAACTTCACAACCTAGGCCATGGGATACCAATCCTCCAAAGCCTAGGAAACCATTTGTTATTTGAGTCTCTCCATATTCAACAAGAAAACCTGTGACAACCCATGATCAAAGCCCACCTATAGTTACCAACAACTCAATGGTAAGTAAGAAATCACCACTACAATAGTGAGAAAACAACATTTTGCTAAGCCAACAACAAAGCCCATTAAAGGTAATCAACAATGAAAGGGTTCAAAATAAGTTAACCCATCTAAACCTACACCAAGATCAACTACACCCATGGAGAAGGGGCCTAAGGCATGCATGTTGAAACCTAGGCCACAAACTCTAGGAAGAATGGAGGAAAGTAAGACCTGAAAGGTTACACACCAAGGGAAAGAGTTTCTTCACAACAATGGAATAAGCCAAATGATCTTTCAAATAAAAGAACATGTCATTGAACCTAAACAACCTAGTCATGACTTCTACTACTCATAGAGTTACACTAGCTCAAGTGTTGACTTCTATTCCTATGAGCATAGACATGTTAACCAACAAAACGTCAATCCACTCTATCATTGAGCAAGCTTCACTTAGGGAAAACAGGCATCAACCCATGCTCAACTTTCATGATAGTGAGGTGAAGACTAGCTCTCAAAATGAAGAAGTGGTATCCACTTCTCTCATTATCACTATATAGGTTGGTAGGTATAAGGTCCATCATGTTCATGTGGATGATGGACCAACAACCAATGTGATACCATACATCATTATTGAGAAACTAAGCTTAACTGAGAACATCCAAGAAACCACTACCTCCTCACTCAAGTCATTTAATGGATCACAAGTAGAAGAGTGAGTTCTATATCCTTAGATTTCGTAGTTGGTAAGTAATTCCCTACATCCACCAACTTCCTAGTGATCAAAGATACACCTAGCTTCAACTTCATCCTAGGAAGGTCATGGTTAGCTGAGCCTCACACAGTCTCATCTCCTATACATTAGGAGATTTACTTGCCCTAAAAGCATAGTGAAGTTGTCATTTGTTGAGATAATATGTCACTACCTTCAATTAACTATGTCAACATCAACCAAGGTTCAAAGGTGGAGTTTCAAGAGGAAACTCCCAATGCTCAAACTGGGGCAAACACTAAGAAAAATAATGATTGTAATAACACCAACTTTGTAACACTGAATTACTAGCAAAAATGTGTAGAGCTCATCATGTCAAACAAGAGATATGACAAGCATAAGATCATGCAAAAGGGATTCGTTGATCTATCAAAGATCAAACAACAAGTTCATAACAACCACCTTATCCTTTAGTTAATGGTCATTTTTTTACCTTCACAACCTTCTATCATATTTCATTGTTGGTCTTATCTTTATATGCTATCTCAAGAGCATCTCATGATTGCTAGGCAAGTATGGACCATGGCTCAATAAGGTCTAAAACTGGCAATGTCATGATCTGCTAAGGCCTAAAATAGGCAATGTCATGATTTGCTAAGGCCTAAAACTAGCAATGCCATGGCATGATAAGGCCTAAAACTAGAAACACCATGGTCCTCTAAGGCCTAAAACTAGCAATATTATGGCCCACTAAGGCCCAAAACTAGCAATCTCATGCCCTGCCATGGCCTAAAACTGGCAACAACTTGGCCTTCCAAGGCCTTAAACTAGTGGCATGTTAAGGCCTTAAATTGGTCATGCATTTGTAGCTATTTTCTCTTCCTTATCTTTATTATAATCATATTTTTCACTTTATTTTGCTTGATGGTCTTGCATTTATATTTTTCCAATCATTACTTTATAGACTTGTATTTTAACCAACATAACATTACAATACAAAAAAAATACATAAAAACAAAAATGATGTGTGTGTGTGTGTGTGAAATTTAAAAAATATTATAACCAAAGTGTCCAAAGTCCACTAGCCATGGTCACACTGTATGATAATGACAAATGAGAATAATTAATGTGCAATAGCCATAGTTGCATTATGCAACAGATGATGAAAAAGAAAAAATACATGGTCTTTATGGCCATTATAGCCAAGTGAAAATAGTTACAATAATGATTCAACTAAAATAATAAAATAGGACCCATTAGTGGTCAAAACTTAGCCATGGAAAGAGTAAAATCATCATCACCAATGTCAACACTAATTGTCATTGTAGCCTAGGGCCTGTGAACAAAAAAAATGATGAACATTAGAACATGCTAATATCAAAATAAAAATTACAACATAATAAAAACAAAAATTCAACTTGTTGAAATTTTTACAAAAAAAAAAAAAACAAAACTAGCCAAAGACCAAGTACCTTATTAACATTGATGGCAATCTCATAATTGAAATATGCATGAAAAATTATAGAAATTTCATCCCTAGAATTGAAACTATGAGAATGAGCCTATACAAAATCTTAACCCATAATTAACAATATATTAATAGTTGTAAAAATAATCCAACTTGAATTCAATGAAATTTTAGTTAGAAATTGTAGTTTATAGTGAAATAGTTGTAGTAAAAACTCTAGGAAAGCCAAATTAAAAATGTTTAAAAATTCAAAGAGCTATTAAAATAGTTGTAGTAATCCTTGGAAGGCTTGAACATTAACAAAAAAATATTATTATAGGTATCAATGTTGTCAATCTCAAAGGGGTAAAAACTGTAAAAATTGAAAAAATCACTCTACACTTGTCTACAGAAAAATTCATAAAAAGTCAACTGTAGAATAGAAATTAGTGGTTCAACCATAAATTTGATTGTTAGATAATGCATAATAAACCTATGGCTGCAAAAATTAAAAATTTCATCCTAGTTTCTTATAAAAAATTGAAAAGTGATGTTTCTTTTTCAACAGAAAATAGTGAAAACACATAGAATGGCTTTAATAGACAATTCAAAACTTAGCATGGGCAAGTCATAAGGCCAAAGTAAAAAAATAAACTCGTGGGAAAAACATAGAATTATCATTCATGTAATTCAAGACCAAAATTTACTTAACCTACAAGCATGGTCAATACAAAATGCCTACACATCTTGGCTCAAAACTAGTAAAGAAAGTGAAACCAAGGTACTTGGTGGTCATGCTAGTGGAACCTTCTCCAATAATGGGCTATGTCAAGTAAGAGATTCCTTTTTTAGTAGTGTCTCCCTCTTCCAAGATTAGTTTCTTACTTGAAGAGCCTCTCCTCTTTGACATGTTGCACAAGTAACTGTCAAACCCTTTGAGTCCTCTTCTTCTCCAAGTAGTTGCACTACATTTGTGGTAAAAAATGGAAAAAAAATTACACTGGAAGAGAATGGGATTAAAGAAAAAAGTGGTGAAGAACCCTTAATCCTAAGTGCTTCCTACAAGAGATGGCCTAAGAAAAATGATTTGCGTAAAACTGCAATGTGGGAAGTATTCCCACACTTATGCGTTGGTGCAAAAACCTCTATGCCCAAAATGCTCACACAACTGCTAGTGAACTTCATGTTCATAAAAGGAAGGTAGGAAATATGCTAGGTTTGTATGGTGCTTAGTGCCAACTAACCATTTAACCTTGGGTGGGCCCCATAAGGCACCTCCCAAGTAAACCACTAAAAATCCCAATACAATTGGGTTTACAACCTCTAGCAAAAGATATGTTGGGGTTGATGCCCGAATCTAACTTTCAAACCTTGGTATGGATTGTAGGCTTCAACCATGTTAAAGGTAACATCTCCTAGCTATCCTTCCTTAACCCAATGAAGCCAATGAAGGCTCATATCAAAACTGGAAACCAAGCATGGATACCAAAGAATTCTCAATGCTTAAAATGATAAAAAAAACACCTAAAAAAGGCCATTCCAATAAAAACTATACTAGCCATGAGTAAAGATACACTGGCCAACATATCTTTGTAAGAAATGATGATAAACTACATCAACCAAACCTCCAATCCACCTCATTACCCTAAGCCTTCGACAGCTCCATAACCTCCTAAAACTTGGCAAGAGGTGTTAAAATTCATAGTTTTTGGAAACATACGCTAGCAAGAGCTAAAACTACATTAGCTAGTATATATTTGAAGGGATTAAGCACCAACGAAACTAATGAAGCCTTCAATAGCCTTCAGAATTACAAACCCTAGTCTCCATGCCTTCTTGGAGCCCTTGATAACCTTGAAACATACAATAACTAGCTCAAAATAAGTCAAAACCCATCCAAACCTTAAATGTATACTAGGATAGGCCAAAGATATGCTAGCCAATGTATCTTTTGGGGGAAAATCTCATAACAAGCTAGCCACTAAACAAATCGACCTCTAAATGCCTCCATCTAGCCCCAAAACCTTACTATAGCATCTCATAGCCATCAAACCCTAAAAGATTGAGTCAAAAATAGTTAAAATCAATAATTTCCTTCAAACGTACACTAGGAACATCAAAAGATATGCTGGCCAATGTATTTTTAAAGAAAATTAGCAAGATAAATGCTCTAATGACCTTAGGAATTGACAACTTTATTCCTAAACCCTAGCCATTGACCCTAGTAATCTAGGAAGCCAAATAGCCCAATTGATTAACCACCAAAACTTAGTGGAAATCAAAATTCCTTAGGAAATATGCTAGGACCTACTAAAACTATGTTGGCTAGTGTATCTTTAATTTGTGTGGCAGTTTTGATAGCCTTAACACACTCCGAATGGCCTGAAATTCGATTAAGGAAGCCTAGAGAAGCCCAAAACTTTGAATCTTGGAACCAAATATCATTTGGTCTTATTTTAAGCATGAAAATTCAAATTTTCATTAAAGATACACTGGAGCCATGCAAAGATACGCTAGCCAGCATATCTTTCAAGTCTTGCGTTTCAAACTAACCTTAAATCAACTCATTTTGGCTTCTAAATGACCATCCCACAACTCTAACATCCTTGTGTTACCCTAGGAGACTCTTGGAGTTACATTTTCATGTTTTACATCTCATGGAATCATATTTCTTACAAATATATGTTAGAACCTACCAAAGATATGCTGGCTAGTGTATGTTTCAGGCCTAGCTAGCATGGATTAACTTTAGGAGGCCAAATCAACATCAAAATCAACAAATTGCTATTCCCAATCCACTGCACTAGAATTTCAAGACCTTAGGACCCTGAAACTAGCCCAAATAAACTCTAGAAATCATTTTTGAACAAACGATATGTTGGAGCCTACAAAAGGTATGCTAGCCAGCATATCTTTTGAGAGGACCAATGTATCTTTTCTAGAAGGATTTATTTTTACCTTCAAACAACCCCAAAATGGCCTCCCCAAGTGTCCAAACTTCCCCATCAATCTTTTTTGCCCCCCACCATCGCCCGATAAGGTCTAAAACTAGCAAAATGTGATCCTACTTAACCAACATTGACCATGTTTTACCATATGTTTCTAACCTTGATTGGTTTGGCCTTGTTCCATTGTGTTTTGGCTTAATTTGACATTATTTCACATTATTAACCTTCATTGTCATATCATTTGGCTTTCATTTAATTTCATTCCATATTATTTAGTCTTTGGTTCACCTCATTTGCCTTAACTTCTCTCTTATGACCTACGTTGACCTTATTTAACACCATTTGATGGGGTTGAACCATCATTTGGCCTCATTTTACATCATTTAGCCTTTTGTTTCATCTTATTTGCCTTAACCAACCTCTTAAAATACTTATTGACTAAGCTTTGACCTTTTTGACCACTAATGTAATGTGTTTTGACTCATCTATGCATTATGACTAGAGTATCTTACATTGTTTTGACATTAGTTTCTCATTTTATCATGCAAGTGCCACTTGATGTGTGTATATTAACATGTAGTATTGAGCTAGGATAACAAGAAAGCAAATTTGACTATCCTTTAAGCCTAGATGGACTCCTCTCATGATGTTGTTAGACTAACTTGACCTAAAAATTAAGTTAGCATTAAGCCTAAAGACCATTCTTTCATATAACACTAATATCCTGATGTAGCCTAATTACCATTGACTTTGAAGCCAAAAACATCATGGAAGATCCCCTAGTTTAAATTCCCATCTAAATCACAATGGTAAGGAGAAAGCACTTGATAGGTTCCTACTACAATTTTATCTATGTATCCAATTTTGTTATAAAGGGAACGCATTTTTGTAAAATTGTACAATCTAGCACTCAAAGTTAGTAGAGTCAATTAGTATATTTGTCTATTAATAAATTCCATACTTTTCCAATTTTTTTAAAAACTTAATCCCAATTTTGTTCACTCAAGGATGATTTTTTAGTCAATTTTTGGGGATATGATGAACCATGATAATATAGGTTGTATCAACGCATGCCTATCGATGCAGCCCCATCAGCATATCCCCGTCAACGCATGCTAGGATGTATTGATGCAGATACGTTGGTGCTAATGTAGTCATTAGCTATATAAATATGCATACCACTTACGTTTATGATACCTTTCAATCTTATTCTTAGCTAAATTCTTACACTTTCTTCCATTAAAAGTTAGAATATTTTCCCTCTGAGCACCCACAACATGGATTTATGAGATTTTATGTAATTTTATTCAAGTGCACATGTACCTAGATACATTTGCATGGATGGTAATAAAATCAAGATTTCTTATATCTATTGTAACACTTAGACTAGTTTAATTCTACTTTTCAGCACTTTACTTTACATCAAATTTACATTTATTTTTTAAGTTATCAATATTATCATTCTTAAACAATGTAAGTATGATCATTTCAAGCATAATGTATTAACACTTGGTAATCCTAGCAATGGATACTTGGTGTATCCAATAGTATACACTTGGTAACTGAGTAGCGTTAATGTTAGTTCAAGATATGTATAGCAAATGAGAATGGATACTCCATGTTAGGATAGTTAGTTAATGAAGTAGTTAATTAGTAAATTAATTTAATTAATAAATCTTCATTTCATCATCTAGAAAATAGAGAAAAATAATAAAAAATATAAAAATGAATATCTTATGTCTTAATTACACTTAATCATATGCATAGTTGAACACAAGTATGGATTGAGAAGATAACAATTTACAACTATACAATTTACTATTTATGAATATTGGAAACTTAGGTAACTAAGTCTAGGAAATTTAATTGAATTGCATGTGAATGCCTATAATTCGTATGATTGGATGTAGGGACTATTCACCACTCATCGCTTCCTAAGTAAATTTAGCTTAGAAAACACAAACAACATAATGAAATGAAGAAAATTATCCTTTTTATAAAAGGACTCCTAAATATAGAGAAATACATTAAAGATTGAGGAGCCATGTTTAACTCCTACCTCTCCCTAGGATCTTACAGGTCACACATGTTTCCTGTCAATCCTCAATTACTCATAATTGAGTTAAAGTTGAAGAAAAAATACTTATAAGAGATTCTTCTAATCTCTCTCAAGTTCTCTCCCTTATCTCTCACTCAAATTCCTTGCAAAAGCTCTCAAGAGACATTGCAAATCTCTTTCTCTCTTATCTCCTACCCAAAATCATACCTTAGCTACTTATTTATAGCTTCTTGGTGTGACCTTTTGCCTTCCTTAGCATTTAAAAATACAAACTAATATTTGTTGTCTCATCAAAGAAGACATCCTTAGACTTCAAAGACATCTTTTTCCAAGATTAAAGTGCCCCAACAATATCGAGTGGTATATGCTCATCCTAATGAGATGTACCCATTTTCACCTTCATCCTACACCAGAAAGAATAGCTACAGTGGCGTGACATGTAGGGCAACATTGTGTTGCTACGAAATCAATTTGTTCTTGTGATGCTCCAAAAAATGCTTATCTATTTGGGTCTCTAGGGACTTCATGCTAAGTACATTGAGCAAGATAGTAATGCCAGGGATTATCATCACACCGAGGCATAACATATGAGGGATTCCAAGCTAGAATAGTGCTATGAATCTACAAATGGAAAAAGGTTTAATGATTCCCCATTCCTACTGTACCAAAAAGATGATGGAGAATCCTTCTGTAGGAGTTTTCCAATCAGTGAAATTCCTCTTTTTGACTTCGGTAAATGAGGTCAAAACTAGAACCTGTAGTCCATGATCCACAATCCTAGTTCTAGTAAGAATGGATCCAATGACAAAGGTGGATCCAAGAAGAAGAGTCAAGGTAGGGATGCAAACAAGAAAGAAGATTGTGATCATGGTTACGATCACCAAAGAGGGGGTAGAAGGCATCTTGATGGTGCTAGTCCTCCTTCCTCTTCACCTTCATCATCATCATCATCTTCTTCTATCTTTGATCGCAACTACAAGGGGCACAACTGTGATGGAGGTGATTGATGGGACCAAAATGATAGAAGGGACTATCGAGCAAGTCAAGACCAGGGGCAAGGGCATTCAAGAGAGATGTATCACCATGAATGAGGAGGTAGCATGTGGCATAATAGGCACAAGAATCATGGCCTCAATGAGCCTTTACTTGCTACTTAGAGTATGCTAAACATTGTAGAGGCAATGAAAATTTCCACAAGGCAAGTAAAAGATAGTCGGATCAAGAGGCTAGACATGAACAATATCCCTAGATTCAAAGAGGGATATAACTTAGATCCACAAAACCATATCTAAGTTTTCCAAGATGCATGTGCCTTGCAAAATATAGAAAATTAGTTGCAAAAACTTAAGTTATTTCCAAGGACACTCATTAAAGAAGCAAAGAACTGGTACTGGTCCTTAGAACTAGAATCTATCAAACAATGGAGTAAAATGCTTAAATTGTTCAATGATAAAGATCAGATGTACTCTGGAGTGTTCAACTTGAGGAGGCAAATCCAAGGATGGAAAATGGATAGATGAACCCTTGGCTACTGCCATCGGCTGATACTATTCCTTAATGCACAGATGTCCTAACCATGGTTACTTTCAATTAGACCAACTTCACCACATTGTAGATGGGCTTCAATCTAAAATGAGGAGAACCCTTGGTGTCTATGCCCAAGGGCAACTAGTAGAATTAAGTGCCTATCACACCCAAACATTCATTGAGCAAGTAGCTAAGGAAGAAAGATATTTGAGGAAGTAAGAAAGTGTGGAGGAGTACAATCAAAATCCTTCCATTTACAAGAGGGAGATTCAATGTAATAGTGAGGAAGAATCATCACTTGATGAAGTGGTGAATTGCAAAACCTTACTACCTCAAAAATTTCAATATAAAATTACAACCAAGGTTGATTAGTTATGGGACTCTATGGATAATATATTTCAAGCTATCCTAAAAATTTTTGAAGAGTCTAAAGAACACGGTAGTGATAGTGAGCACAAGAGGTGTAAGGAAGCTAAACATGCCTATCAAAGAGATAAGGGTAAGATTGCTACAATAGAGGAACTTGTAGGAAGTGAATCAGATGATGATGGTTAGGTGTGACATCTATCATTATGAACATCCTAAGGGATGTTGCCCCATAGTATCACACTTAGAGGAGTCTAGGGTGTATGCCTTGAATCCACAACTAGCACACAGGCAAACACCTAGAAGATTATCTTATCCTCAAGGAAATTCTAGGCAGTTCCACTAGCCATAACAGTATTATCCAAGTGAAACTCCACTGCAACCATATGAGTAATATCAATAGTGGAAGCAACCATAGTCATGAGCATTGGCACCACTAAGGTAGCAATACCCTTACAAACAACCTGATCAATATGGGTATTAAGTTCAACAACTCCTATCTCCACATGACTCTTCTAGTCATGTTTCTACTTTCCAAACTCACTACCATCCTTTTGATTATTATCAAACCCATTCCCCACATGCAAGGAGGGTACAACCTTTTACCCTTATCCTCCTTTTGTTCCTACACATCTTCCTCCATCCTCAACACAGCTACCACCTACTCCATCTATGTAAGGTGAATTCCTAGCTCAATCACAACAACATAATGCTACTAGGGCCATTAATCTATAACTAGTTCATTAACCAAGTGGCTCAAACACTCGATCAAAGAAAAGACCTTTCTTCCAACATCACAGTCTACCTAAATCCTTACATACACCTATCGTTGACAACCATGTTTCTCCATCTCCCTTTGTATCAAATTCCTTCGAGTCTCCTTCAAATCAAATCCCACCTTGAATCCATACTATCATGCTCACTCATGCTCTATCTAATTGGATTTGGGCTAGCAACCTTTCCAAGAAATTAGCTGATCTTGGAAGTTCTCTAATTTATTTGCAAATTGCTAGGAAAGAACCATGCAAAGCTCTTCTTGATTCAAGTTCTAATGTTAGCTTGATTTCTCATGAAATGTATACAACATGGAACCTACCTGCTCTTAAGAAGAGAAATATCATATTAGAATTGGTAGACCAATACATCACTAATCCATTAGGATTGGTAGAAGACATTGTGATCACTGTCTATGGGTGGTCTTATCCTACTAATTTCCTAAGGATTAAGATAGAAAACTATAAAGGAGACTTTCCAATCATCATGGAAAGGGCATGGCTAAGCACCATTGATGCAAAAATGGGCATTGTTGGCACATTTGGCCATTTCATGGAGCAGGTTGGTAAGATTAAACTATTTAAGAATTTTTTGAGAAGTGGCTAAAATTTCAATTTGAGATGAAAAGAATAAGTTAACAATAGCATTTTTGTTATTTAAGAAAAAATATATAGAAGTACCATTCCTATATATAGTAGAATTATAATTTCAGGTATAAACGTTGGTTTATAAGATTTCCACCTAAAATTATCTAGTTTTAGAGGATCCGTTCATGGATGCCAAAAGACTTTGCTTGATTTTTTTCTTGGAAGCTGATGGAACTAGAAGGCCTAATCCTTTGAACCGATTTGATACCTACACTGGCGGATGGAACCTCGCCAATCGCCATTATTGGGCCTCTGTTGGGTTTACAGGGTTGCTCTGTTTGTTGTTGGTGCTCTCTGGTTCATCTTTTATGGATTTATGCTTCTCATTGCCCTCTGTTGTTGTTGCTGTGGCAAAGAAAACATTTACAAAGATCATCGTTCAAGTTGCAACCCAGGATTGATCATCCTTATTCTTCTAAAATTGCTGCATTAGCCGGAAGCTTTATGCTGTATTTTGGAGAGGAAGATTTGAACAAGGATATGTGGGCAAGGCAGATTACATGGAAGAAAATCTCAGAAATGTGACTGGTTATCTTACCAAATAAAAATGCTCTTCAATCTTCGCGCTATGCGTTGATTATCTTAGCTGCAGTGACTTTGCTTCTTCCATTGCTGCGTGTTTGTTTTTTCCTAAGTTTGGCTGAAGCCATTGGTTTATTTCCTGGCTCTTGCTACCTAATTTTTGGTTGCTTTAACCTTTATCCTTTGTGGAGTATACGTTTTATTTTGCAACATTGTCTCAGACACCTGCGTGGTAGTGGATCAGTGGGTGAACCATCCAATAGCAGATCCAGAGGATATTTTCTAATGGCAGAAGAGGAGCTCTTATGGTCATTGCCGCTCATCAGAGCTTCGCGATGGCAGTTCTTGGATTTGAGCAGCGACACCTTTAGTTTCAAATTTTTCCCACCGATATGCAGTGCTTCAGCTTTCCCCAGATTTGCCCACCTTCAATGCCTTCCCAGATGTTCTCTGCAAGGCCCGCAAGGTGTGCACTGTGCAGAGGATTTTCAAGAAGTTGCAAGGCCGTTTCTCAACTTACCATACCCTTCACCATCTTTAGCTAATGCTCTGCGTTCCTTCAGCGTGCAGATCCATGGTACGTTCGCCCCTGGCTCTACAATCAATAACAATGGTAGTGATTTGGAAGATGATTCAAAAAAAAATGCAGGAAGCCCTAGGCGAATTTGGGGCAAAACTTTCAGGTAGCTAAAACCCTAAATCGCATTTGTCATTGGCTACTAGAACCAAAGGAATCCTAGCCTGTTCTTCTAGAACTGCATGTTCAGCACACCATTTTTTCAAGGAAAATCTTCCTCCTCCGCTCTTCAGCAACTAAACACCAAAACAGCAGCAGTGCCCGATGCCGACGCATTCGTTATCGCCATACTAGTCCACTGAACGTGGCAACAGAGACATCAAGGCACACTAAGATAGATGTACAATNATTCATTGCTGAAGACTTATCATTAATTTAATTATTCCAAGTGCCTGGCTGAAGACTTACCATTAATTAATTATTCCAAGTGCCCGGCTAAAGACTTACCATTAATTTAATTATTCCAAGTGAATGAAGCTCTCATAATATTGAGGTCTTGAATTTATTTTTCAAACATTATTGTATCAGTTATTACCCATAAAATATTTGTAATATTTACAAATATCAATGTTAGCAGAAATTCCTCCTAACTTTATATATAACTTCCTAACTACATAACTTTCCAACTAAATTGGTGAGAAATATCTCCTAACTAGTTGGGTAAGTTGTAGCTTCCTTACTTGGGAGAGAAGTTAGCTAAGATATTTTAAAGTATGTAACTACCTTTGAACCCTATAAAAAGGGTTTAGGGATAAGAAGAAAGGGGGGATCACAAGGGGTCTCATTTTTGGGATCATAAGGGGGGGACAAGACAACACACTTTGGAAGACTTGGGATCACACACTTGGGCTCTCACTTGGAGACACACTTTGAGTCTTGGGAGAAGAGCATTGTAAAGAAGAAATTGTGAAAGATTGCTTGTAAGATGGCTTGCTAAAGAAAA
>MNCI01005648.1:404964-419219 GCA_015680685.1 Gnetum montanum | reverse complement strand
TCCATTATCTAGCCAAAATGGAGTCTCGTACGTGATAGTTTATGCAGCAAATTTTTGGTAACATAGTAGGATTGTCTTGAAGAAATTGCTTATTTGAGCCTTTGGAGTTTGAAAAATTCGTAGTTATTGAATTTGGGATAGCTTTATTGCAAAGTGTTTACTCATGTCATTTTACCTTGTTTAAACATTTGAGGTCTACACAAATCTACTTTCTTTTCTGTCTATTTCCATTGAATCTTGCTCTATTTCTAGTTTTCTTATGGAACTATCTCTCTCTCTGGGGGAAAATTAGAAGTAGATTCGTAGAGTTGTGCTTAAATGTTTTTGCAAAATTTTATTTGTTACAAGTAGGTATTATAAGGACCACATAGACTAGGCAATTGAACAAAATAGGAATTCTCAATAATTCATAGTACTTAGCAAAGTTTACGGTAAGTCATTTATAGTTTACACACAACACAATCATTTCATTTTTCACAACCGCACACCGCAACAGCACACACACATACTCACATTAACTACTGAGTTTATTTAGAGGTATCTAGGCCTTGGTGTTTCCAAAGACCAGCAAGCACCTAAATCCTGTTCAAGGACACTCATTGGCGGTCGCGTTCCAAATGGTCGCCAACAGGCATCAAAGATCTTTTCTTAGAAATATCTAAAGAAAATGCATTCGAGAAGATCAAGAAGAAGTAAGTTCCATGCATCATGTACAGTGATACCAAGGTGCAATTTTATGCAAAAACTCTGGTTTGTTAAACGAGCATCCATCTCTGCATACAGGCAATGTGTACTGGAAGGAGATATTCAAAGGTGTCTATATGTAGTAGCTACAAAACAAGAGGGCACCCAATGGCTGAACACTAATTCTAAAAGCAACATACTCTTTATGGAACCAACTAAGAGCCTAACATGCACATATGTCATAGGCATGGAAGAACTAAAGCAAGTTCATCACTAACTCTCTGATGATGCAAATGATGATACCTATTGGGAAGAGTTGGAAATTCCTGAAAATTTTAAGCAAGAGCCCCTTGAACTAAAAACTCTACTGGTCGACATGGAATATGTGTTCTTAAAAATGGGAAGCTGCTCATAATTAATGTAAATCTTGCTCTAGAATAGAAATAGATGTTGTTGAATGTGGTTGAAAAGTGGTTAGTAGCCTTTGTGTGGTCATATCTTGAACTCATAGGGATTGATCCTTGGATATGCCAACATCGTATCTACACCAACCCAACCATGAATCTAAAGAGGCAACCACAAAAGTGATTGAACCCCAAACTAAAGCAGATTGTCAAAGAGGAAATCGAACAACTCCTCAAGGCAAGGTTCATTTACCCCATTGCGGATAGTGAGTGGGTTAGTCCACTTGTGATTGTGCCAAAGAAAGGTGGTAAGTGGCAAGTCTGAATCAATTTTTGACTACTAAATATGGCAACATTTCAAGGACCATCTTCTATTGCCATTCATTCATTAGGTGTTAAACACAATATTTGGGCATTACTACTATAGTTTTTTGGATGGTTATAGTGGCTATAACCAAATCCAAATTGTGCCAAAGGACTAGGACAAGACAACATTCACGAGTCCCTGGGGGACTTTTACATATCACAAGATGCAATTTGGTCTATGCAATGCCCCTACTACTTTCCAATGCCTAGTCCTAAGCATTTTTCAATAGCAAATTGGTAGTGATGTGGAAGTCTTCAGGGATGACTTCTCCACCTATGGAGCTACATTTTGGCAAGCCTTGGACCACCTTGAGCAAGTACTAAAATGATGTGTTGAAACAAATCTGTGGCTCAACTAACAAAAGAGTCATCTAATGGTCTAGGAAGGCATTGTATTGTGGCACCAAATATCATAAGAAGGAATTGAGATAGACCCTAAAGAAATAAGAATCATCCAAGGAATAACGCACCAACTAGAAACCATCAAAGATGTTTGATCATTCCTTGGACACACTGGCTACTATCAATGATTCATTTAGAATTTCTCTAAGATCGTAAAACCATTGGTTGAGCTAACAAAGAAAGATGTTCCATTTGTTTGAACCAATGAATGTAAAAAAGCATTCCAACAACTGAAGGAGAAACTTGTAGAAACTTCAATTCTACAAGCACTCGACTAGTCCAAACCATTTCATGTTATGACAGATGCATCAAATTACACCTTAGGAGCTGTGCTTATGCAGATGGATGATAAGAAATATTCATACTACATCCACTATGTAAGCTAAAGCATTGTCAATGCACAACTAAACTACACCACCACAGAAAAAGAATTAATGGCAATTGTCTTTCCTCTCAAGAAGTTTAGGCACTATGTGCTTGGATAAAAAGTGTTTGTGTACACAGACCACAGTGCCATCTACTTCCTAATGAACAAGCCAACAATGAGACCTCATGTCATACATTGGCTGGTGATCTTCCAAGAATTTGATCTTACAATGGTAGATTGAAAGGGCACTAAGAACGTGGTCATTGACCAGTTGTCTCCATGACCACTTCTATAGCTCCCGCTGCATCTTAGTGCTGCATGACCACAACTGTGGCACCTTCACCAATTTCCAATTGCACCTGAAAGGATGTAGTGTTTCTCAAGATCTGTTGTGACCAGTGTGACTCCCCTTCTCCTATTTGGATTGACACCTTGCCCTGTGCCTGATTAATGGAGATTGTGGATCATACAGTATTATCGATGATCTGGAAGAGATTGCGTCATCACGACTTCCCCAGTTGACCATCTCAGTGATAGCCCTGAGATGGCTTATCAACGATTGATAGTCTTCCAGCAGTGGTGGCAGTTGGTCTCGTTGGCCTATGCTAGGCCCCACTTCTTGTTGTTGACTGGGCCTTGTGCTTGGGAGTTGGCTAGGACCTACAGTTTGAGTTGCATTGGGCCCCACCATCTATTCTTGTTCTAGCTCCAGTGTCTTACCTACAACTTTTCCTTGGGGCTAGTGGCTTTAGCAATTTAGCAAATGAAGCATTTTGGGCTTTTCTAGGGACGTCATTAGTGTACTGCAGAATTCCAACATGCTGGCACAGCTTCCTAATGAGACAGGGAAAGGGAAATGCAAACTTCCCTATCTTCTGTTCCTAAAACTACCTCAAAATATTCTTGAGATACAGATGGGGGAGGTTGGCATTAACCTTGCTAATCAATATCACACTTCCTCTAGCCACATATGTAGAGATCTTGTTCAGTTCTTTCGTGGGGAAGATGTGATAAGTGCTAATCTTGAAATAGATCCTCTCCTCCAGTGTCAACTTTCTATACATTTTTTCCTCCTTACTAAATGCCCTCTTCAACCATATCTTTCATGCATTAGCATCGGAGCAAGTGGGCAGTTGAGCAACTTTTGGCCCTATATTCGAAAGATTCAACACTTCTGAAATGGCCTTGGCAAAGAAATCTATATAAATACCACCAATATCAACTATGGTGCCTTCTTCTTTATTGTGCCAAAATTGGTACGTCTCTCCTAGGTACCAGGCACCACTTTCATAAAGGATAGGCCATAATGGGGACCCTTTGAGTTGGTCCCTAACTGCTTCAAGAGTAAACTCCGTGAAAGGTTCAAAGTTGAGTTCCTCGATCATGGTTGTTGACATGGACCTTTCAAGAATAGCCCCCTTGTTTAGGTGCTTTAGTGGCTCCTCCTTTAGCCTGTACTGATTGCATAGTAATAGGAGGCTCTTGATGGATGTTGAATGATTGTGCCTCCTATTCTGCATGTTCCTTAGAAGACACCTGGCCTCTACCTCTCCTTGGTCATTCGAACACACCTTGAGAGGGTCCTCCTTGTTGTCCACATTTAGGGGCCATCTGCAATCACACGAGACCAACTATTAGTATGGTTATTTATAAAATGTGACTTATACCCTTACTTCTTACCCTTAATGAATTCTTTTCTTGTTTTGTGTGATCCAAAGTTAGGAAATTTTATGAAAATGTCCCCTAAAAGTTTTCATATGGGGCCCAATTTGATTAGGTAGCTCCAAAAATTAATTCCCATGGTATGAGTGAAGAGATAAAATTGATTTGGCAATGTGTTTAACAGTTTTTACGGTCCTTTATCCTTTATGATATCCTTTGGGTGATGATGAATTTTAGAAAAATTATGCATGAATTGGAGTGTACCCTTCCCCCACGACTAAGCTGAACACTCCAGGTTCAATTGGAATGGAAATCAAAGCATTAATGAGTAAGTTATGGGTGTTTGAACGATAGGAGCGCAAGCTAGCAAGTTCGTGGAAGAAAATTTGAATAACTACCCTCACATGAACAATGTAAAATGAGGTTGACATGCATAGGGGGGTCCATATATATATTTTTTTTGGACACAATATCGCATACCCGATAGTGGGGATCCAATATCGTAACTGATCCAATATCGGGTAACCGATATCACGGCCTATTTAAAATAGGGTACTTGGCAAGATTGATAAATTTTTGAACTTCCAAGGCCAACAATGAAGGATTTTAGGTTAATTGAAAAGGTTTAGGGTAACATTAAATAGTCCAAAAGGCACAAAAAGTATAATAAGGTAGAATCTAACAATAAAATGCATGAGTAGGATGAGGAAAAAGGACATGTCTAGGTGCATAGGAACGGTCAAATCAAAAGGATGATAAAGGAAAGAATAATGTTGGCAATGTAGTACTTGGAGGGTATAAAATGATGTGATGATGATGTGTAATGAGTATAAATTACAAAGATTACTCAAGTGGATTCTCCCCAAAGCAAGTTCCTACCTATGATGCCCTTACGTAACCACCCTGAAAATGTTCCTAGGCACTAGAGGGTGAATTGTAATCCACACCAATTCCACAAAACACACACATGTAGATACCACCATGATGAGATATGAATTCAATGCTACATAAGACATGAGTCACAAATACATGAACAGCAAGATGAGATGAATTGTAGAAGGGATTGCAAAGATTGGGACATGAGGTTACTGAACCAAGGCATCATAAATCTTGAGTGTAGGGCATAGTTAATGTGTCATTAGCCTGTCACTCCAAAATCAAGACCAAGTCCATTCCTTTGATCAATGACATTGCATTGTTTCATCCCATGATGGACAACCATAAGAAGGTCATAACAACAAAGCATACTATCACTTGGCATTTTGTTCAAGGGAGGAGTGACTTGGAATTTCTTTGCGACACTTATGTTCTCTTCCTTTTTTTCTCCATTTTTTTTCTTTTTCTCTTTTTTTTTGAATGCTTAATCCAAAGAAGCCACCTACCTTCAGGCATGGATGCATGTCCTTCTAGTGGGACCCCCTAGAATAGCATTGGGTTTTTCTTTATTAAGTGCCTTAATTACTCTTACTCTGATTTTTGTTAGATCTACAAGGATCTTAGTACAACCAAGCTGCATGATAGCTCCTATAGATGTCACCAAGAAGAATCCACAAGTCCCCTTGAT
Organism: Gnetum montanum; assembly: GCA_015680685.1. Classification (NCBI taxonomy): domain Eukaryota; kingdom Viridiplantae; phylum Streptophyta; class Gnetopsida; order Gnetales; family Gnetaceae; genus Gnetum; species Gnetum montanum. The sequence goes on along the minus strand of MNCI01005648.1, from coordinate 413,770 downwards.
GTCACAGCTTGGCCATTCCCTCCTGGTCCACCATTTTTCACTCTGGGCATAATGAGCACAAAATTATTTTAAGTTGTAATGATGTCAAGAATATCATCATACCTAGAGTGGAACCTCTTATTAATAGAATGGGTGGATGGATGTGATGGGCTCACTATCCAAGTAATTAGTCACCTAATACTTGATAGCATAGAATAACATCTCAACCAACAAGTCACATGAGTCTTTTATTCATAGATGAGATTACCCATAGAAAGATAAAATAATAAATTAGAAATGAAAAACTGGAAAACAAAAAATTGTAAAATTAAAGAAAAGAAAAAATATTTACTAATTCTACTTATTAGAATGGGGGGTATCCCCCATGGCTAAACCTTTGATCATGGCTAGAATTAATAAATGGAAATTTTGGATCCAAGCATTTTGATGTGGTGGTTGGAATATACCCAAATTGGGATTCACACACTTGATTAAAGTAAGCATAGTGGGGCAATTTATAAGATGAAGTTAATTCATAAGGAGATGACCCATTATGGCACCCGTGATTGTAAGATGGTATGCAAGAATCGATATGTCTACCTACGTGGCTATATTCACTGGCCTTCATGATTGTTGGAGTGTTGATTGGTGGCCCCAATAAAGTAACACGAGGCATTGGGTTCAAGCAAAAAGATGCACCACAGTGTTGGACTTGTGCTGGATTGGAGGATGCAGTGGTTTCGAAACTATGCAGTCCCTTTCTATGGTCATGTCTAAAGAAGGGACACCTTTGATGTTGTGGAGGATTCCCACTATGGTTGACAATAGTAGCACAAGTAACATTCGTGGGTTGGTGTTGTGGTGCAAAACCTTCTATTACAACTAGTGGTGATGTAGAAGGAGGTGAATAATGAGAATATTGAGGGTGGGGATAAGTGTGAGGAACATGAGGTGGTGGTCTTGGTGAATAGGACATGGTTTGATAATACTTAGGAGAATGATAACGGTGAGTTGAAGTAGAGGACGATGATCCTATTGGAGAAATAGGATGTNATCACCCCAAAGGTCAATGCCCAATCTTGTCACATTTACATGGGCATTGGGGAGGAATGTTACATCTAGACTTCGTACAACAATATTGTATTCAACTGTAGTGGCGAAAACCCCAGTCATGGGGGAGGCCACCGCCAAACCAACCATATCTTTTATATGTCCCAACGCCAAATGTTCATTATGTTCAACATCCTATTTCTCCAATAGGATCATCGTCCTCTACTTCAACTCACCGTTATCATTCTCCTAAGTATTATCAAACCATGTCCTATTCACCAAGACCACCACCTCATGTTCCTCACACTTATCCCCACCCTCAATATTCTCATTATTCACCTCCTTCTACATCACCACTAGTTGTNTGTCATCTTATTGATCTTTGGCTCAATTTCATCTAGTGATTGTAGTACTGGCAAAGATGGTTCCACCTCCTTGAGATGAGTTGATTTTTCCCCCTCTTGATGATGGACCTTTGCTAGTTTGAGATTTTGGTCCTGTTGAGATTTTTTAACATTCTTCCATTTGGCCATTTCTCCTTCTTCTTTTGCTACCCGCTTAATAAGCTCTTGGAATTGGTGGGTTCATAGCTCATACAGTTGACGTAGGGCATACATCCCTAGGATCTCCCTTGTTTCATTACGGAGCCCATCCATGATGTGATACATTAGCCTTTCCTCAAAGAACCCATGGCCTGGGCAGTTGTTTAACAATGCATAATATCTTTCTAAGGCCATGTCCAAGGGTTCATGTTACGCTTGTTTCCACTCTTGGATTTGTCTCCTCAAGGCTAACACTCTTGCATAGGTTTGATCTCTTTCATTAAAGAGTTCTACCATTTTCGGCCAATGTCAAATTGATTTTGGTTTTAAGGACTTGTACCATACTTTTGCTTGGCCAACGAGTGTCATGGGAAAGAGCTTAAGTCTTTGCCATCCATTATCTATGTTTTTCCATGCATAGGCATCATAAAAGGCTTGTAGATGATGTTGCAAATCTAAATCATAGCCTCATGAAAACTTGGGAAAGTTGTTTAAATCGAGCCTAGGTAGACAACTCTCTTTACAATGATTGCGGGATATGTGAATAGCCTCTTGTATATTCATTAGGCTCTTAGTGGCCAGCAGGGGTTCATCGTCACTAGGTAGGTTATGAATTTGGAAGTTGGGACGATGTTGTTTTCGTTTATGTACATAGGAGCCCTTGCATCAGATTGGGTACTCCAAACTTCATCTTCATCATCGTATAATTCGTTGGTTCTCCAATGAATTGCCTTACTAGTTGTTGCGTTATCATATTCTTGTGAGAGAGACATTGTTATGAATTGTGTGTGACTTATTTACAATTATTTTCTTTCTAAAAGATTTATCGTTAGTACTTCTTTACAGTGATCTTAGATGATATAACTAATCTAGGTAACTAGCACCATCCCCGACAACAATGCCAATGATGAGTGGCTGGGTACCCCTACACTCAACCATACAAATACGAGCGTTCATGCATGATCCAGTCGAAATCCATAGATGGGCTAGTTATGGTGTCTAAATAGTTACATGTTGATCACAATTCATTGTCTTCCCACCTAGACTAGTATTTGCTTTGTCACATATGGTTTAGTCTAGAGTGAGGTGTATGATGTGGTCCTAAACTAGTTCTACTCCTAGAGGCAATGGAAAATAACTTTTATTAAGCTAAGAGGGAATGGGGGAAGATAATCTAGGCTAGCGTAAGTGTGATGAGCATCCGTCCTTAATCATTCATACACATCTTGTACCTTGTGTACTACTTCTGGGATTACCAAGCATATATTACTTGAGCACTCCTAGATATGCTACTGGGATACCAAGTAGTCACACTTAAATGCTCATGATTAAGTCGTACTCATTCTACGTTGAATAACAGGGATAGTAGATGAAGGTAAAGAGATATTAATTAAGAAAACAATAAATAATAATAATAATTAAATAATTAAAACTAAGTGAATGCTACAATGATGAAGTAATCTCGATCTTTATTGCCACTCATTTGCGTGTCCAAGTACGTCACACTCGAATAAAGGTTTTGTACAATTACAATCATCACACTGCCTGCATGCACTACGAAAAGAATAGAAATGAATAAAAAGACTCTACACTTACACCTACTGACTGACTACCCCTTTCTCCTATGTGCCTGAGTGCTATATTTATAAGCTCACACAGGAGTCACGATATCGTGTATCTGATATCATTATTTAGGTTGCAATATAATGTACTCGATATCATGGGCCTGATATCAGAGCCTGACACATAAAAGAATCATAAAAGTTTGGTAATTGATACCTAAAGAGAGGTCATATTTATATTCTTACTACTAAAAAATAATTGCATGCTAAAGTTTCCAAATAGAGTAGAGATTAAGTAGTTGAAGAAAATTTCAAATGCAAAGAAATGAAGTAGACAAAGTAGGATGATCACCAAGAATGACTTCATTGATACTTGGTTGAAAGTTGTTACCAATTCTAGATGTCCATTTTCAAGACACTAAAAGAACATGAGAAAATGAGTCTCCACTTCTATAAAGAGGATGTTAAGAAAAAATATTTCTCATATATTTAAGATGAGTACCAATAGAAAGACCTTCATGAATAATAATAAAAAATACAAATTTTACAAAATTTAGGAGCTCTCCAAATATCTTTTATTTTTCTCATTTAGAAGTGTGATGATAATTGCATTTTCTAGGCCTTATTGAATTTGTTATGAATAAAAGCATTCTTTGAAATTATCTCATAAGAAACTTTCGAATGAAAAGGAAAAACATATCTACTATCCTTCCAAAGAATATCTCAAAAAGCTTGATCCAAATTGTTGTCAACTTTAAATAAATTCTAAAGATTAGAAATTAAATTTTCAAAAAAAATTCTTCTTTTTATTCAAACCATAGAGGCTAGAGGCTTCATTCCAAGTAATCCATCTATCATGCATATGTAGACAAGAAACTGCAATGATTTTAAATATGCTCCAAGTGGTACACAATCTCGATGCATTAGTAGCCTAAGCTCCTTCATTAAAAAGGAAGCTACCATGTGTTAATTTGCTTAAGAATATCTTTTGAAGCATTAATATGATTATAATTCCAATATTTCCTAAGCTTGTACCATGTCTTCCAAATTTTTTTAAGAATTAAAAAACCAAGAAGTAAAATGGCCTAAGGCAAAAGAAGACAATGAAGAAATTAATTTTAAGACTAGTTGTTATCATTTTTAGATTTTCATTACATAAGTCTATTTCTTAAAAGGAGCATCCAAACATCATCTCTATTAATGTACTTTGCAATTCATTTTACCACAAGAGAAATACCTAGTTATAATAATTAATGAGACCAAATCCTCCATCTTTCTCGCCACTAGTGTAAACATCCCAAGAAACTTTAGAAAAACGTTTTCTTACTTTACTTAGTAGATTAAAGAAACCAATGGATAATACAATCAATTCTATCATAAGAAGTTTTAGAAAGAGTCCAATAACTCAAGTAATAAACATGAGTTGATTAAAGCATTTGCTTATTAACTAAAACATTACCAACAAAACTAAGTTTTTCTTATTTCCATTTATCAAGATTCTTTTCAATTTTATCAACCACATAAATCCACAAAATAGTAAGATTAGACCTAAAAGAAAAAGGTATTCCTAAAATTTTGAAGATAAAATCTTTTTTCAAGACTTTCCAAAGCTTAAAAATAAACCACTTATCAATATTTCCATTACAATAAATAACAAGTTTTTGTCAATTGATCCAAGAGCCAAATAACATGCAATGATCCTCCACTCTAGTTAAAAGATAATAGATATATGCAGAGAATTATTGATCATAAAAAATCATCTACAAAGTGCATGTTAAGCAATTATGTACCTTGAACATTAATTGAAATTCCCTTAATGAAATTCCTTTATAGAACATAATGCAGATTATGTGAAAAAAATCTTCAATAATAATAAAATGATAGGGAGAAATAGGACAACATTAATGAACAAATCATTAAAAAGAAAAAAAAAAAGAAATTAACCCAAATTTAGAAGAAACTTAAGCATTAGCATTAGTGAGTAGGATATGGACAAGTTGAATAACTTAACAACAAAATCCCATTTTATAGACACAAGAAATAATGAAATTCCATTCAATCCTATAATAATCTTTGACATAATATAACTAAATAAAAGCAATGTATTGGCTAGTATCAAAAGACCAATACATTTTCTTCTAAGCTATAATAACATTATTTAAGATATCTCTACCTTTAAAAAAACCAATCTGCTTAGGTCTAATGATATCTTCAATAACCTTCTAAATTCGGCAAGCCATGCATTTAGCTAAAATTTTATAAGAATTGTTAATAAGAATAATAGGGCCCCAACTATTCATATGTTAAAGATCTTTATTCTTAGCAAGAGGATGAATTACACATTTATTAATATTTTTTCTAAGAGAAAAGAAGGAACTTAATCCAAAATTAGTAGCAAATTAAGCATTAGCATTAGTAGTAGGTTATGGACAAGTTGAATAAAATAATTAATAAATACCAACTTATAGAAACAAGAAATAATGAAATTTCATTCAATCCTATCATAAGATTTGGCATAATCAAACTTAATAAAATCAATGTATTAGTTAATACTATACATTCCCTCTTAAGATGTAATAATATTATTTAACATATGCTTCCCTTAAACAAAACCAGCCAAAATTTTATAAGTATTGTTAAAGAGTGTAAAAGACCTCAAATTACTAATTTGTTATAGATCTCCATTCTTAGGGAAAAGATGAATCACACCTTTATTAATATTTTTACCAAGAATAAAGAAGGAACTTAAACCAAAATTAGTAGCAACTTGAGCATTACCATCAATGATCAAGGTAAATAAGTTAAATAAAATAATCACCAAATTCCTATTTATAGAGACAACAAATAATGAAATTACATTTAACCCTATCATAAGCTTTGGCATAATCTAACTTAATAAAAGTAATATCTTTGCTAATATGAAAAGCCCACTAAATTTCTTCCTAAGCTACAATAACATTATTTAAGGCATTTCAACCTTAAACAAAACCAATCTTCTCAGGTTTGATGACATCTTCAATAATACTTTAAATTCAACAAGTCATGCATTTAGCTCAGATTTTATAAGTATTATTAAGAAGAGTAATAGGCCTCCAATTACTAATATGTTGAAGATCTATATGAGGATCATAGAAATTAGAAAGGGAGGGGGATGAATAACTTCTTCAAATCAAGAACTCTTCAACACAATGCACACACCAATTTAACATGGTTTTCCAACTTGGGCAGTCCACACTTGAAGGGTAGGTCACTTGCACATCTCTGAACTTTGTTTCTCTAAAATGTGATTTGAAGGCACCACACCCTATATAAGCTCTAAGCTCTACTCCAGATTGTTTTGTCATAACAAAACCACTCAACCTTGTTGATGAGTCATGTTTTTCCATATCGGGTATCCAATATCAAGGCACAACCTCCGATGTTGGACATCTAATATCGCCCCTTCCGTGCGAGCCTATAAATACCACACTTGGGTGCATGGTTGGGATATAGCATATAGAGAAGATAGAATAGATTCATAGATTTTTAATTTTAGGTTTTGTTAGTTCCTAGTGCATGCCCACAGTGTGATGTTAGGTGATTGTACAACATCCTTATTTAAGTATAACATACTTGGACATGTTAAATGTTCAGCAATAAAGATCAAGATTACTTCCATCATTACAACATCCACTTAGCTTTATTTTTGCTTTTAAGTATCTTAAATTACTTAAATTTTTACTATTTTCCTTAGTTAATTTTTTCATTTATTGCTCTTTATTATTCTTGTCATTAAGTAGAATGAGTACGACTAATCATGAGCGCTTAAGTGTAGTGACTTAGTAGCCTAGTAGTGTATTATTTGGTACACCTAGTAACATACGCTTGGTAATCCCAATGGTAGTTATGCAAAGTCCAACGCATGTACAAATGGTTAGGGATGGATACTCATCACACATAGGCTATTTAGACTTTACTTTCCATTGTTAATTAGATTAAACAATTAAGTTCTTTATTATCATTAGGAGTAGCTTAGGGCCAAACAACATCAACTATCTTACATCTCACTTTGGACTAAATCATACATGACAAGACTACCACTAGTCCAAGTGGGAAGACAACAAACTATAATCAAGGCATAACAATTTAGATGCACAACTAGTCCCATCCATGGAATTTGATCGGATCATGCATGAATGCTTATGATTCATATGGTTGGGGATAGAGGTACCTCACCACTCATCATTGGCGTCGTTGCCGGGGATGGTGCTAGTTATCTATATTAGTTATATTAACAATTTATCGCTGAAAGTGCATTAACAATTTATCCTTTAGAAAATATTAAATCACACACATCATTAACTCAAAACAATGTTTCTTTCACCAAGAAGCAATAATAAATTGTATGATGAAAACATTCATTGAAGAATTAATGAGATGTATGTTGAGGAAAGTTGAAGTGACCAACTTTATGCAGGGGTTTCATATGTTCATGATCATCCTAATGACACTCAAAGACTACATTCACCTAAGGCAGACAACCCTAGAGGAGACGAAGTAAGCCCTAGACCAGAGAAGGCCTCAAGGCCTATGACCTTCTCAAAACTTGGAAAAGATAAATCAAGGGACCATGGGGAACACCATAGAAGCCATCGCAATCCTTCTCATTTCTCACCTTTCTCTTCCTCTTGAACATCTAGTTTTAACAAAGATGAACATAGGTATAGAGACAAAACTTCGCTCTGGGGTCAAAATAAGGTTAGAAATTTAAACCATTGGAAAAATCAAAGACATCTACATGAACACGATCAAAATCATCACAATTGGGCAAATATAAATAGCAATTTTCACCACAACACATCTAATGATGATGAACCCTTGTTGGCCACTACAATCTTGATGCAAATCATAGAGGTAGTTACAATACCCCAAAGTCTCCTAAAAACGAATAATATCCCTAAATTCATGAGAGGCTATGATTCTAATCCACAACATCACTTACAAGCCTTCCATGATGCTTGTGCCTTACACAACATTGAAAGTGGATGGAAAAAGCTTAAGATCTTCCCTGGGACACTAATAGATAAAGCCAAAGTGTGGTATAGATCATTCAAACCAAACTTAATCTGGCGGTGGTCCACAATGCTAGAACTTTTTCAAAAGAAATACAAACCTATGCGAGGGTGTCCAACCTGAGGAGATGGATCCAAGGATGGAGGTAAGAATAATGTGAACCCTTGGACATGGCCCTAGATAGATATTATCCTCTACTGAATAGATGCCTAGATCATAGATGGACTTCGTAATGAAACAAGGGAGATCCTTGGGATGTATGCTCAAGGTCAATTATACAAGCTACAAACCCATCATATCCAATTACTAATAGAGCATGTGGAAAAAAATGAAGGAGAGCTATGTAAATGAAAGAATGTTGAGAAATCTCACTAGAACCCAACTCTTCAAAAGAAGAAGGTCCACATCTATGGTAAGGAGAAAGAGGTAGCTCCCAATAAGGTGATTTTACAACAACCCTTATCAATACAGAAGTCTATCAATGAACTTGAAGCAAGGTTTGATAGGATGTCAAAATGGATAAATGATAAAGTTACAAATTTTGTAAAAACCTTAGAGGAGAAGGTAATGCAAACTGAATTAAGTGATCACAATAAATGGAGGAAGAAGAACCAAGAAACA
>MNCI01005648.1:357679-404756 GCA_015680685.1 Gnetum montanum | reverse complement strand
TCGAGTATCATCAACCTATGATATTTCCTGAAGGATCACCACCTCACACCTCTTACCCTCCATCCTATCCTCAATATTCTTATACTCCACCCCATCACATGTTGTAGTCAACAACACAAGAAGGCTCAACACCATAACATCAACAACAAAATGCCAATTGTGATGCAAATGTGCATAGACATGATAATGTCAGTAGGTTTCCCCCACAATCCTGAAAACGTCCTTTCTTTAGGATGACTCCCATGTATAAGTGTAACACTCATGGACCTACTACCTCATCCAAACTAGCACAATGCCAATTAGTGCAACACCTTTCCTTTCACAACCAATGTCCTCCGATCCTACACAAAGGCCAACATCCATCGTTACTCCAACACCTACAAGAAGCAATGAATCTAGCATTGTGAAGAGACAAATGAATCCATGCATGCCTAATCATGATCAAGGGTGCAGTCATGGGATAGACGTCTGCAACATTGACACAGCTCATACTCTGACCCACCATACATTTAACAACCAACTATGTGAACAACAACTTATCTACGCAACCATCACTAAACCAAGAGACACTCAGTGGCTTGAAAATGAAAAGTTAACACTATTTTACAAATGCATGGAACCTACCTACTCACTTATTAATTCTTGTCATGATCAAATGTTTAGTCATGTGGGAGACATCCCATCCTAACATTTAGAATTGATAGGTATTTTTTTCATCTTTTTGTTTTACAATTTTTTATCATTTTTTCATTTCTTGATACAAATTTTTCTTATCCTTTTCAACTTTTTCTACATTTTGTTTTCATTCCCTTTGTCTATAATCTCTCTTGTGAATAAAAGAATCTCATGTAAACCATTCAGGTGAGGTTCTCTCTTGTTGTCAAGCCATGAGGGACTGATTATTTAGATAGTGAGATCACATCATCCATCCACCCATTCCATTAATAAGAGGTTCTTGCTATGGTCATAATGATATTCTTTTTTCATGATTAAACTAAGAATAAATCTGTAATCATTGTGCCTGGACAGAAAAGTGAAGAACCAGGTAGGAATGTGAAGGGTGTGACATCAAGGGGATTTGTGGATTCTCTTTGACCACTTCTATATGTTCTATCATGTTGCCAAGGTTGTAATTCTATCCTTGTAGATCTAATAAAGAATGGAAGTAAGAGAAAAATAAGTGTTGCCTTACCATGTCACTAGAAAGACATGTTACCCATTCCTGAAGGTAGTCCCCTGGTAAGGTTGACACTAATAAGAATAAAATGAAGGGGCACTAAATAAATTTCTATAGGTCCCCACTGGAAAGACATGTTACCTATGCCTAAGGGTTGGTAGCTTCTTAGACCTCCATTAAAAAAGAGAGAGAAGAAAAAGTGCCATGAATATACTCCTCCCTTGGATAAAACACTAAGTGATGCTACTCCTTACAATGGTGATAGCCTTATGGTTGTTAAATGAGAAGATAAAACAATGCAATGTCACTAGAACATGGTATGGACTTCATTTGAATCTTGGAAAGAAGGGCTAATGATTACCTTAACCAGTAATAACACACAAGGATTCTTTATATCTATGGTAAGGCAACTCATGTGCCAATTTCTACAATCCTTTCTAAAATCCATNCATTTCGTATGGTTGAGTGTAGGGATACCTCGCCACTCATCACCATCCCATCTCACTATTCATATGATCATAGCTTATGGTTTTGTGTAACATAGAGTTATTTTCTCAAATTTGTGGTTTTAACATGTGTGTTTTGTTCCATAGGTATGCATCGCATTCAACCCCTTTGGTGCCTACGAACATTTTTAGGTGTGGTTATACAAGGGCATTAAGGGCTGAAGCCTACTTTGGAAAGGATCCACTTGTATAACTATTGTAAATTGTACTTGTTTGACACAACCACATCATCTTAAACCTTCCAAGTACATAAATGTTAAACTCAAACCTTCCATTATCATCTAACTGATCCATTCTATATCATGAATCCAATACCCTTTTCTTGCATCTTCCAAAGATTTTAAAGCTTACGATTTTGTCTTATAACATGTACCAGTGCCTACACATAAATTCTCACTTACCCCAAAACTTTGGATTTTACCTAAAACCTTTCCACCAATCATAGAGCTTTATTTTCCATGCTAAATGCCCTCATAGTGTGAAAATTAAAGAACCTTGATATTGACTACCTCATATTAGGTTGGACTCAACATCAGATACCTGATATTGGATCCATAAAAGCTATATATAGGACCCCTGCAGTGTTCACAAATGCATTATCATCAATTGAAGCTATGGGAGTTTTAAAATTTTTCTCCCTTGACTAAGAGCTCTATGTAGCCAACTTCCACTCAAAATATCTTACTCCATACCACTCTAATTTCTATAGTTTTTGAACCTAGTTGAACCTAAAGTGTTCAATTTAGTTGCGAGAGGGGGCTTGCATGGGAAAATTGCATTGATTTTTCAAAATTTGCTATCGCCCAAAAGGTATTATAAGGGTAAGACTGTTAAAAACCTTAAGTGTTTTAATAAACAGTTAATCATATGAATGCTAGAAACTCTAATTCTCTCATCCAAGGGATCATAACCATCATTATAAGTCATACATGTGGAAAAAGAAACCAATTGTGAAGGGTCATAATAGAAGTTAACACTTTTTGGCATGTTCTCTTGAAATTTTTCTAACTCTATAATCATATGAGCTAAAGAACTTAATAGAACTAAGGCCATGAGAAAGGTGTAACCCTATTACTGATAAATGACAACACCTAAGTAACATCAAACCCTTGATTGATTGCAGATGGCCCCAAAAAGAGGAGGACAAGAAGGATCTTCGTAGGATGCAAGAAAACACCCAAGAGGTGCCAAAGGCTAACTAGGAGAACAAGGCCCACTAGCCGAACATGAAGAACAAGAGGCCTAGTTGTTTAGCATTTATCAAGAATCTCCTACTATAGGGCAGTCGATCCAAGGAGAGGTTGTAGAACCATGAGTTCCAATGTAAGGATAATGTCTCACATTGTCCCAATAATGGCTTGAAGCCATCTAGGAGAAATTCATGTTGACCACAATCATTGTGGAAATGAACTTCGATCCTTTTATGGCATTTGCCCCTAGGCAATTAGAACTCAACTCTAGGCATCACCTTTATGGAACATCCTTTCAAAAAGTGGGGAATGGTACCTTGGCGAGATGTGCCAATTTTGGCATAACAAGGAAGAAGGCACCACCATCAACATCAATAGAGTTTCTATCTTTTTTTCAGTCCAGGCAATTGTAGATGCTCTAAACCTACCAAATGTGGGGGCCAAGTTGGCGCATTTTTCCATAAGGTATGATGCAGAAAAAAGGAAGTTGTGGCTAAAGTAGACATATAACAAAGATAATAAAATATACAACAAGTTGACTCTAGAAGAGATGACTTATTTTAATATATGCACATACCACCTCTTCCCAAATAAAGGGCTAAATAGAATATCAACCTACATGGCCAGGGGAAGTGCAATGTTAATGGAAAAATATAATGTCAATCTTTCCCAATTGTACTTCATGGAAATTCAAAGGCAGTTTGAAGAAAAGAAAGCAAGGAAGCCAAGACTTCCATTTTCTTGCCCAATCAAGAAGTTGTGCAAGTGCATCAAAATCTTGGAATACACCAATGGCATTCCTAGGAGGGCTCAAAATGCTTCTTTTGCTAAGTTTCTTAAACCTGTAGCACCAAGGAAAGACCTTGGTGATGAACAAGAACAAGAACATGAAAAGGAGCCAGAACTAGAAAAGGAAATAGACCAAGAGCCACTAGTTCCACTACCACCACCACAAGATTACTAGTTCACAATGAGTCATCTAAAACACATAGCGGAAAATCTCAGGTGGGGAAGTTGGGATGAATCAAACCTCTTCCAAGTCATCAATGATGTCGTGCAACCCACAATTTCTACCAATCCATGAAGGGGCTATATTTCTTTACAATTAGGAGAAGCCCAATGGTCATAATAAATCTCTAAAAATTCCACATCTTTTCAAGTGGTGCTTGAAATAAGAGAAGGTACCACAATCATGATCATGCAGCACTAAGATGCAGTAGGCATAGAAAAAGTAATAATAGATCACATTAATGAATCTTTTAATGTGCTTATTGTGCCCATAGTGGACTTAACTTGGACCATAGATGCACAAATGCTAACTGGGACTTCAATGACCCCTAAGGCCCATAAGGATGTACTTGATAGATTGTTGCAGATCGGAAAAGTGACAACAACTCTTTTTGACATTCCCAATGATGTCACTGCAATAAATTCTAATCTCATTGTCACAAAAGAAAAATTGGTCATGGCAAAGACCAAGGCAGAACATGTAGAAGCAAAAGTGCATCAATTACAACAAGAGCTAGCTACCTTGAGAGCTGAAAGAAGATATCCTTCCCAATTTGTCACATGTAACCAATTAGAACAATTCTAAATAGAGCAACTAGGCCAATTGATTGAACAAAATAGATTTACTAAACAAGAAAAGGAGAAAGCAGTCTAGAATGCCTCAGTTATCGAAGCTTAAGTATATGCCCATAAGAAGGCATTGACCACTACACAAGAGGAGAATAAGTAGCTTGCTACTGATAATGCAGGGTTGACCACTATAGAAAAATAGAAAACTATCTTGGAAGAAAGTGTCTACTAGTTGAGAGAATAATTGGTGAGGGTCAACCAAGACATAAGTAGATTGGCCAAAAAAATCAAACCTTCTCAATGGAGGAGGTGCACACAATACGCCAAAAATTTGCAATCAAGATAAGCACATAGCATAATGAGGCCAAGAAACATGAAAAGTTGAAGGAGCACTTATGGGACCAAATTGGCATGTATAAGTAGATTAATGAAAAAGAAATCCATATGGAAAAGGCCTTCATTAGTTCCATGTTAGCACAGAACCCTAACTAGTAGCCAATTTTGGATAGCTATGCCTTGGTTCACCAAGGGGAAGTAAAGAACAAGGATCTACAAATTGAATATTTTAAAGAATACATTGCATTAGCTAACCTCTGTTACACTAACCTTGACATGTTAATAGCAAGTTGACCTAGAAACAAGCTAGAACTACAAGTATCAACCACCTATGCTCTATACGCAAAAGAGTTTGTAGATAGAAAAAGCACGCTACAAAAACTCTACATGGCAAACTCAAAACTGGAAGCAATTAAGGCTTGTTACCGTGCACAATGAGATGTAGCCTCAAACTTGCTAAGAGATTGACAAATCACCATGAATTAAAAGAAAAGGTTAGGACCTTCAAGGAGGAATAATGATAGTTTGTAGCATGGTATGTGAAAGCAAATAAGATGTTCCCATACCTACCATGTTTGTGGGATGTACCGATTCCAGCACACATTGGCTCATTAGCCTAGATAGTACATGACCCAAAAATGAAGAAGATGAAGTTGCAAGCACTCCTAAATCACTATAAATTATAAAAGCTTACTGAAAAGGGAAAGCGACCCATGGAAGAGCCACTACCTCTGGGAACTACATGAGTTCCCCTAGTTTTTTTGTTTTGTTGTTTTGTCATGATGTGTCCATTTTGTGTAAAACACCACTACAGCATGGAAGAGTCAATTTGTGTGTCTAGTTAGTTAGTAAATAATCCCATACCTTCCTAATATTTTGTAAAGAACTTGTTCCTCATTTTGTTTCACTCGAGGACAAGTTTTCATTCAATTGTGGGGTATCATGAGTCATGTTCTGCAGGGTTATGATATCAAGTATCCAATATTGGGGCATAACCTTCATGTTAGACATCCAATATCGCCCCTTCCATGCAAGCCTATAAATACCACACTTGGGTGTGTAGTTGGGATATAGCATATAGAGAAGATAGAATATATTCATAGATTTTTAATTTTAAGTTTTGATAGTTCCTAGTGCATGCCTACAGTGTGATGTTAAGTGATTGTATCACATCCTTATTTGAGTGTGACATACTAGGACACGTTACATGTTTGGAAATAAAGATCAAGATTACTTCCATCATTGTAGCATCCACTTAGCTTTATTACCTTAAATTACTTAAATATTTACTATTTTCCTTAGTTAATGTTTTCATTTGTTGCTCTTTATTATTCCTGTCATTAAGCGGAATGAGTACAACTATCACGAGTGCTTAAGTGTAATTACTTGGTAGCCCAGTAGGGTATCATTTGATATGCCTAGTGACATATTCTTGGTAATCCTAGTAGTAGTTACATGAAGTCCAAGGCTTGTACAAATGGTTAGGGACATATACTCATCACATGTAGGCTAGTTTAGACTTTACTTTCTATTATTAACTAGATTAAACAATTAAGTTCTTTATTATCATTAGGAGTAGATTAGGGCTGAACAACATCAACAATATTATGCCTCACTTTGGACTAAACCATACATGGAAAGACTACCACTAGTCCAAGTGAAAAGATAATGAGCTACAATCAAGACATAACGTTTTAGATACACAACTAGTCCCATCCACAGAATTCAACCAAATCATGCATGAATGCTTGTGATTCGTATGGTTGGGCATAGGGGTACCTCGTCACTCATCACTTGTAAGGTCTTGACAAGCTTAGAATGTGGTTTCTAGGATTCCACAACCTTTACAACTTGAGCTTTGCTTTGGAGTGTTGTGGCACTACAACAATACTTAATCCCAACAGGATCCTAACAAGCTTAAGGATGATGCCTTCTCACAAGAAGGACATCAACCCTAGCAGGGCAACAAGAAAGAGAAAAATAAATTATAAGGGAAGGATGCAACTAATTTGTTGGTCCTTGTACTTTGAGGTATAGCACAATAGATCACTACAACAATACAAAAGATAGTACAATGAAGCACACAATACAGTAGAATAATATGCACAATGATTGCTTGATGTTGACACTTGCTTGCATAAAAAACCTACACATTTCCCAAGAGAATAAGTATTCTTATAGCCTTGATGTTTTTGAATTCACCTTAAAATTCATGCAAAGGCTACCTAATGGTCATTGGAAACATCTTCTTCGAGATTGGGACATCTCTTTGCGTTAGACTTGTAGTCTAGGTAGACATCATTCTCACAATGGAGATGTCTACATGTAGACATATTTTTTGGATAATAGACATCTACTATTTTTACTAGACATCTTCTCTACTTCATTTGTACTTTAGCCAAGACATCTTCTGCTTCCTGTAGACATCTTCTCAATTTCTAGGCTTTACTTCTTGAGGCTTCCTTTCATTGATTTGGCTCATCCCTGATGTTGAAAACCTCTTCATTTTGCTATACTCTTCATATTTATCCTTGCTTCCACTTAAGTCCTTGTAGACTTCACTTTGACATCTCACTGTAAGTCTCATCCCTTGAGTCTTCATTCTTATCTGACAAGTTCTTGTGGTCTCCACTTTGACATTTCTTTGTAGATGCCATCTCATCTCTTTATAGATGTCATCTCTTGAGCCCTCCTTCATGCCCTACAATAATGTTACATTCCATAAAACATTTTATGTTCTCCATTTTCCTTAAGGTTTTGACATACTAAAAGGTCAAAAATCTCACCCTTTTTGGTAATGTCCAAAACTTAAGAAAATGGATGAGTATAATCATGAAATTGTAAAATATAGCTAATCATCACTTCTCCCCCTTTTTGGACATGAACAAGAAGGATTAAAAAATGAAATAATCAAGACAGATAAATTCTAATGATAGTAAAGATGATTACTAAGATAATGGCTTTAAGATTCAAAGTATATTCTAGAGAGCACATGAAATTGAAAAATGAGACTATAAAGAGCAAAACTTGTCTTTAAAATAGAAACATCATAAAACTCTCCTCTTTTATGGACAACATCCAAAAGAAGGAGATCATGAAAAGGATCTATCCAAACAACTGCAAAATAGTTTCATAAGATAAACATTGAGTGACAATCCCATAGAGATAAACATCTCTTAGCATTAATTTCATAGGGCTAATGATGTCAAATCAAATAAGAGTTTTCCCTTATCGTAGTCTAAATTTTGAGCATTTAGGAACATTTAACCTATCTTTTTGAACCAATACACCATTAGTAACAAATAAACCAATATCTCATGATTCTATAATCATCCAGTATTCTACTCCTTTTTAAGCATCAACAAAATAATAAGGCACAACAATTTCATAGCAAGTAAAGCATGCATATTCAAATTTTAAGACAAAGCAATACATCTTATTATATTAAAAGATCAAACATAGCCAATCATCTTTTTAAAAAAATCAGAAACTAATATATGACAATTAGGTTGAGAACACAAAGAGCATATATATATATATACCTCATTTCTTACTAAAAGAGATCATGAACACCTATTTTAGTTCTTCTTAATTCATATTTGCAAAAAGGGGGTTAGGTACTTAAAAGGATATTTTTTTCAACATACAAAAGATTAGACAATATACCATATAAATAGAGCTCATAGGTAAGTTTATATAACATATAAATTTCAAGAGCTTTCACCAATAAAGTTCATCTTTAAAAAACTATTTAATAAATGTCCTCTTTTAATGCATTACTAGATGAATGTGCTCTTCCTTACTCATTTCTAGCTAAGGGATAATGGAGTGGAATGTCGTATTGCTTAAGTATCTTTTGGTGAAGGTCTCAAAAGACTCCCCCTATGTTGTTGGCCTCGTGTATGATAAATGATGATTAAGAACATACTCCCCTTGCATATATGTAGATTTTTGTGCTCCCTTTTAGTTCTTTTGAATTAGCTTGTTCTTGTCAAATGTGATTATCAAGGCTCTTTTATCATCACAGTGCTGTTCCTACCTAGCAACAATACGATCAAGTATGGAGACTAGAGTCTCATATTATAGATAGTACTTTCAAACATGTACCTTTAGAAGATTCAAGATTTATGTTTTTCACCAAAAGTATTAATTCAAAAGAAAAGGGCTTTGACATCTTAGGATAGCACAATAAACAACGAATAGTTCATCATAAGGTTTTTAGTCCATGAATTACATGCAATGGTTAAAGGCCAAAAACCAAGAGAGGAAACCAAAAGATGATTTACAATAAATTCATTACAAGTGCCACACCAAAGACTTTCATAAATCCAATTTCATCATGATTGTATAAAGGATAGCATAAAAATTATCAAAAAAATATTCTCTTATAAGAATTGATCTAGAGTTAAAATCCCATAAATAAAGTATGCACATATCAAAAACAATTTAGACTTTCCAAATTAAATACTGATACAAAATTTAGCAAGCAAGAAGATAGAAAGTTACCTTAACTTACCTTGCTTACAATTGAAAATTAAGATGCCTAGAGTGCTAGAGAATGAGATTCCTCTTTTGAGGTTTCTCTTTTTGCACAAACTTCTTCAATTTTCAAGGCTTAGCTCCCTTTCAAAAATTGGCTGGATAGTGTCTTCTCATTCTCAAGTTCCTTCCTCTTGATTCTCCAAACTTTTCAAATTCACTTGTTCTTTTTAGTTGTCCAATATTTCTTAACTTCTCTTTGATTTGTTTGCCTATCCATTTTACCCTACAAAAAATTCTTTCTAGGTAAATTTGCATAAGACCAAGAAGTCCTATGATATGACCAAGTGCTTATGTGATAATATTTTAAATTGCATTCACATTGCTTATGCCCAAATTTATGACAATAATAACATCTCACTTTCCTATAGTAGTTAAAGTGATCAAACCTTGGAGCTACTTTTGGTTGAGATGTGGTTTCCATTGATTCTTCATTCTTTGGTGTAGCCTTTTGTTGAGATGGAGTTGGTGTAGATGCTTCTTCTTATGTACAACATCCAATCCCACTTTTATCATGTGGACTTCTTCCTTGTCCTAGAATCAATTGAAGGGACTCCTTTCCTTTGACCAACCTCTCATTTACAAGTTTAGCATTTACTAGTTCTTCCTTAACTTGCTCATTAAATTTGGTGAGTTTTTCATTCTCTGTCCTAATGTGTAAGATTTCTTTTGTGAGGTCTAAAATATTTAAATTTAATGAAGAGATGTCTTGATCCTTGCCTTTTTGTTGTTTGTTCATCTTTGTGCAAAGACTATGATACCAATTTTTAAATTCAACATCTAAGGAGCTAGCATCATCATCTATGAGAGCCATATAGATGAGATGTGAATTCTTCACATCATCCTTCTGCTCTTCATCATCCCAACTAGTGTAGAATTTTGTCTTTTTCATCTCTTCAAAAATTCTATTCTTTCACCTTAACCTACCACTACTAGGACATTCAGAGGCCATATTGCTTCTTCCTCCACATACCCAACATTCTATAGAGGAAAGATTAAAATTAGCATTTGAAATATTATTACCTCTTTCTTTACCTCTAAATTTATTAGATCAATTTTCTTTTGTGAAATTTCTTAGACATTCATCTTTTCATTTGTGCTTTTTGGGCTTCTCTAAAGAGTTCTTACTCATCTACTCAATCACATTGGCTAGTCTTTGAATCTTAGCCTCAAAGTTTGAGTTTTCTTTCTTAAGATAAGAACATTCATTATTAAGAGAAGTAATTTTCAAATTCTTGATTTGTAAAATATCTTTTATATCAACACATAGGCTTTGAAAAAAAATAACTTCACTGCAAAATAGCTTGTACCTTTCTTTAAAGAAAAAATAATTATTTATCCTACCTTTGTCATCCAAATTACCATTACTTTGACTAGACTTATAGTGTTGTTTTTCTTGTTCCTAATTATAAAAACAAATGAAAGATTTATCTTTGGAACAAATGTGATCTAGGAATTGAGCACAATAATTGATGAAGCATACTAGTCTCTTTTCCAAAGGTGTTTGATGTTAATAGCACCTTTCATCTTCACTCTTAGAGATTGATGTAGAATGCAAGACAACAAGGCTCAGATACCACTTGAGGATCATAGAACTTAGAAGGGGGGAGGATGAATAAGTTCCCCAAATCAAAAATTCTTCCATGCAAAGCACACACCAATTTAGCATGGTTCCCCAACTTGGGTAGTCCACACTTGAAGCATAGATAACTTGCACACCTCTAGACTTTGTTTCTTTGAAATGTGGCTTGAAGGGCACCACACCCTATATAAGCTCTAAGCTCTACTTCATAGTGTTTTTTCCCAACAAAACCACTCAACCTTGCAAGGTCCCGACAAGCTTAGAATGTTGTTTTAGGTTTCCACAACCTTTACAATTTGACCTTTGCTCTAGAGTGTTGTGATGCTACACCAACATTCAATCCTAGCACGATCTCGACAAGTTCAAAGATGATGCCTTCTTGTAAGAAGTTCATCAATCCCAGTGGGGCAACAAGAAAAAGAATGATAAATTACAAGTGAATGATGCAACTAATTTGTTGGTCCTTGTACTTTGAGGTACAACACAATAGATTAATACAATAATACAAATGATAGTACACTGAAGCACACAATACAATAGAATAATATGCACAATGATTGCTTAATGTTGACACTTTCTTGCATACAAAACTTGCACATTCCCCATGAGAATAAGTCTTCTTATAACCTTTATGTTTCTAAAATCATCTTGGAATTCATGCAACTATGATCTAATAGTCACTGGAGACATCTTCTTCTAGATTGAGATGTCTCTCTGAATTAGACCTGCATTCTGGGTATACATCTTTCTTGAAATGGAGACATCTACATGTAGATGTCTTCTTGAATAGTAGACATCTATTATTTTTACTAGACATCTTCTCTACTTCATTGGTACTTTAGCCAAGATTTCTTCTACTTCTTATAGACATCTTCTCAGTTTTTAGGCTTTCCTTCCTGAGGCTTCCTTTTGTTGATATGGCTCATCCCTAATCTTGGAAACTTCTTCATTTTGTTGTAGTCTTCATCTTTGGCCTTGCTCCCACTTAAGTCCTTATAGAGTTCACTTTAACATCTCATTGTAGCTCTCATCCCTTAAGTTTTCATTCTTGTTCAATAGGTTCTTGTGGTCTCCACTTTGACATCTCTTTGTAGATGTCATCTCATCTCTTGAGTTGTCCTTCATGCCCTGCAACAACATTACATTCCACAAAACATTATATGTTCTCCATTTTCCTTAAGGTTTTGGCATACCAAAAGTTCAACACTCTATTCTTAAAAAGAAGATAAATCATATTTTTATTAATATTTTTACCAAGAGAAACTTTTTCAATGGTATCTTGGAAAACATGAAAAATATCATCTCCAATAATGTTCCAATGCTTCTTTAAAAATTCAATAATAAAGCCATCAAAACCTAGATATTTACGATCTACTAAATTAAAAGTCATTGCTTTGATTTCTTCCAATGTGATTTCTACTTCAAGAATACTTTGATACGCTTTTGTTATAAGATGAAAAATATGTGTATTAGAGGCCTAGAAGGTTTTCTTACTAAAATCTTCAAAAGAAAATTGACTTACCAAAAAATTGTTAATAGTCACAGGATCTTTAATGATGGAATCATTTATATAAAGTGATTCCAACTTAGGTACTTGAACCTTTATTTTTAGAAATGTAAAAAATTCCTTGCATGATTCATCTTTAATTTTTAGCCAACCCATGCAACCTTTAGTAAGAGCACTTTTAGCTTTGAAAGTATCCCAACATTGTTTAGCATAAAAAGTTGTGAGCAAGGATTTTTGAGTTTCAAAATAAAAGGAATTATGGTGTAATAACCCCTATTTTTACACATCCTTGGTACATATGTTTTTGTGAAGAATGCTGTGCTTGTACTTTGTATGTTTATATGTCTAGGTGGTTTGGAATATTTTATGCATTATGTTAATGATGTTAATTATAAGTCTTGTGTTTTTTAGATTCTTGGTTAATGTTATGTAATTCTTCATATTTCATCATACATATATTTTCTTTTATTATAATCTAGAGACTATGCACTAATCTTGTTGTTAATTGTGGCAAGATCTCATGAGATTTAGTTGGGAGCATAGCATGGCCTATAATTAATGATTTTTTTTAATTAATATTATTAATTTTTTCTAAGAGTGCATGGTATAAGGGAATAGATCTGTGATTAATGGTTCATATATGTCTACATGGGTGCTTTACATACTTAATTATATTTAGCTTTGTCTTATTTTCTTACTAAGGGGGTTTGAAGTATATTTTAGCATTATAATATTTTATGGTATAGTTTCTTTAATGGTTGTGATATGTGAGAGGGAGTTTCATGAGTGGTAGAGAAAGTTAGATTTTAGGATGAAAATGATTTTTGGTAGTTTTCTTTTAGGATTTTAAAAGTTTCGGCAATTGGAGTTTTCTTTCATTCCATGATTTCTAGTCATTCTCCATTAAAACTCCCATGGTTCAATTCTTCCACACACTTTGATGATCTAGGAGAGGTGCCATGAGATTGGAGATGGGAAGTACTGTGGGATCTTATATTGGTTGTGTGAATTACTTAAATCTTTTTAGCTTTCTTTTCTTCTATTGCAATCTCTCTTTTTATATCAATTATTGGGATGTCCTCCTTTCTTATTGATTCACATTCTAGACTCATTTAGCCCTTTCCTGTTGTTTTATATACACTTTGATCATTCTAGAGTATTTCCTAGCTCTTTTTTGACCTCTCCTAGTCAAAAAAGATGTTCTAGACCTTTGCCAAATGTCTCTTCTAAATCCTAGTATCCCTATCAAGACATCTCACCCATGCACAAGATGTCTCACCCAAGATGTTTTGTATTGTTCCAAGATGTCTCCTCTAACCTAGAGACATCTTTTCTAAGATGTCTCAGCACAAACCAAGATGGCTCCCTAGCTTCCAAGATGTCTTGTTCAAGATGTCATGACATCTCATCCAAGATGTCCCCTTGAGATATCATGACATCTCACCCAAGACGTCTTGTCTAAGATGTCACAACATCTCCCCTGAGACATCTTCCTCAAGATGTCATGATATCTCACCCAAGACATCTTCCCCAAGATGTCATGACATCTCACCTAAGACTTCCTTTCTAAGATGTCATAACATCTTACTCGAGACTTCTTCCCCAAGATTTCATGATATCTCACCCGAGACTTCTTTCTTGAGATGTCATGACATCTCACCCAAGACTTCTTTCTCAAGATGATACAACATCTCACTTGAGACTTCTCATCTAAGATGTCATGACATCTCTCTAATATTCTCTAAAACGCTATCAAATCCTCCCTATTGTTGGATTGATTTTTTTCTTCTTGGACTTGGTTGGTATCATGAAATATGATTAAGTTATGTAAGTTTTCTTGGCTATGGATTTTGGTTTCTCATAATGCTAGATTACCACATGATGGAATTTGACCTGTCAGTGTCATGTGATTCATTGGATTGGTATTGTTGTGAGAATTTCTTAGATTGTTGGAGCTAGCATTGAGTTTATGTGGCCGATTGGAGATGGGCTCCTTGGAGATGGCTTTGATGATTAAACACCACTATAGAGTGCACTAGTGTGGCTCTTGCTATAGGCCCCATTCTATAGAAGAGGGTGATTCCATGGCTTATTGGTTCTTTGTTTTGGTTTGTGCCTCCATAATATTAGAGGTGATGTCCTAAGTGATGCCTCTAGCATCGGCATGCTTGGGGAATGTCGGAAGTAATGTCCTGGGTAATGCTGCATGTTCCAGTTGAGACTAATAATAAATCCATACACATGGTAATTTAATATTTGGTTTAGAGACATGTTGGTTTTGGCTTTTTGCAAGTACACATAATAACATAACACACATATTACACTAAGTGTAGTGCTTGCTAGCCTCCTTATTTTTGATGATAGTTAGAGTAGATAAACCTTGATTTTGGCATTATAGGACGGATGGATGTTAAGGCTATGCATTTATATATTTATCTAGATGTTTTGGATGGACTACTTGTGTGTTGTGTTTAGCTAACATGTTTTGCAGGTTAGCCATGCTCTTCCTAATCCCCATGAGATCTATCCATTTAGAAATTAAAGAGGTGGCCAAGGTGTCTCACTCTATTTTATGCCAATAACCCATTTTATTTTTAGGGTGATCAATTTTTCGGAAGAGAATAAAGCTCTTGGAGAACTGTTATGATGATATGATATTGATGATGTTATGTATGAGTTTAGAGCTGTGGCAATTATATTTTGGCATTTTTAGCATTGTATTAGACATTGATTCTCTTTTCCATTTATGGATATATGGATCATGTATGGTTATACTTGTGACAATATGATATTCATATATGTTATGAAATTTAGTTTCACAATTTTGTTATCTTATTTTTTTCAACATTTTATTTTTGTATAATTTTCTATTCATTTATTTCTTTCTTATATTGTTAGTTTTCTCTTTTCTTCTCTTTGGGGTCATGGCTTCATGATAGGTTCCCTATTCCTCTCGCTCTGTAGTTTGTTCATTTGCATCTCTTACCATGACCAATCATTTTCTTAAGGATTCTACTCAATGTAATGCTCTCCAACCTAAGTCATGGGAAGGATGGTGTTACATATGGTCTAATAGAATTTGCGTTTACTTTACAGATTTTGCAAGATCTTTTTCAACTTGATACTTACACTTTGCAAATTGCTTTCCAAACTATCTAGCATAATTTTTGGCTCTATAAGTAGTTTTCTACCACTAGTAGGCTTTTTTTTTGTATTCCATAAAGACTTTAAAATATTTTTCCTACTGGGTTCTATGAACATATTAGCATTTATACAAAAAAGGTCATGCTTTTGAAAGGATGAAGAATTAAAAAAAAAATTGCTAATAGGAACATGATTTGACAAAGTAGCATTTTTATACACTTCTACTTTTCTTGAAGGCTTCCAAAAGGAAACACTATAGATGTAAAGTCTAGCAAGTTGACAAAAAACTCTATCATTTCCTTGTTGATAATTACACAAAGTATAATGCTTCTCATTCGAATAAGAAAAGAATAAAGAGCTAACATAAAAAATAAGAGAGAGAGAGAGAGAGAGAGAGATATATATATATATATATATATATATTGAAATTACACCAATCTTTTTTTTTTCTTGAGAAAACATAGAAAGACACAAGTTTAGCATAATGACTTTCATCCATATTGAAATCACCTCCAATAATCAAAGGAACTTTAGGTAGAGATAGAAGATATTTCCAAACCTCTAATCTATTTTTCCAATTATTAGGAGAATAAATATTATAGAGTACAAAGTCACCTTTTTCAATATGCCAAATTATCCAAATAACTCTTCCAAGGTTGTCAAAACCAAATTCAAAACATTTCTAGTCTAATTTTTATTAATAAAAATAGCAACACATTCTTTATTAACATTATGAGCAATAGAAAAAACAATGCAATATTTTAAAATGCATTTACCAACAAAACTAAGATCATGAGCTCAAATCTTAATTTCTTGTAGGAAAAGAAAATCTAAAGATAAATGTTGGTTTGAAAGATACTCCTTGACAATCTTTGCCTAGGACCTATCAAAAAGGCATTGAACGTTCTATGATAAAATTAACATTGAGATATGGTGGATGAGGCTNCATTGAACGTTCTATGATAAAATTAACATTGAGATATGGTGGATGAGGCTCCCATCCTTGATTTTTCAAGCTTAGCATTTATCTCACAATCCATGTCACTAATAAGTGAAAAAACATTATCTAAGAAAAAAACATTTCAAATAGTAGTATAAGTAGAATGCGAGTGAGATACCTTTAAGGTTTTAAAATTGAAAGCAATATTTGCATACCTCTTCTTTTTATGTTGCACTAAGTGAAATTTGTTTGCATTAATATTTTCATTGTTGGTCCCTACTCAAAATTTCTTTTTTCCTAAAAAGGAATTTTCTTTAGATATTAAAAGTTTAGTGGTACCTTTAGAGTTAAAAGTATTAATAAAAGGTTAAGAATTTTATTGAAGAAGGTTTTATTTGTGCTTGTTGAAAGCTACCATTATTTGTCTTTTCTAAAATTTGTTATTTCTTTTCTTCATGAACCACTTCTTTATTGAGAACATAACAAATTCCAATAACATGGCCTTCATGACTACAATAGTTGCAACATCCTCGTAAATTATAATATATAATTTTTTTGGGAAAAAAACTAATCAGTAGCCTTGAGTGTTAACTTTGTCTTATTCTATCATAAATCAATCTATATGAAATAATGTGCACGACACATCACTTGGTGATGTTTTTGACTTTGTCTCAGGATTGTGCCTATGGTGCCAACAATTTCATTCAACACTTTGTAAAATAAGAGGAGCATTTTTAAATTTAATTTAGGAAGGAATTTTGGAATAATAAGAAGAATATGGATTAAATCATTTTAGAATTTGCTAGTTCGACAAGCAAAAACCATTCAAAAAATGGTGGGCAAGCAAAACATTAATTCCATAGATTGAATCACTAGTGTAAAACCCTTATTTAGGTAAACAAATTCAATAATCTGCAAAAATATGTATTGTGAAGGGATATCTTTTGACAGAGATTCATATAAATCATCAAATAAAACACAAAGTCAAAAGCTTCAGAATTCTTTAGTCTCTATAGTTTGAGAGATATTAGTATTTTCCATTTTTAGATCATTTCTCACCAAAAAAATTTCTATTACAACAACTCCACAAGAGACCCTTGAGATCAACAAACCATTGAGAAAATTCCCCACAAACTCTTTTTAGCCATATCCCAACAAAATGAGGTTGACTAGAAGGATCATGACCCAAAGATTTAATGCTTGTCATGCTAAGGCGAGGTAATGAGAAAATGCTAAGGTGAGGTAATGAGAAAAGCATGAGATGAGCCAAAAGCTAACCTCTTTGAGAATAATAATTAAAAAACATTCTATCCTATATCAAATGCACATGTTTTAATCTTTGAAGACTCTAATTTCAAAATGAGATACGGACGGACAATTTAATTCGTTAAGAACGAACAATGCCTTCGAGCGCACGCTGGTTTTCCAATGGAAGCAGATACGATAAAAACAGTTACTCAACAGGACATAAACATCACCGTAACCGATTTCCGCACCAAAACCCAAAAACTAAAAACAAAAAGAGCCAACTGCCTTTAATTAAACAAAAAATGGAGGGTGCGTCACAAGCTACGAACAAAATGCAGTCAAGGTTAGCAAGGACTTAAACAGTCGACAACGACCAATACTAACAATCTGTATGAAACTGTGGCATAGAATGGGAACGTAAAGTAAACGCTCCTGCAATGACGACCAGATTCAGTGTACATCACCAGCACGTATGTAATAGAGATGACAATATCCTGCATCAATTCCCTGAACTGATGCAGGTGGACCGCCAGGACCAGCTTGATTGATTGCTTTATTATTGATAGAATGACAAGAGCGAGTGATTGAAGCGAAGAATCACAATTCACAGGCACAAGCAAACAGACCCACGAACCCAAAACCAAAAACAAGAAGCAGCAGTAGCACCAACAGCCATGGTCTCCTGGAACTCTCTTGGTCTGGAGATCTTTTACCAAATTCTTGGTTGGTTCGCTTTTGCTGCATGGTCTGTCAGCTTCTATCCTCAGGTTTTTCTCAATTTCCGTCGAAAGAGGTTCCATTCTGCCCTCCCTAATATCCACATATTATTTGGATTCTGCTGTCATTTTAAGGTGCATCCCTCTTATTCTCCGCTGGTGCTAATGATGTGCAGTGTCATTGGACTGAATTTTGACTTTGTTGTTTTCAACATTACCAAACATACGTCATATTTCATTTACAATGCTTCTCTCTTCTTCAGCCCTCTGATCCAGCGTCAGTACCATGAGAAATATGGCTACTCGGAGGTTGGTCTGTCGCTTTTTTTTTTTAGCATTTTCTTTTTGGCTTTTGAATGCACATAAATTAGGTAAGGAGAGGAAGATATGGTTGAGGAAAGAATATATGGGATGAAATTAGTAGACAGAACTGATGAACTTTGGATTGCTAGAATTTCAATACGTTGGGAAAACTTTAAACTGCTTAAATTAGGTTCAATTTCACGAACTTGACAGTTCAAAGTAGAACTTACTAGTTATATCCTGCCTATCAGAGTGTCAATCCCAAGGGTTTTTTTTAATGTCCTGAACTAACTAAATAAGTTCTATAAAAAATTGGCTGAAAGTGAAATCTTAATTTTACATGTCTCCACTAATAAAAGATTTGAACTTGAAATTAAAATTTTACTTATATTTTAAAAGATTTGAAACTAAAACTGAAACTGAAATTTTACGTACATCTTAAAAGATTTGAAACTGAAACTGAAGTTTTAGTTACATCTATTGAGACCCCTTTGGATTTGTCAGATTCAGAATTTTGGAAATTTTTTGTCCATAACTTAAAGTTGCCTATTGTAATTGAATCTGTGACCTAAGTTTTCCATATCAAAATTCTCACCGCAAAGCTAACACCTCATTTACAGATTTCAATTTCAATTCCAGTATTAATAAAAATGGATTCTTATGTTACATAGAAAGTAATACCCATGCCTTTATGAGGCATGGAGGTAGTTTTCCATATGATGTTTCTAGGCAAGCAGGACACAAGAAGAAAGAAACTCGAGAAATTTATTGAGGGTTCCTAGCACATTTCTGTGAGAACTAGTTTTCAAAGCATTGGATGTCAACTAGTGCTTGTGGGCTTATGCTGTGTTTGAACATAAAAGGCATTATCTGTGTGGTTTGCTGATGATTTGGAGTGTTGCTGGTTCTCAAGAATTTCATTGATAGCTTGGAGAACAGGGTTATAACTCAGTCTTCTTCAATGGAATCTAACCAGTAATTTTTAGGATTCAAGTCAAAAATCTTAACTAATAAACTTCAGTGGGTAGGGATGATTAGAGTTTGTCAGTTCTGTTTTTCATGTTTTATTTATAGAGTTGTATCTTATTCGTTGTTTGTGTCATAATCTTAATAAAAAAAGAAGGTTCTATTTTCTTATAAAAATTCATGGTGGGTTCTATATTCTTTTTATATTTTCAAATTTTAAAGAAGCGGGTCAGCTATGTGTTTTTCTCCATTGTTTACACTCAAGGCCAAATATTTGGCAATATAATGTAATTGATTCATGGTTCCTTGGGTAACACTGTAGTTTCAGGGAGTTTATGGAAGCACAACACGTGCAGTCTTATTGATTAACATTCAAAGAAAGTTTGAAGAACAAATTTGTAGACAATATTCCTTGTTTCCTCATTCTAGTGAGTATAAGAGTACTGAGAACTGATGTATGCTAAACCATGAATTTTAAAGTGACTTCATCGTTAGTTCTCAAGTAAAGGCTTCATTGTTTGCAAATACATAGTTTTAAAATCATGTTGACCTATGCAGATACATTATGTTGTCCTATGCAGATGAACCTCAAGACTCAATACACTTTGAACTATGTAAAAATTACAAAGCCAAGGACTTTAGTTATCTCAAACATGTTTTCATGAATAAGAATAACTAATTCCAAGTATATCTATATAAAACATTTATAAATTTACCATTATCAAGCTTAAAAGTGTTGTTTTTTTTGAAGAAACAGAAACCTTGGTTCTATTGTGGTCATGTCACAACAAAAAGTAATACAAAAAATTCCGAGTACATCATCCCCAATAAGATAAAACCTTACATCACTTCATGAACACATGATAAAGGTAAAAATCCAAAACAATATCAAAGGGAATGCCCTTGGATATGCATTTTCAGGTTTTCCTCCTTTCAACCAATTCTAAAAAGCCTCTCCTCTAGAGTAGGAAGAGGATCAGACCTTGTTTGCTTTCAAAAAGGCCCATATAAGATAAAAACAATACATGAAAATTCATCTATTGCAATTAAATTATCATACATTTGCTAAGCACAAACTCAACACATGTATTGCTTTTCCATATTTTGTACTATGTTAACCATTGTTTGTCCACTAAAAATTTCTTTTATAATATGCCAAATTACATTACTATGCTAAAACTAGTATCCATAATGATTTTAGTTGACTCTTATTCTACTAAAAAGTTGTAAGTTCTTTCTTGCCATAACTTATAACAACCACACCATGGCAAAGCTACCCAAGCTTTAGCTTGTCTATTATTAAGCTTGTTTAGATGCCATTATTCAAAAAGCTCTTCTATATTATGTGAAATCAGTTACATTTACCCTGGTCATTTATTGAAATTGTTGCCACATTGAATCTAGGAAAGGACATTGATAAAATAAATGATTTAGTCTCTGGTCTTTGTGAGCAGAAAGTGCATATGTAATACTGTATTTTAGCCGTACTCCAAAGATATTTTTTGGTTGGTAACCTTCCCATAATTGCTTTAACTATCAACATTCTTAGTCATGGGGTGCAAACCTTATCTTTAAAATAACCATGGACGTGACCATGCTCCACTTCTCTTAAAGTTTGGTAAGCATATTTTAATTGATAGGTGGAACTTTGATTCCACTTCTCTTAAAGTTTAGTGAGCTTGTTTTAATTAATAGGTGGAAGTTTGATTCCACTTCCAATCTTTATTTACTAGAGAGTCTTGTTGCATGAACCAAGGCTTAATAGCTTGAAGACCTTTTTAAATAGGTGAGGGATTACTAATAGTGAGAGCATTTAGAAGATTATAGCCACTATAAAGATATTTCATCCTCATTACATAGACCCATGACTTGGTGCTTGTAAAAATCAGCTCCACAATCTTACCCTAAAAAACTGCACTAATGTCTTCAAGATGTCGTAGATTCCATCCTTCACATTTACAAGGTCTACAAATTTAATCTTAAATGAAAATGATGGTGAGACTTATTCAAATTATTGGACCATAAAAAGGTGGAAGTTTGATTCCACTTCCAATCTTTATTTACTAGAGAATCTTGTTGCATGAACCAAGACTTAATAGCTTGAAGACCTTTTTAAATAGGGGAAGGATTACCAATAATGGGAGCATTTTGGAGACTATAGCCACTATAAAGATATTTCATCCTCATTACAGAGATCCATGGCTTGGTGCTTGTACAAATCTGCTCTGCAATCTTACTCTAAAGAATTGTAATAATGTCCTCAAGATGTCGTAGATTCCATCCTCCACATTTTCATGGTCTACAAATTTAACCCCAATGAAAATAATGGGGAGACTTATTCAAAATGATTGAATCATAAAAAGGTCCTTTCTTTTTTTCAATCTGATGTAAAATCTATTTTTGGCATTTAAAAAAAAAGATAATATTAAATGTGAGAGGCTTGCAAAGTAGATCTGATAAGCTGTAAGCAACTTGCTTAAGATAGAAGCTTAGATTTTCATTCATTTAACCCTTTATCCACCTCCTCACAAGTAGGTAATGGTAAATTTTCTTCATACGGGCCATAAAATTAGGCATGCCTAAATAAATGGTAGGCAAAGTCTCAAATTGACAACCTAATAATTGACTATAATTTTGAAAATAGTTAACAGTCTCACCAAAACTAAAAGCTTATTTTTAGCTAAATTTTTGCAAAATACAAAATCTAAAGAAAATTCTAATAAAGCTTTGTGGCGCTGTTGGACATACTCTATATTCCCTTGTGAAAGCAAAAAGGTATTATCCACAAATTGCAAATGGGTGTAAGATTGGCATCCTAGTGTCGGTTGTATTCCTATGATATTTCCTTGTGAGCTAAGGTGCCTTAAATAGGAGCCAAACACTTCCATTGTGAAAATGAATAAAAAGGATGAGAATGGATCATCCTAACTCAATCCATTGGAGCCAGAAAAATCCCCGAAACTCCCCCCATTAATTAAAATGGTAAATCAAGATGATCAATAACATATTGCCAACTTTTGGATCCAATGCTCTAGAAAGGCCATCTTCTAGAGTACTGCTACCATATAATTCTAGTTTATTGTATCATATGCCTTTGAAATATCAAGTTTTAGTGCAAAACTAGGTATTTTGTGTATATGTATAGAATGAATATGTATAAGAGTTTAAGTTAAAAGTGTTGTAGCATAGGTATGAAAGTTTATGTTGTAGAGATTTGAATTACGAGAATTAAGAATATTTTTGACATTTGACAAAATAAGGGTCTTTATGACACTATTAAGAAGACATTTTGGTATTCTTTGGATGGGTTAATGTAACAAATCTTGCATCAAAATGGTATACTTATTGCAGAAGATTTCAATGAACATGTGGGAGCAACTAGGATAGGCTATGAGAGAATTCATGGACACAACTTCAAAGAGAGAAATGAGTTAGAGAAGTTATTACTTGAGTTTGCACAAGCTTATGATCTTGCAATAACTAATTCACATTTCAAAGGAAAGGTTAAACACTTAGTGATTTTTGAAAGCAAAAGTAGTGTAACACAAAGATACTATATCAGGGTGAGAAAAAAGATTGTAGAACTTGTAAGGATTGCAAAGTCGTAATGATAGGGGCTCCCTTCAATTGAGACCACAAAAATTGTATCATTTGGTATGCATGGCAAACTGGTCATCAACACTAAGAAACACGAGTGAATTTCATGGTTTACTTGTGTATTATCTTTGTCTCAAAAAGGTTAAACAATCTCATAATATAAATCATAAATGTGATAGAAATATAACCTATGTTGCAATGATGGGGAATTGAAATATTTATAATTTTATAATTTATGCCTTTTATTTTAAGAATAAAATAGTAAATAAATACACCTAATGCAATCCTTTGTAGGATAGGTGCAACACTCATGCATCAAATATAATTAAATGCACCCTGGCATTGAAATCCTCTATGGGATAGTTGCAATGCCAAATTTCTCACACAATCATGTTACAATCCGTTACAAGATAGGTGCAACACTATACACACGAAAACAAATAAGTGGCTTCTTAGTTGCATCTTGGATGGCCCAACACCATGCTGGACAAATACAACCTCCTCAGGCAAGGATGAATCATCGCGACTCTACAATTAACTAATTAAGATTTAATTACGTAATAATGTTTAAGAATTAATTAATTAACAATAGATCATTAAACTCATATTTTTGGTATTTTTAATGTTAAAACCACATTAACATTGGAAAGGTAATGAGAAAATCATGAGCTTTATTCATTGTGCCAACAATCCATTCCATGTTGACCAATTGCTTTTGGGCTATGAAAGTATGGCAACACTCTTGCAAAGTCTTGCTATATGGTGAAGCAATGACTCAAAACACATAACAAAAACAAAGAAAATGACTCACTTACCCAAGGGAGGAGAAGCTCTTCACCCAAAAACACAAAGGAAAAATTGCCAAATGAAAGATGATTTTGGGCTTTCCTACTTAGGTATTTATAGTTTTTGGACTTGAAATGGAAGTGGTTGGTTGCCACCAAGGTGGCAACACTAGGGATGTGACATTAGGTATTAACACCACACTTTGAAACAAGCCTAGATTATAAGCTTAAGTGTGCATACAGACTTTTATGCATCTAGGCTTACAAAGGAATACAAATTTGCCATTAGATGCCTTATCAACTACTTTTAACATAACCTTGGGGCTTTAGTACCATTGTGAATGATATTTGGATTTAATTGGAAAGTTGTATCAAGAGGGTAAGAAAGATCATCTTTGCAAAATCAAGAGGGAATAAGTATGCAATGAAGGAAACTTGGTGCTAGAGTGAAGAAGTGCAACAAAAAATTCAAGATAAGGAGAAGTGCTTTAGGGAGTGGCAATAGTGTAGGAGATGATGATTTTGAAAGATATAAGATAGTAAAAAATGTGATGAAGAAGATAGTAAGACTAAACATAAAGTATTTAATACCTTTTATAAGAGGTTATGAACTAAGAAGGGTAAGTAATTTATTTTCAAGTTAGCTAAGACTTAAAACAAAAGAAGCAATGATATTGACTTTATGAAATGTATCAAGTAGGATGACCAAAGAACTTTCATTGCAAACATGAAAGTTTTGGAGTGATGGAGGATCTATTTTTAGGCGTTACTTAATGAGTAATTTTCAAAAGATGAAGGTGGTTGTGAAGAATTAAGCATGGTAGTAACAAACTATATTTGTGCCTTTGAAGTAATGAGATGAAGTTTTAATAAAGATGAAGATGAAGAATGGTAAAGTGACAGGGTTGGATGGTATTCCTATAGATGTTTGGAAGTCTATGAGGGATAAAGGGATCACTTGGTTGGCAAATTTATTCAACAAGATCTGGGAGGAAGGAAAAAAGCTAGATGATTAACAAAGAAGCACTATAATACCTGTCTACAAGAATGACGGAGACATTCAACATTGTGGAAATTATATAGGAACTAAGTTTATGAGTTATACCATGAAGTTATAGGAAAGAGTTGTAGAACAATGTATTCTATCATTTTAGTTGATTATTAATATATTAAGAATAATCTCACTATACTTCAAATCTGAATTTATTAGTGTAATATTGTTTTCCTTGTTCAAAAAGAGTTGTAGAACATCATCTAAGACAAGATTTTGCAGTTTTTGAGAATCAATTTACTTTTATGACTGGAATATCTACTGTGGAAGCCATTTTCCTGTTAAAGCGGAGATAAATTTGGATGTGAAAAGAAGAATCTACATACAATCTTCATTGACTTAGAGAATCCTTTGCTAGAATGGGTTTTAAAGAGGAAAGATATCCTTATTGGATATATTAAGCCTATTCAAGACATGTATGATAGAGCCACAATTAGAATTTTTGTTATTTGTGGAAAAACTGCCGTAAGGGTATGCCTCCACTAAGGATCTATTTTAGGCCCTTATTTGTTTGCAATTATCATGAATGAGTTGTCTAAAGACACACAAGATGATATCCCTTAGTGTATACTTTTTGTAATTGATATGGTGTTGGTAGACAAAGCTAAGGAAGCCCTTGCTACAAAAATGGAGATTTAAATAACCCTAGAACCAAAAGGATTAGTAGAAGCGAAATGGAAGTAAGGAAAACATGAGGTTAAACTCTAAATTTGAAAAATAATATCAGTAAGCAATTTAGATACTTGGAATTACTTGTATAGATGGATAGTGAGATTAAGAATGATATGACAAATAGAATTAAAAGTAGGATAGTTGAAATGCTGAAAAGCTAGTGGTATGCTTTGTGATAAAAGAATTCCTATTAAGTTATATGAAAGTTCTACAAAATTGTTATCAAAACTACAATTCTTTATGGTACATAATGTTGGCCAATCAAAAAGTGTTGCATGCATATTTAGCATATTTATATGATGTGCAATATTAAATATTTATTAAGCGACACGTGTCGCATAACAAATAATATGTACCCAAAGCAGTTGGGTGTGTTTTAAGAGTACATATAAAAGCATGTTCACTTATGGTTCTTTTAGCATGACTGTTAAGAATCGGTAATATGGCACATTTGATGTAATACCGTATCAACCACCATATGTAAGAAATCTAGAAACGTCACAATTCTTTGATTTTTTTCTCTTTCTGCAGATGATTCCAGTGGCACTTAATGATGTTGCTTTCTCTGCTCATGCCGTTCTGCTTACATGTATCACTGCGTATCAGATATTCATTTATGAGGTTTGAAGTCATGATTAAATCTTGAGATGCTTTTACAAAATTCAAAGATCTGTCTTTAATAAATGTTAGCATTCATTTGGCCACAATGGATATGAACTGTTTATTTCTTTTTTCCAGAGGGGATCACAGAAGGTCTCAACGGGGTGCCTGATCATTACGGGGTTGGCATGCGGCTCTGCTGCAGTGGCATTGTTCATTGCTTGGCCAAAGGGTTCATGGCTTTGGCTGGTCTCTTGTTTCAAGTAAAATATTTATTTGACATTTGACTAGGTATTGCATTCTTTGTATCTATAAAAACATTGGGTCTAGTGGTATAAAAGCTGCAAGTTCTCACCACTCCTACCCACAATAGTTAGGAAGAAGAAATCATCAAGTGCATAATTTTGGAATCCCAAATCCTTCCTGACTGTTTTTAATATGATGATAGTAGGTTATTACTCTTGGTTAACTTCCAAGACATTGTCATCCATGTATCTTTGTACGGCATTACAAAGATCCTGTTTTGGCATATGATAGCTGGCTGCTGGAGAACTATCCAGATTATAACCTAGCCTTTGGTAGTATGGAATTAGAGTAATACATGTTAATCTTTCTAACAAAATTGTTAGATTAAGCATGAGAATAAGATTAATGACCGAAACTAACCAAGTAGAGAACCCACAAATCCTAGCCCAAAAGGCTGTCTTAAATTAGCTTCTCTTTAAAATAATAAGCTTGTGCTAGAGCAAAACATTGAGAAAGCAATTGCATAATTAATTAGGTTACCAATGCCTACCTGTTCTTTTGACAGTTAGAAATTTTCTTGCAATATTAAAAAAAC
This sequence comes from Gnetum montanum, assembly GCA_015680685.1. Lineage (NCBI taxonomy): Eukaryota > Viridiplantae > Streptophyta > Gnetopsida > Gnetales > Gnetaceae > Gnetum > Gnetum montanum. The sequence continues at coordinate 377,478 of MNCI01005648.1, read as the reverse complement.
TTTCCAGACTTTTCATTCCTATTTCATCATCAAATTTTCTCTACCAAGATTTTTTTTTTTGGTTTTTCTCCATTAACTATCTTGTTAGAGACATTGGTTAGCAAACCTTTTGAAGTTTATTAAAATGTTTTGACATTTTTGTGATGTTTGACGTTTTTGTTGTAGAACTTCGTATGCAGTAATACGAACCTTGCAAAACACATTTTCCTCAGATCGTTGCATGTGGATCAGATGAGTGAATTAGCAAAAATGTTGATATAGTCCACAAGTTTTTTTTTTTTTTTTTTTGGAGAAAATTTGGGATGTCAATTAGTAAAATATAGCAAATGGTATGTATAGCACTCCTGCCTTGAAAGGCCTAGAGCCGGTGAGGGCCAACACCCCCCACACCCCAAAAACCACAAAACGGGGGATGTTGCCCCATTTTGTGGGGGTGCAGGCGGTGTTCCCCTTCAAAACCTTTCGTCGTAATACTAACAAATGGCACTTCATAGTAGTCAAAAAGTTAAAACCTTCCCTATCCTCATCACCCCTATTAGACGGGACATTTGATTATCTAACAACACCCTACAGGCCCCCCTCCCACACTTTCACCAGCAACTTTATAAGCTATTTGGCAGTCGAATGCAAGCACAAAAAGCTTGCTCCTGGGCATGCACCGCGTCCAAAACATCTTGATGTCTCTCTAAGTCCACAAACGCAACAACCTCTTGGAAAGTCTTAAGTGCATGTTCCTTCCTAACACATTCCTTGATGGTCCCTTTCTGATCTAGGTGGAGATCACACCCTTTATGTTTGATATGCCGTCTAAGTGCATGCCGAGTGGTATTGCGCCCAATATTCATAACCACATAGGGGCAACACCCTTGCTATAACAATGTACACACACCCTATTTGTGGGTGTGATCCAGCTGGTATTGAATTTGGGTAGCCTCCTCCTCTTCCCTAGCCTACCTCTCTTGCTCCACCTTCTTTTGCAGCTCTTGGAGCCATGCCTCCTCCTAATGTTGTGCCCTCAAGGTCTCTGGCATCTCCTCTTTAAGGGTCTCTCTGGCCATAGCCTCAACCAAATCACATCGTCATTGCTCTTCCCGCACAACCTCCTCTAGCTGGTGCCTAAATTCTTCCTCTCGTTTAGCCCATCGGTGTTGCTAGATGGTCTGCTCCTCTTCCCCGTGCCTTCTCTATTGCCTTAGCGAGAAGAACCTCTACTCCCACAGAGTAGGTAGGGTCAACACCTCCCATGTCTCCCTCTTCCAAGAGAATATTTGTAGGATTAGCCTACGTAGCACCCCCAGGTCTCCCCTTTGCATGTGACCGCCCTCTAGCTCATCCTCCTCAGCCTCCCCCATCTCCCCTTACATGGAGAAAAGTCACTGCCAGCTCAGCTCACCAGTATCCACTGGTCGATCCTCCTCCATCGCCTCTGAGTCAGCCCTAGAAACCTCCTCCTTCGACCCACCCGTCAAGTCAACCACTAGTAGCGGTTTACAATGTGAGCGCTGGTGCCTATAAACCCTCCTAATGGCCAACCCTGCCTTGGGCCGAATAGTCCCTAACCTGGCTGCATGCCACAAGGCCAAAATTAGGCCTAAGTGGTGTCCTCGACATTGGGGCGGTAGCACATCAAGGAAGTAGTGTGGAAAATTGACTTAGTCCCCCATTCACATGTAGTGCATAAATGTGAAGTGTAGTCCATGCAACTTTGAAACATTGTCGGATTGCACTAAAAACATTTCCACCACCGCTACTGCATCCTACCACAACATGGGGAGCGTTGATTTCAGAACCTGGCCACTCCCCATTTTGGGCACCGGCCTAGGGAAGAACATAGCCACATCCTGTAGCCTGCGACCTTTGACGGGGACCACTTCACCCTCTGCCCGTACCCCCATCAGCCTCGCAATATTCTCTTTTGTGAGCATAATTCTCACCCCCTGAATAGGGTGCTCTCCCCCATCCATTTCGTAAAGAAAGCCTTGTCCTCCAAATCCTACTCCCCCTACAGTAGGGGAAGGAGGTCAGCCCACTCAACTTGAGTAATTAGACCCCAAAGCATTGGGTTGGCACTGTATCTATTGTTTGCCAACTTGAAAGTTGGCGGTACCCCCATAGCTGCTTGTGCCTTGTCCCATAGTTGAATACGTTGGGCCATGATTTGCGTTGGTGGTGGCAGTGGCTAAGCATGGAAAATTTGACTATTTTTTACCTTCCATAGTGTTCACAAAATTTCCACCTCTTTATGTCACCGGTAGGATTCAAACGTTGCCAAAAATTTGCCACTTGGAATACCTCGTGTGTGAAAGCACATTTCGTTATAAAGTGGGTTATTGTCTCGCCCGCGACCATGCAAAGGGGACACATGTCGGATACAGTAACCCCCCATTGTAGTAATATCACTTTAACGGGTAGCACAAAATGGTTTATTAACCAAACAAACATTTTGACCTTTTTCGGCAACTTACCTTTTTATAATGTCTTCCAACTGCTCATGTTCGGGTATTTATGTTGGATGAGATGTTGTGGGGAAGTACCTAGTAACTCCCATTGAATCATTTGCTGAGTGTGCCCACAAATTTTCTCCCAATTATGTGAGTTAGTAGGCCTTGCTTCCCACCGCTCATACTTGTCAACCATACTAACTCATTGGGCCTGATGATAACTTGGTCGCGTTAATTTGTTCACCATATTATGGTGGCCCATATCAATGAGGTCCTGAAATTTGGGGACGCCCAAATCCCTAGCACCCTTGGGCTGGGCCACCACATCCCATTTTACCAAATGAAGTTGTTTCCCTCCTTTACCCATGGACCAAGTAAAATTCTGTACTATCTGGTTGATTCGTTCAATTGTACCGTTTGGAGGTGAGGCAATTGCAGCAACATACTTGGCCATCGCAGCCACAACCATCATAGCAAGTAAAACTCTACTAGCCCGAGTGAGAAAATGGCTCATCCAGTGATCAATATGTTTTGGAAGTCATTGAATGAGCCCAGCCCAAACTTGTTTCCTATGCCAATTGTACATAGGAAGCCCCAAGTACGAATCACCCTACGACCCCGACAAAACCCCCAACTATTGGATGATCAACCCCTTCACCTTGGCTTTAGTGTGCTGCATGTGAACCACAAACTTACCTCTGTTTATCTCCAGGCCAATCTCTCTTGCAATATGCTTCAACATGCAGTTAATTGCCATAGCTTGGGGCACTGCTGCTTGAGAAAAAAGCATGGTATCATCAGTGTAATGTTCAACCAGGCATTCAGCTATCTCCAACCCCCTTACCCCCTTCGTCTTGTAGTATGTCTGCATGGTATCCATAACCAGGATAAATAAATAAGGTGACAGTGGGTCCCCTTGCCTTAACCCCCTCCCCAAGGTGGAGAACCCCCACAGCTTCCCTTCAAGATCAAGGGAAAAAACCCTGGATGATTGGATCTGAATGCACAACTGAACAAAATCTGGATGGAACCCTTTTCTCAGCATGATCTCATGTAGCGCCTCCCATGGCACAGTATCATAAGTCTTTGATCTAGTTGACAAGTTGGGTTCAAATACAATCATATTATTTTAGGATGTTTTTGGTTGCCCAATTCTTGGGGTATATTTTCTGCAGAATCCACCCATCATATTTAGAACATTGTTTGATTTTGGTTGGTTCCATAAAGTTTTATCCAGATGAATTTTCAGATTCATTTTGGGCCCCCACCATTTCTATTATTTTTTTAAAATTTTGTTTAAATTTCACCATTTGATGTGTAATCTCCTCAGATATATGAATCTCTGAAGTCAGCAGCTCCATTGGTATAATATCCATGGATTCACGCAACCAAATAGGCCCTTATCTATATATTGGTGATAGAGTTATGGGTAGATTGTTGAAGCCTATTTCTCATTATTGATTTTTAGTTTATAAGCTTGTGGCTAAAATGTTATGAAATTTGCTGATCTACCCCTTGTTTACTTTCTGAGAAAGTAAACTGGCATTGTATTAAGAAAGAAAGAAACTGTGCAGCCCTTTAGAAAAAATAACGCCATACCTGAATTTCATAGGTCCCAAACTACTGAGAGATTTAAACATCAGCCAAAACAATCACAGTAAAAACCACAGTGGTAAATAAACAGAGAGCCATGGTCCTTAAGTATAACAAACAATTGTTCCTTCCTGCAAGGCTATTTTGGCATATAGGAATTTGTGGATGTGTTTTTTTTCTTCTAAATGTTTGATGCTTCTTTTAAGGCTTGTATTATTGGAATTATTCTTATGTGCTTGCAAGTGCTGGTTGATCTACAACCTAGAGCAGGTCATTGAAATACTTCTTAATAATGATTGTCAATGCGTCTCTTCTTTGAGAAGCTGCATGTGGCATACTCATGTAAATTGTGCCTGCATAAATTTTTGTGCTTTTGATCTTGGTGAAATGGGAGATTCTAAAATTTAAAGGTGGAGACATGCTCTAGATTTAAAAAGACTATTAGTGTTTTATGTGATAAAAGGATCCCAATAAGATTGAAGTGAAAATTTTATAGGATAGTAATTAGGCCTACTATTTTATATGGTGTTGAATGTTGGGCTGTGCAAAAAAGGTAAAATTAACAATTTTGTGTGGTAGAAATACTAATGCTTAGATGGATGTTAAATGTTGCAAGAGCTTCATTGGATTCAAGGAAGATATATTTGCATTTAAATTCCAAAAGCAGTGTGTCCTATAGGAGCTTCAGTGGATTCTCGTGTCCCAAGAGGAAGGGGAGGCCCTTGACCAAGAGGAAGCCCAAGCTTTGTAGTAACTTCAACTTCTCTATTAGGAGGAAGAGGTCTATTAGAAGAAACGATCATGTATTAAATGGCTCAAGGAAGGTGATAGGAATACCAAATTTTTCTTTACTTTAGTAAAAAGTCACCAGAAGACTAGGAGGATCTACATGCTACATGTGGGGGATGTATAACCCTAGATTAGGAGAAGATTGTTGGGGAAATTGAAGAATATTGGAAAAATATTTGGTTAAAGAGAGGGTTGGGGTGGGGTGCGGTGGGGTGTGGGGGCCCTGATAGCTATCAATGTTAGAAGGATGGTTTATGCGTAGAACAATGAGCATCTCTTGGCCTCCATTACCAAATCCAAAATTGTCGATGCAGGTTTTACCATGAACATAGGTAGGCACCAAGATTGGATGGATTTCCCGTAGAATTTTATAGGGAGTTTATTGGATGATCTTAGTGATAATTTAACTAATGCTTTCAGTCTCATGCTCTACGAGGGACAAGCCAAGAAGGGGATTAATTGCTTTCGAATTGTTCTCATTCCCAAAGTTAACAATCCATAGCTCCCCTTTGATTTCAAACCTATAGTGGTCTGTAATACCCTTTTCGAGTTCCTTGCTAGAATCATTGTAAGGAGAATGCAACTGCTTATGCCCTCTTTGAATGGCTAGCATCACGTTGGTTTCATCAAGGAATGGTTTGTACAGGATCATATTCTTCTTCTTCAAGAAATCATTCACTCTATGAAATAGGCCTCCTTTCGAGGAATGTTTATTAAATTTGACACCACTAAAGCGTATGACAATGTAGAATGGTAAGCTCTTCAACATATATATTACGCTAGCGAAAGGGTTTGAAAATAATTTCAGGAAATCATTCACTCTATGAAATAGGCCTCCTTTCAAGGAATGTTTATTAAATTTGACATCACTAAAGCTAATGACAACCTAGAATGGTAAGCTCTTCAACATATATATTACGCTAGCGAGAGGGTTTGAAAAAAAAAATTGTTTAATTATGCATTCACATACAGAGCTTGAAAGCTTTCTCCTTTGATTTTTAAGGGCAACTCAGGGGCTTCTCTTTTTCACAAAAGGATCTCAAACAAGGGGACCCCCTCTCCTCTTATTTATTTATCATTGCTATGGATTTGAAGAATGATTATTGTAGAAAGGAGGGGGTTCATGGGCTGTCAATAGAAGGTATTACATGTATTGCCAATCATTATGTCGATGACACTAGTGTCACCATAAAAGCTATTGTTCTTGAAGGGGATGCTCTAGAGCAAGCTATTGATTGCATGAGTGAGGAGATGGGCTTGAATATAAACTAGGGAAAATCATAGGCATACTTCATTGACATGGATTCCAAGATGCACAATAAGATCAATAGATTTTTGGGCATAGGGATTGGGGCACCAAAAGATGCCTACTACAACTTCAAGGACATGGAATTTTCTCTTGGAAAAACTTCAACTTCTAGTTAGGCATTGGACTAACATTTTTCTTTTCAACAATGGGAAAGTTATCTTGGTTGCTTTGGTCCTTGCGGCATTGACTAGATATGTGGGCTTTGGCTATCAACCTTTATCTCCTATCATCAATAGGGTGAATAAAATCATTAGGGGGTGGGCCATTAAGGCTACATTTAGTCTGGTGGGATGAGGTGGCAAAGCGCAAGAAAGCACATCAGGGGTGGTGGGGTGTCGGAGAATCAGGGGTTCCTAAATTCAAAGATTACATCATGATGAGCAAGCAGAGTTTAATTGTGCAAAGTCACCAGGATGATGAAGCAATGTGGGTTCAAATTATCTGAAGGAAGTACAAGCCATGGAGTGTTGCCCATAATTCTTTGCTATTATGGAAAAACTTATGCAATCATCATAATTTCATAAACAGACTTAACTTCCTTATCCATGGATCTAGAAAGCGATTATATTAGTACCAATATCTTGTTCTTAGGGATTGGAGTAACCCATGGAGGGGACGCCTCCTTGAAAAAATTAAAATGTTCCTATGGCTTCTGAAAAGATAGGTCATTCCAATGCGTGTTCCCTTTGCCTACTATGGCATGAATCTTTTGTAGCATTGTGTCCTTTGTAGTTACCAAACTCTTGAAACCATCCACCATTTATTCTATGGATGCCAATTTGCGAGACAAGTTTGGGCCTCTACTGACATTCCCCTATAGCACACCACTAATGGGTGACTCACTTGTAATGGATCTACAATAGATGTTGTGGAAGGCTAGGAATGAATGTGTCTTTTTTGCTATTGTGATTTCCCCTCTAGTGTCAATAGCAACCACTATTTAGTGGTTGTGGGCAGAAGCTTCTACTACATTTGGGAGGGGGTCTAGAATGGTTGAACTAGATATAGAGACCTATCATGAAAATGTTGAGCTCTAGTGGATTGGGCCTCTTTGCTCATTAGTTTGCGGGGTGAGGTTGACCTCATCTTATCCCAATTCTTTTCTAGATGGCATGGAAATTTTATAACTTTTCGGGGGATAAGGATTTACCTTTTGGAGGCCATTGCCAAGTACTTGGAGGTCATGGCCAAGGGGGATTTCATCCTGTCCAACATTAGGAGTCTACAAGAATCAAGGATGTTCTTCCTTAGGGTTATACTGAAGATAGTTAGTGGATAGGTTCTGACACCCAAGTTGCCAATCCTTTGGCAGAAAATAGTAGACTTGGTGGAAAGATTTTTTGTCCAGTGTAGGAGAACTTCTAAGTTATAGGGGATGGACTTTGCTTTCATGTGGTGTCTCTTCTAGTGTAGGCTATTGAACTTGCTAAAGTTCTTTTTGGTAGTGTTTGAAAAGAGACAGGTTGACAGGCATTTGGGCATCATCTTGGCATCATCTTGCCTCTCTAGTGTGTGGTGCATAGGTGCTTCTAGGTCCCATTGGTCCCTTTGTTGAGGTTTTTGACTACCATGTGGTTTATAGTAGGAGGAGGATAGAATTTGGTGGGTTCTAGGCTATTTTGAGATGGGTCATGGAAAAAAAATGACTACATAGGTTGACGACACTAATGATACCGCTGGATCCATGGCATGACAACAAGTGATGAACAAGGTTGAGATGGTCAAACGAGAGGTCCAATAGCAATTGGAAGAAAGTAGATGGTAATGGAAGGAGGACTGGAAGGCATAGGTGGAGGAATGCCTGACAAAAGAGGTTTGACAATGGATGGTTGAGGTTAAGGCAATGCTGAAGCAACAAGCAAAGGCTAGTGTAACCAAGGCCATAAAAGATTTGATGGTGAAGCTCAAGTGGGAGAACCGCTTAAAACTACGAATGCTAAAGGTTGAGCTTTGACATAGCCTAGACAATGAGTTGCGTGAACAAATCAGAGCAAAGGTAAGACTTGAGCTAGAGGAGGCTAGACAACAAGAGGATGAAGAGTGAAGGAGATAGAAGCTTGAACAATGTGAATGAGAGGAGATGTAGAATTGCCTTAGGAAGTAGCCTGAAGAGATTGTTAATAAATGGTTTCGAAACAGAGACTACCCATACATTATGCTGGTCATAAATTGTTATACCCTATGGGGTAATCTCAGGTCTTTCTTTCAGCGGGTTTCTCACTTGGGGCACTCAGATAAAGCTGCCCATGTGAGTGAGGTAGAAAAAAGGAGATTGAAGTGTTTCCAAAACTTTTGTCTTGTGGTAGATCTATTCGAGTCCAAGGAGGATTGGGATTTGCTAAACGGGTTTCACCAAATCAAATGGTGTTGCTATGAATGTTTGCATCTTCCTTTCTCGCATGATATCGCATTTTGTTAAAACTTTGAAAGGGATGTTGATTGGGTTTGTAGGCTTTATAGGGGACCTTGGTTATGAGGTGGGTTCGGTCCATTGTGCTAGCTTTAATTCTATGTTTATATTTTACTACTACTTTATCATTATCTCTTTTGTGAATTTGGGTTGGGGAGTAACCTCCCTTGTCTTTCTCTTCTTTTTGTTCCCTGATAAAGGCTACACCTTCCTTTTTGGCATGTAGTATGTACATTTTTGTATATTAATATAGTCCGACTAGTTTTTCAAAAAGAAAAAAAGTTACAAGAAAAGATAAATTACACAATGCATATATTAGAGGAAGACTTGAAGTCACTTTTATTTTAGATAAGTTATAGGGATGACATCTTAGATGGTTTAGTCATGTGCAAAGGAGATCAAAGAATGAGCCTATCAAGAAAGGTTGCTACATCATTATTTCAGGAAAGCTACCCAAAGGAAGACCAAACAAAGCATGAGAAGAAACAATTGAAGATGATCTTGAGAAATTGCAAATAGATAATGCTAGGATGATGATGATGATGAAATGGGAGAATCTGCACCAAGTTTGTTTTAGCAGCTGCTTCTATGAAAGATAAATGTTAAACTTGCTCTATAAATTCCTTTATTGGTATGTCCTTTGTTTCTTTCTGCAAGAGATTCTAACATGATAGAGTACATAATTGGTCTAGTCTATTTACAGTCCTGAACATCATTTGAACTCTACTAGCAACTTATATTTTTCACAACTGTTTGATGGGGGCTTTAGAAGATCAGGGTATGACTAGCAAATTGTAGTGAGTCAGATCTCCCCAGGTAGCCTGCATCAACTCCATGAAGACATAAGTTGTTGAAGATGAGATAGGAAAGATTCATGAAGAATGCAAAGAAATCCTTTGTTGCTTTCAAGGTATACAAACTTAATGTGGAAATGAAAGTTATTTAAAAAACAATGCTATATATACAGCCTGTATTGGATGTATTAATATTACGGTAGGACACTTATGTTACTTGGTGAAATGATGCAACTCTTGGATATATTTCTGTGATTGGAAAAGGTCTGAAGAAGTAAGAGACCATAGTACCATATTTGACTAAGACTGTTTTTGAACCATACAAATTAAGTATATGATGTAGAAGTCATTTTTAACTCCTCGTATTAATGTATATATGGAAATGAAATAACTCAATATGAACCAAACTATTTTTATTATGTCATAACCCTTATGGATCTATTGGACCAGTCTAGCTTTAACTATTGTCTATTGCATAATACTTTTTTATTTTAGCACAGCTTACCATGACCAAATTTGTAACTTGTAAAGTGCAAGTCATGTGCCTTGATTTTTGGTCTATATAAAGTGTATTACTAAGTTTTATAGTTTAGTAGGTGGATCTCATTTTGGTATTACCAGAAAAAGCCGTTAACCCTAAAATAGGGAAATCCCTAACCCTAAAATAGCCTATAAATATGTGCTTCCTTTCTCTATTTATGAAGAACTTAGTGAATTAGTTGAAGGCATTTCATTTGAGTTGTATTCTATTGCATTCTACCCACAAGTTTTCTTTGTTTCTATCTTGAAGGGCAGCATTCTATTAGATCTAGGTTCAATCCTATGACTTGTTCCAAAGGATTTGGAAATAAAGACTTTGCAATGTCAGGCTTTCATCGTTGGCAAAGAGACAAGCCAACCATTCAAGTAGAGCAACAAGGAGTCTCTAAGAAAGTTGGAGGTGGTACACTTTGATGTGTGAGGACCAATGTAGATAGAAACATTTTGAGGCAATTTGCATCCAAGTGGTGCATCACAAATCAAGATTGAAGAAATTTATTGTATTGAACCTAAATGGAGGATTTATGAAAGGAGTAGCTACCATTGCTACAAGGGAGAAAAGGACAAGCTACAATCAAGGTAGTAGTCTATCATTTATTTATGACAGTTGAACTAACTTAGTGGTGGATAGTTGAAATAGTGTAGAGTGGCCTAGCACACATAAGACCAAGGATATTAGTTTATGTACGAGCATTGAAACTGGGTTGTGAGCTCACAATGCCAAAAGATGCTACAACAATAGAAGAGTCATAGCATTGCTAAAGGAAGGAAACAATGACATTAAAACACAAGAAGTTCTTATGAACTTAGTGTAGCCTAATTTGGTGTGATGGCAAGCCCAAAGATGATGCTATGTTTTACTAGAACTAGAAATAATACTTGTAATAGACTATCTACTAATGATGGACACTAATCTATGAAGTAGATTAATATAACTTTGTTTGTCATTTAGAGGATTCATAAACAGTAACTAAGACTTATGATACTTGTAATTGTAGAAAGAATTACAAATTGTAGTTATCCTATAGCTTAGAGTTACAATCACATTTCCAACTCATCAAATAGATCATGGTATATCAGGTTTTGGTGGATCATGGTTACTTTTCCTAGGAGGGTTGCCTCCCCAGGTCCAAGGTCCTATTTGTACATATTCTTTTTAATTAATTTATCATGCCTGACCTTTTTCCAAAAAAGGAAAAAAAAGAAAGAAAGTGTGAAACCAAACTCTAACATGGCATCGAAACCATTGATGAGTTGAAGGAGTTAAAAATATCATAATATCTATTAAAATATGAAGGATATTGAACACCATTAGAACCTTTAGCTACATAAACTAAGTTTGTGAGAATCTTATGAAGAATAGAGAGAAACAAAAGGGAAGTTGAACAAAGATATTAAAGGAATTGACTTTAGATAACCAAAAGGACCTATGCGATGAACCTAGGAGGGTGAATGAATCGATGTAAAAATACCTTGGAGCACCCCTATAAATGAAATCTGAAAGGACAAAATCCAAATAGGGGATGCTTTCAGAATAATGATTATGAAAAATGAAGGTGGTAAATTAACATAACACAATAAGGATCAGGATAATTATAAGCCATCAAGAAGAGAATTAATTAAGAAAGGAACAAGGATTAATGCAACACCAACCCAACTTATTATGGACTGAAGCTTATGATTTGCATTTGCAGACACCAACCTGCATTAGTTTCCTACTTTGTAAGGTATACTAGGAAGTTGTAGCAATTTGAAGTTGTAAGAAGGAGCATCAATCAAGAATACTAGGAAGAAAGAAGACCTTTGAAAATCAATTCTAAATTTAGAAGTTGGTACCACATGTACAATGGATTATGGAGGACATGTAAAATAAAACCAGTCAAACCTTGATTAGTTATTGAAATGAGAATGGGATATGACAAGAAAATCTTTCCGTAAAGTTGGAATACAATGTTTGGTTTATTCTGAAATTCTAAGTCATAAAGGCTTAGAGAAGATTGCCTATCAGAGTCTCATTTCGTGCAAACTTTTGACTTGATTCTCAAGAAGAAGACTTTTCAACTTAGTTCCACCACCAAAAAAATGACAAAAAACGATTTCAGTCACAAGGATTGTCAGAGTTACAATAGAGAATTGTATAATTCCTGTAAGCCCTACTATACGATAATATGTCAAGAAGCTTAACCCCTCAAATAGCACAACATATTGTTGAAAGGATGACTAAACATAAGTAAGTATTGGAGAGTTGTCCCACAAATAGCAAGGAAAGAAACTGAACATACTATATTGGCATTGCTCTCAGGACTTGGAGGCCTAGGGCACACTAGGATAATGACCTTTTCTCGCGAGCCCTGATCTGGATTTGCATTTCTAGTGTTCCTTGGGAGGTGTGGATGCTTGAGTTCTTTCAATCTTTGGCTGCTATTTTCGAGGAATTCATCACACTGGATAAACCCACTTGGACTATGGAGAGGATGGGCTTTGCCTGCTTCTACATTTGGCATTTGCTCTCTCCAAAGGAGTTGCTCAAGTACCTGGTCCTGGCCCTTCCATTGGGGGAGGAGAGGATAGCAGTGGAATACAAGAACTTGCTCGTGGAGGGTACGGACTTCGGGTCCAACAAGGGCCCTTGTCAACACTGCTGGAAAGCAGGGCACACTACAGTGACTTGTTGAGTTAAGCCTAAAGCTATTAGCGCTAGTGGATGGTAGCCATTTTGCCAAAAGCATAAGAATGGTTCCAAGGAACAAGCTGGGACTATGGATTCCGGGTGCTCCCTAAGTGGCCTACGCTAGAGCCAGGGGCACCCTCGGAATAGGTTGCCTCATTTGTTGGGGCTAGGAATTGGGGTGGGGAGGGCCCTAGATCTCCTTTTGTCCATGTTGTGGGTTTTGCTAGTTCGCCTAAAACCACCCAACCTTGTAAGGACATCCCCCTTGGGGGAGTTGGGTCACCATTGTTCGGGGATCCTCCAAGCTGGTCTTGGAGGAGATTCCACAGTCCCTTGTGGACCACGGTGAGGGATTCAAGGTGTTTGCTGAAGTTGGGCAAGTTGGCTATTCGCCAACGTCGGTGGTTCACACTCGGCAAACTCGGCTTGAAATTGATTTAGGCCTTCAAAAGACCCTCCATGATGGCTATCATAGATGCTCGGGTGGGCGACCATGAAGATTATGACAGGTTACTATAGGGGATAGGGCACCCCCTATAAATGACATGCCCTTAAAGAAATTCTGCACAGAGATAATTGTGACATTGTTTGTTTACAAGAAACGAAATTGTAGTCCAAGGAATTTCACCTTTTGCAATGGAACGATTGATATGTCTAGTAGGTGGCTTGCTGTGGACGTGCCAGAGGCTTGCTTGGCTTGTCTAGACTTAATTTCCACTCACAAGATGCCTTTGATTGGAGCATCATAGTTCACTTACCTTCGCTAGGAATTTGGCTTACCAACTTCTATGGGAAGAGGGAATGGGAGAAGCTTCTTGCTAAGCTGAGAAGAATCACGGCGATGATCTTGGACCATAGGTGCTGGGTTGTGGTGGGGGATTTTAATCAAAGACTTCATTCTTGGGAGAAGATTAGTATTGAGTGCACGGAACCATTGGGTGTGGACCTTTTCTTACAATTCCTTCATCAACATGACCTAGTGGATCTAGAAATCCAGAATTGTTGTTACACTTGTTGCTTTAGCAAGATGTTTGCGTTACAGGTACCGAATGGAGGACCTCTAACCACAGGTCCCTAATATGTCAAATTGGGAAGAGGCTGGAAGTTTTTGCTTCACGTTTTTGATTCGAACATTGTTGGATCATGAAACCTTGGCTGAGGCTGTTGGTTTCCATGATCTGGGAAGGGTATCCTTCTGGTCATGATCCTTGCGACTTCCTTACTAATGAGCTTAATACTCTTAAAAAGGAAATTCAATCACGAAGGATGGAGGTGAAGTATTCATTTACGTTCCAACTGGGGGAGATGGAGCAGGGCAAAGATCTAGTGCAGGAAGAGCAGGACATTCTTTATACCCTCTAGTAGCTGGACCATGAAGAAATACTGGAGGCAAAGATCTAGAATCTAGTGGTTGAGAGATGGTGATAGGCCCACCAATTTTTTTTTTGTTGTGGCCTAGGCTAATTGGCAAGCCAAATGAGTTCCTTCTCTTACCAGGCAAGGATAGGTCATCAAACAATTGGTCGAAATCATGCAGGAACTCCACACTTTTTGGGCTAATGTGTGGTGTTGACAGGATCCGGCCCCCTTGTCGGTGTTGGTGGAGCAGATTCTTATGGACACTAACAACTTGAAGCTCCTCCAACCATTCTTCAAGAAAGAATTAGAGTGTGCCTTGGTGGATCTCAAACCTGGGAGGGCCCCTAGACTAGACGGATGGCCCATCAAATTTTTTAGGGAATATGCAAATAGCTTGGGGGCTAACATCTTGGATGCCTTTAACACCATGCTTTGTTGGAGATAGATTTGTAGAGAAATCAATTGTTTGAGGGTGGTGCTAATACCTAAGGTTGAATGCCCCATTGAGCCCTCACAGTTTTGGCCAATTGGAGTTTGCAATATGCTCTTGTGGTTGTTCATCAAGATGATTGTTTGAAGATTGGCACCTTTGATGCCAAAGTTGGTTAGGAATAATCAAGTAGGTTTCATTAAGGACCACTTTCTTCAGGATAAGGTTATTATGCTCCACGAACTTTTTCACTCATTTAGTCTCACTCAATCTTTGGGTTTATGTTTCAAATTCAACATCACGAAAGCATCCAACACGGTTGTGTGGGAGGTGTTGGTGGATGTGATGAAGAAGAAAGGCTTTAGTCAAGATTTTATCAATTTCTACCTACACATCTAGTCTTCGGCTGCATTCTCCATTGATTTGGATAGGATTCTTTGGGATTTTTCCTCATCGGGAAGAGGGCTACGCTAGGGTGACCCTTTGTCGCCATATCTATTTATTCTTGTAATGGACACGTTGCAAGACTATTGTAAGAAGGAAGGTGTTTGGGGCATGAATGTACATGGGGTGGAATGCTTGACTAGGCACTATGCTGATGACATGATTATCTTTACGTGGGCAATGATGCCGTAGGCCAAGGCTCTAAATAGAGTGTTGAACCGGTTTGTTGAGGAGGTGGGCCTTGAGGCCAATCAGGCCAAGTTAGCAGTTTACATGACTAACATTGATGATAGAGTTAAGGCTGAGATTGTGTGGATCTTGGGGTTTTGCTTGGGTAGGGCCATGATACGTACTTGGGAGTCTCAATGTTCGGATGGAATAGGAGACAGACGTGGATCAACCTATTGAAGCGGCTATAGGCATGAATTGATCATTGGACTGATTGTTTTCTGACTTGCAAGGGGCAGATTTTACTAGCTTCCACGGTTCAATCGCCCATTGCCTATTTTATGGCGTCTATCGTTTCCCCTCCCTTGGACATTGGTAGCAAAGTGGATCAATTAATTTGGCATTTTCTAGTTGGGGGGCAAAGGTGGACAACGATTGCATTTACTTCAGTGGGATAAGGTTGCTCAGCCTAGAAATGTGGGCGGGGCGGGAATATTCAAATTCGTGGTTCTAAACCTCATGGGGCAACAACAACTAATGTTGAGGTTGACAAGCGACGTATTGGAGGTTTTGCCCTGGGTGTGACTCATGCACAAGTATAGCCAATGGGTGGCCACATGTCACGGTTTGGGACTTTGGTAGGCCATGTGTCGCCATGCTATTAGGATGGCCTAGTTGGGGCTGCAACACACGTTTCCCTGTGAGCTCATCAAATCTAAGTATCCAGTGGTTTTGGGGTGGAATGTCGTGTGGGATGGGAGATTGCTAGAGAAACTTAAGGCTTTTCTTTGGATTATTAATTGTGGGGCTCTACCAGTGCAAGCAACTCTCTGACAAAGAGGATTAAATATTGGGGACATGTGTTTGGCATGCAATGAGGCAGTGGAGACATGGGAACATTTTGTGTTTGCTTTCCCCTTTAGCTAGGTAGTTGGCTAGGCAGCTTGTTTGCCCCTCCCTATACTTTTAACGGGAGACTCTTAGGTGATGACCATCCTTTGATGTCTGTGGTGGGCGTGGAACCATCTTATTTTCTGACAAGTGCCTCTCCCTCCATCGACCAGCATTGTTGCTAAAGGCTTTAAGTTCTGGAAAGAAGCTTCAATGGCGATGGCTTCAACGTCAATGTTTGAACCTTCGTGGGAATGATACCAAAACCACTTAGCATTGTAGGACCTAGTGCATTCGGTTGGGTGGGACGACTTGCTTCCCAAACTTGTGGAGGATTTGACTTTGCCAGATGGTGAGTTCTTCGCCAACTAGTAGGGTATCTCTACCGTGTTCTGTGGGGGTTAGGATTGACCTCATGGAAGATGTGCTGGCTAGGGCACTGGGTGTGCCTGCCTCTTGTGATGAGTTTTTGCTTGTCACAAAAGATTTACAGGAAGCGCATAGCTTCTTCCCAGGCCAGATCACGAGAATTGCCCATGATTGGGTGCCACAATCTGCCCTACCTGGCCTTTGGCAGTTGGTTGCTGAATTGGTTGAGCGTTATTTTGTGCAGTCAGGGGAGGGGTTGAGGCTTTAGGAAATGCATTTTGTGTTTTTACAGTGCCTCTAGATGGGCTGTTAGGTGAACCTTTCGGAGTTTTTCCTAGCTTCCTTAAGGCATTGATGGATGGGTCAACACTCCAATCTCATTCTTGCTCTATGGTGTGCGGCTGGGGAGGGGTTGCAAATGGGTCCTTTGGGTTCCTTTGGCCATGCTTTTTATTAGCGGAGGAGGAAGTCGACAGGTAGTTCGATGGACTACCCAGTGGGGCCGGTTGTC
Organism: Gnetum montanum; assembly: GCA_015680685.1. Classification (NCBI taxonomy): domain Eukaryota; kingdom Viridiplantae; phylum Streptophyta; class Gnetopsida; order Gnetales; family Gnetaceae; genus Gnetum; species Gnetum montanum. The sequence goes on along the minus strand of MNCI01005648.1, from coordinate 360,759 downwards.
CTGGCCCTTGTGGCCATGAGCAAAAGGCTTGTTGAGCTTCATTTTAACATGGATGTGGTGACCAATATGGTCGAGGACAATTGTGTGGAGGTGGAGATGTAGCTCACGTTTGTATGTGAAGAGGCGATGTCGGTTGCTTGGGTAGAGGAGAGTAGGGTTTGGTAGGCTAAATGGGAGGTGTGAGAAAAAATGTTTTAGCACTAGTTGCAAATGTGCTACTTCACAGAAGTTTAGGAACTACAACAACAATGATTGGTGGAGGAGGCTTGGGCCCAAGTTGCGCTTGAAGAGTGAATCTGAGAGGAGCTGAGGGAAGAAATGGACGAGGCATGGTGCCAAGAGGTGTAGGAACAAGAGTTTAAAGAGCAATGGATCCGCAAGGCTCAGGAAGATGTAGAATAACAAGAATAGCTGCTGAGGGCTCATAAGTCTAATGCCACGGCCTGGGTATAGGCTGGTAACTGCTCATATATGTGGATGTGCATTAGTCGTTAGGTGCTATGGCCGACATTGCGCCATCACATTCGAATTGCCCATGCCCCTCTCCATCTTAATGGTGAAGGGTTGGCCACAGAATAGGCTAGAAAGGCAAAGGCCTTCAAGAACTTTTAGGAGGTCATGGCTTTTGTCTCCATGAAGGAGCTCCGTGTGTAGCTAGACAAGTTGCACGCTACCCTTAGTTCTCATTGCCATTTTGACATATTGCCCATAAACCCATAGTAGTGGGGGCGTTTCCTAGGTTTCTTTCATGCTGGGTTTGTTTGGTTGTCTAGTTCAGGGTTTTGGTTTGGTTCTGTTGTTGTCTTTGGTTTTTTTTTCTATTTAAGGTCCTTGAGTTTTGTTGTTTAATGCATTCTGGTCTAGTGCATTGTTCATTAGCACTGTAGCGGGTTTGGGGCCATTCATTGCCATCTTGCATGTTACGGGGGCTGGTTATGCCTGTTTTTGGTTGTGTTGGAAGTTGTCTACCCTGAGGTTGGGGGCTGCTTGTCTACCATTTGGCTATGGACCTCTTTGGTTTGTTTTAGTTTCTTGATCTGTACATAATTTTGTTAATACATTTCCCTGAAAGTTTTCCAAAAAAATTAAAAAATACAATTGCCAAGAATAAAAGTATGATGAAATTTAACCACACACAAATTTGCAAATTTGAAGAAGTGAGTTAAGAAACTAATGCTTCATGGAAAGTGTTAGAATATATCCTCTAAGTTAGATACAAGCATTAGTTTCTTAACTTAAGCTACAACTAGTTACAAAAAGTTACAATGATTCACCAAGAGACATAATTGCTTACCAAGTATAATAGAATTTCAGTCCATACTTCATAAGAATGGTAGATCAGAATGTAGATCAACAAAAAGAAGAATAGCAGTGAACAACAACATGAAAAGTATTTGTAAGTCAAAGGATACGATAGTGCTGATTTGTAAGCCCACAAGTGAAGAATGTTCTGAATCGTAAGTACAAAGAGGAGTAGAAGATGGAAGAAGCTCATAGCACTACTAAATGGTACTTAAGGAGTGACGTAAAGTAAGGTGAAGCTAAAGTCTCGGATATGCTTAGTACCAAAAGGAGGGCTGGTACATCATAGACCAAGATTGAAGAAATTTAGCATAATACACCAGCGGATTCACAAAAGGAGTGAGTATGATGACTATGAAGGAGAGAAGGATAGCCTATGGTCAAGGTTGTCCTCTATTATTTGTTAATGATAGCTGAGCCAACATAGTGGTGGATTGTTGAAGGAGTCCAAAGTGGCTCAGCTTGCATAAGACTAAGGATACTAGTTTACACATGAGCATTTTAAGTGTACCGTAAGCCCATGATGCCATACGATGTTATAACAACATAAATGCTATAGAAAGGAAGCAACACCACTAAAACATAAGAAGTTCTTATAAACTTGGTATAGCTTAGCCTAGAGTGATGGCAAGCCTGAAAATGATATTACGATTACCAAAACTAGAAATAGTAGTTGTTATAGACTATCTACGATAGGTTATGATGAGTATTTATGTACAAATTAGATTAACATAACTTTGTTTATCATTTAGAGGATTTGTAGGCAACTAGTAAGATTTACGATACTCATAACTATAGAAAGAATTATGAATCACAGTTATCCTATAGTTCAGAGTTATGACCACGCTTCCAACTTATAAAGTAGGTCTTGGTATATTAGAGTTCTTAAGAGAAGGTATGAAACCAAACTCAAACATTCTCTAAACAACCTATATTCCTACAGTGTTTTAGGAATATATGAGGACTACAACTTGTTTAATTAAGACATGAATTCTTTAGGTCTTCTTTGTGTGGTAAACTTCTTCTTCTTTGTTTGGATGAGGAGGACGAATCCAAACTTTGTGTATTTATTTGTTTATTTTTGACCTGTAAAAGGTTCAAGAATGATTGTGAATCTTTGCAAATGTTTGAGAATCAGAGGAAGTTTGTGAATGGTTGTGAACTATTTAGGAATTCAATGTGAATGGATGAGAATTGCATGTGAATAAATAGTGAATAGACAAGATGAGAATAGCTGAGAATGAAATGAGAGTATTCATTTTTGGAGTCTCCAAGTCTTCAACTTCATCAAAATGAATTATTACAAATGAGATCAAAGCCTCCTATTTTACATATTTTGGGTGGAGGCCAAGTTACATAACATTGGGCCAACTTTGTTTGGGTGAAGAATTTGAACGGACTAACTTTTTCTAGTGTATTTGGGGCTTTTTCATAGTACATTTGTCTATCAAATACTTTTAATTTTTGAGAAGAGTTGGGGGTTTTCTATTATAAATAGTTCGTAATGGCATATGTACAAGAGTAGATAATTAGGAGGGGAGAAGAAGCCCCTCTAGAAACAAAATATTGCGAGGGGGTGGAGGTGGGGTAGGGTGGCGCATGAGGGTGAGGACCCCCTATGATACTGTCAGGGAAGATAAACACCCTAGACTAATAGCAAATAGAATCGGACCTTAGGCTGCTAAACCCTTGAAAGCAAGATCAAAACACAAAGTCCCATGCAACAACCCCCCTACCCCCTGCCCCGCACATGCGTGCACACACACACACAAATTGGG
>MNCI01005648.1:290693-357632 GCA_015680685.1 Gnetum montanum | reverse complement strand
CCCCCTAGCAACTTCAAGGGCAAGGGCCCTCCAAAACCAAAAGCAGACCCAAGAACAAAAGCAAAAATGGCAAAACGACCTCCACACGTTGAGCCCCACCCCCACCTAGGAAACAACATTAGATGTGTTTAGGCTATCTTGTATAAGGACAATGAGCCCTTTCCTACGCTTGGATAGCATCTAGCGCTACACAGTGATGCTCAGAAGTGATGAAAGCTACAACATGTTGGAATTCTTTATATTTTTCTTCTCGTTGCATATGCTCCTCAGCTCCCTTAGCCCCATCAAAATGAAGCTTGTCTGCCATTTTCCTCATAAATTTGTGCAAGGCAGGCCACACAATGTTGTTGTTAACATCTATGATAATGTAAGGGCAATGCCCCACTTGGAGTCATTAGTGAGCATTGGCCTCATGTGCCTTATCCTAGCTTTGCCTCATTTGTTCTTCTTCCAACATGTCTTTGGCCTGTTGCTCTTCTTCTTCTTCTACCCTTCAATATCCATGTCCATGAGCTTGTGTTCTTGTAGGAATGCTTGAAACTCTTGGTAGCTTGGGGGATCAACAATGTCTCTCCTATCTTCTCGCACAAGAACAACTATTGGTTGAAATTCCTGGTAAAAATCCACTGTGTCTGATCAAGGACCACTTGCATGACATGTCTAAGTTCCTATATACAAACCTCCCAATTCTGAGCATTGTTGACATTCATTAGCCAAAGGTCTTCCGGCTTGATGTGGACAGTCTGGCTCCAACTAGATGCATCCACTAGTGTCATCGGGAGTTGAGAAAGAATGGCTAGTCCCCTAGCCTTGCCCTTGCAGGGAACCATCTATGTGTACCACCCATCCTACTACAAAAACCTAGATTTCGACAATTGTAGTTTTGTTTCCTACAAACACACCACTTCACAACCTTTGCTTTGAACAATCTCTTTTAGAGTACTTTGTTTGTAGGGTGTACCTTGACCCCCTTGCAATTCCATGATAAGATCTTTATGGTCGACTCAATGACCATTTTTGGAAGACCTCCTTCAAGTTCTTATAACATCTCAAGTGAAGTTCAAGTTGTGTCCGTTTACTCCTAGCAACTATCATGCTAGGGTGCCCCGACTTCCCCAACCCCAGAGATATCGGGAAAGCCCCCATCGGGGAATTGACATAGTCATAGGGAGTTAAAACTATTTCTTGCATTTGGGGCCTGGATGAACCCCTAACCACAGAGACCTAGCTCCCCAACGATGGGAGCACATCTTGCTAGTCTGTCAAGCCAACTTCTGACTTGCAAGGGGTCTCCTTCTTGGGTGATTCCTGACCCCTGTCCACACACTCCTTTGGGTTAGAAGTCTCTTGCAGCTCGGTAGCCTTTGGAATAGGATAGCAGTTCTTAATCCTAAACCATCCCATGTCCTCTTTTTTGGCTTGCTGCTTGGCCTTGGGACGAACCTTGCATGCCTCGTCCAGGTGTCCCGATTTCCCACAAATGGAGTAGCTCATCGTCTTCCCCATTTGTTTCAGCTTGGACTCCCCTTTGTTTTCCATATTCAATTCGAATTTTTTCCTCACCAGATGGGAGATCCAAAATGAGTTTGTGCACTAGATCTTTGGGCAAGAGTGTTCGCTAGACGCAGAAGCACACAAAACCCATCTGCTCCATGGAGCTTGTAAACCTATGGAATGTGATAAACTCTCCAAAGAAACCTACAAGGGTTTCTAGAAATTCTTGCATCCACATCTCCTAGGGGATGCTTGACGCCTTGAGCCACATCGGTTCTGTAGAGAAGAGATCATCTTCTTTGTGGGCCCCTATCCTCCATGAGGTCAAAGCTAGTCCATAAGCACTATAAAACCCTGGTCCCCCCACCAAGACCTGATCGTGCTGTTCGACCGACCAAAAAAACAAATAGCAATAGGTCCTCAAATAGCTAGCGAACCCCAAGGTCAGCCAGACCCCACGTGGTCTAAGCCCATTTATTAACTAGATCCAGTCTAGGCTATGCCTCACTAGACACAAATTTCCTGATTAAACTTAGTTTCATTGTCCTCACCCTGTCCAAAGGGGGCCCATGCACTTGTAGCCTCATACTCCCGTCCTGCCTGGAACAGGCCTCAATGCCCCTTGCCCCCAACCACCATCCCCCACTCCCGTGACGATCTTTCAAGGGTCCCCCAGACTCCCTCAGTACCTACCTGTCCCCATTGCTCTTAAGCAGGCCCTTGCTAGTGCCCGTTCCCCTTGTGCTAGCCTTCAGATCCACATTCATCACTACCTTCTGTGCCTCTCTGACATCCTCCCTTCCTATTGCGTTGGTGCTTGCTTCTTTCCCCAGTCTTGCTCCTGCTCCTGCTCTAGTTCCCACTCCCATTTCAAATTCATCTTATGCATAACTGTAAGATAAATCTGAATAATCTTAAGTCACTGTCTAACATAAGTAAATATTACCTCTCTTGCTCAAATTGCAATTATCTAGGCATCCTAGTTCTAGTGTAAATTGAAGATATCATTGCTTGGTTACATTTTCTCTTTTTTTACTGCCAAGTACCATACTCTATCCAGCTTCAGTCCCCTTAAACATTCAATGATTTATTTTTTTCTTTTAAAGATCATGTGTCAGGAATATTCTCCAAATTCTAGTAGGGCATCATATTTCACCAAGCCCTGTCCTATCCATATGTAAGGTACTGGCAGGTCTTGTAATTAATTTTTTTTATTTTTTCAGTATAAATTATTTCCTTTTTATGTTTAGTGCTTAGCAAGTTAATCTCAACGTTTTGTAGAGTATCTCATGATCATCTTCATGCCTTTATTTGATCAACATAGGCTAAATGCTATCGTAGGTGAAGAATTTGATGATGATTTATTATGATCGGCTGTCTACCGAATGTCATAGTCATTGACCATATATTTTTACCATGCCCTCAGATGGCATAAGAAATTTCCTAAACTCTTCTTAACCTGTGTTTGAATTGATTGTCATGGATGTATGTTTTTGTTTACACTAGGATCGAAGCTTATTAACTTTGTTCTTAACTTCTTTATTGATTTCATTCAGTTCTATCTTTGTGTTTGATGAAATCTTTATAAAATAAACACCTAATATTATCTCTTGCTTGTGGACAGTATAATCCAAGCTGTGATGACTGGAATTAAATACATTCCTCAGGTATTATGGAAGAAAGACTATTTTTTGCAATGAAATTTTAAATGCTCCAAGTCTTTTGGGATTCCAGAGTAAAAAGTCTTTTGGGATTCATTAAACATTATGAAATTTAATAATCTGTCTAGTGTATAAACATAACGCATACTTATATAGGGAGAACTATTGTGTGGCCAAATGCACTAATTTTTGTAGCCCTACCAATACAAAGCATACCCAAATTGCCTAACAGTTGATCTTGCGTACTTGATTTGTGTAGAGTAATATGTTAGCTCAATTTAAACAATATATAGGTGGCTTAGTGTGGGTCTCAAAACTTATTTTTGCCTTCTACCCATTTCCTGATTGTTTCTTTGTTATCTGCTACTTTAATTTTCCAGACAGTTGTTTATCGTCAAGAAGTATTTTCAGTCTTTTAAATTTCTATATTTTATTTTTAGTATATTGATTTTCTTTATTTTTAGTTCACATGTTGGATCAATTGCAAAAAGATTTTCCAGAGTTTCCTTGCAGACGACATCGTTATATTTATTTAAATTGTTTATGATAACGCGTAAAGAAATCAAGAATGGATTTTGTTTTCTGGGATAGGTTACCATTCCTTTCAATGTTGTAAATAACATATACCATACAGATGGCTATGTTATTATGGAAATAAGAGTGAAAAAGCACAGAATTGCTTTTATAATAATTGAACTATCATTAATGTATAGCCCTTTGTTTTCTACCAATGGAAATGTTCTAAATTTTCCTTCATACGAGCTTCTATAACACTAACATATGTGGATGGAATATTACACCTCTTATAGCTCTTGCAAACGATGACATTTTTTCCCAACAACAATTTGATTTATCGGTTATATTTCAACCATTTTTTGGTACAGAATAGGTAGCTTTCAATCTATTCTCACCTTACATGTTATTATATTTAATTTTTTTAACCTTTTCTTTTAAATTTTTATTTATTTATTCTATCTTTTTAAAACTTTTCAATTTTTATAAGCATGGTCATGTTACATTCCCTTTTAGCTGATTGCAGAGATTGCTTAATTTCTGAGAAGAAATGGAAGAAATGAATGCTTGTTTCTGTTTTCCAATGAATAAGATAAACTGAGAATATAATCCATTATCTGTTTTTCTTTTAATTTAAATTCTGTCCTCCAACATTGATTTCTCATTCTCAGTGAACTTAGCTTCTAGCCTGTATTCAACTAAATATTTTTGTAATACAAACAGTAACAACAGCAACAGTAGACAAAAGGAGGGATTAAATCACATAAATGATGAAAATAAGCTTCGGTGTGAGGTGTCCTTTACCAAACATCTTAATACTCGCTTTTATCTCCATTCAGCGAATGATTCAGTGAACCGGGAAGATAGTGCCTTGAATGCAACCGCATTGAGGAAGTATCAAACACTTTTAGTTTGTCAGTAGATATACACAATTTTAAACCAATTACTGTCTGAGATTGGTGTCATGGTATAGAAAGATATATATTTTTAAGCCCTAAATTGTTTTACCCACACATTTTTGGTCCTACATTTTCTCCATCTTCCAAGTAATATATAAAATATGAAATACATTTTTAGTTTCATTATTACGTGATCCTTTACAATTCTAAAGATTCTTCAAGTTAATATTATGGAGGCTGTAAATCTTGTTAAAGATTTGAGAGAGTAACAGATTGTGTTCATTTCTAAATCTACAATTTCAATAAGGCTTCTTAATTGTTCTGATTGTATTTAAGTTCTGATTAGCTTAAGTTTTAGCCTGTGTATTCAAGTATTCGTGGAAGTCAATAACACAACCTGCCCAAGAAAATCACAATAATAATTTATGCATTATCTTAAAGATGCAACTATATAAAGGCGAATATGTTGGCTAGGATTTGACGTAATTCTCTATGTTGGTGAAAACACAACCTCCAACACAGAAAATTCTGTATTTGTTAACCTATGTTTTCTGCATATTTTTATATCATTGGTTTTGCATAGAATGTTTAGTGGCAGAGAAATTGTGGTTGTCTGAATTTAGACTTTTTGACACTATCAATTGTGTTGTAACCAGGCATGGATGAATTTTTGTCGCAAGAGTACTGAGGGATGGAGTATTGGGAACATTGTATTGGACTTGTCGGGCGGAGTTGCCAATTTTGGTCAGATGGGCGTGCAATCTATTGATCAAGGTAATTCAAATTTGTTTGACATGTGGTGATGTATCAACACAGAATTACTGCCCTTCTTTGAGTCTTGTTGAGATCGGAATAATGCAATCCACCATTTTTACAGATTCTTTCAAAAACTTCTATGGAAACGTGGGAAAGTTTCTCCTTTCATTGGTAATGTGCTCTTCACCATGTATTGGTTACCAATTTTGGAGCATTCTTTTTAGGTTATTTTCTCTCAGCAACTTATTGTAAAGTTGTGCTTATCTGAAGAATTGGTTACTTGAATAAGGTCGTTTATATCATAATAAAGTTTTCAAAATTATCCTTTGTGGCCAGCGGGGGAAACAATTCAAGGTAGCACTTTCTATAGGACATAATTTTCCTATTAAACCATGAAGGGAACTTTGTCATGAGTAACATTTAATTGTTAACACCCCTTAACTTATCCTAGACTAGTGAGGCCTTAATTAAAAAGAGTGGCACCCAAGTTAATAAAATTGAGGATGCTATGTAAACATCTTAAACAAAGGGGTAGGATAGTAGGCGTTCATAATAACATCCAGAAGCAGCCTAAGGGATAAAATAACGGCCAACCAAATTGGTGACAGTATCCTTTAACTGGAAAACAATATTCGTGGGACACAAAAAGAAAATCAAAAGACAATACAATAGCCTCTGAGAGTCTAACCTAACCTGTCCATTGTCAGAGTTCACACATTTTGATGCAAACACAATAGCATGGTGGCTAGCAGCCAATGGGGCAGAAATATCAACTAGAGGTAGATAACAGTAGCAGGAATCAGATGACACATTAAAATGTATCTTAGTGCCCATGGATATATCATCCAGTAACCCAGTTAAAAATGGTATTAGAACAGAGTACGGGACCTTCTAAATAACTGTATGCAACAATGCCATTCATGTAACAATACATAATGCTATAATGTAATTTCCATCCAAACCAATGCACAGAGCTTAATCAGAATTCATAACCAAGCCAACATGGTCCATCCCAAATTGCATAATTAAAACATAGTATATAGCCAAATAACCAAACCAGCTCATCCACCAAAGTACCTGTTTTGTAGAAAGTAAGGAAGTACAAATACAAAACGGACTGCACGAAAGATATGCCGATAATACAAAATGCAAGTAAAGAATATCATAGCCTACAACCTGGCCTATTCACGACTCTCTAGATTGTGCCTCAACATGTGCTTTAGGCCCTCTAGCTCTATATGAAAATCAAATATGTCAATCCACTATGATTGGGTAAGAGGAAATATGCAAACATCTACTATTCGACTTGCAAACAAGACCATGGAGCTGGGAGCCATGCACAAAACATGTCAGCATACCATGCATAACCATAACCATAATCATATCACACAATCATAATTACAAGATAGATTCATTCATCCCACCACCACCACGAAATTAAAACTATCAATCCTTGGAGACTAACACCTCTCACTCAGTGTCAGAATATATATCATTGTACTCATCACTAAACTATCATATTGTGTTTGCAAGACTTAATTTATGATTTTATTATCATGTTGACATCAAAGGTCCACCTTGTGTAACAACCCTTGAACTTCTAAAGCAACTAATATCGAAGGCCCGCTCATTGATCCAATTTCAGGGTCTTTTTATGAAACTAGCCTACATGCCAATATGCCGTTACAGTCATCTCACATTCTTATACAGGGTCCAAGTTCATGAAAACTCATGCAGGTAAGAAAACAACCAATCTCTGGCACCTGGTCTCAGAATAGGTGCTGTGAAGTTGGAGGATGTGTATACTTTGTTTCACAAGGTTGTAGCTCTAAGCTTCAATAGGTCCTAGCTCCAACTGCTTTCAACCTAGTGTTGTAGTTCTAATAAATATCAAGATATAGCATGAAACTAATATATAATGTTCTGATATAATAATTGATTGAAACAACGTTAATGCTAATAATTGAAAACCATCTTGTGCAATCAATGTAGGATGGAATTCCACATGGCTAGGTCATCCTGAATGAACCATTGCTTTTTCAATGCGTATTACTAACTTCAAAGGCATGACGTCTCCCTCTCATAGTGAGCCATTCTCCATTCTTGTGACCTTACAAAAGCATAAATCTTATGTGGTCTCAACATAGATCTGTCCTGAACCTTTTAATCTGCAAGCTGGTTGGCTTAGATTCCCAGATATGTATAAAATCCTGTATCTGTTATACTTGAAAGTCTAAAGTGAGGTTATTGTTATTGGGCATGCAGTGCTTCTAAAAGTAGACATGAACATATAGGTCGTCTAAAAACATCATTGTTCCTCTAGTATGTTGATCTGCACATGTACATTTACATATGGATTTCTTGTGCTTCTGTCTAATAAAATGACCACCTCGACCTCTTTAGAGATGGAGTTTCCTTCCGTTATCATGAATAAAATTTTCAAGAAGCCAATTCCTATCATACTAACTAAGGAAGCATTACGGTTCATACTTTCCACATACATAATTGAGGTCACTTTGAAATCTTTGAGTGTTGGGAGAAAACCTTCTAAAGTTTTCAAGAAACAAAAGCAAAACCATCTAAACGCTATGTGTAAGAAACATTCAAAAGCAAGCATTAATGACACAATTTAAAAGGCCATTTGGCTGAATCCTTAATGAGGTGGTAACCATAACTTTGTTAACGACTTTTGTGGCTGAATCCTTAATGAGGTGGTAACCATAACTTTGTTAACGATTTTTGTGGTTTAATATTCCTGTTCAGAAACATAAACTAATAGTTTGTAAACGCCGTCTACAAACAGACTAATAATAAATAAATCGAACTTAGCACCTTCAAAGTTACCTATTTCTTGTTCAGAAACAATTAAATATTGGAAGGCTTGATTTCCAAATTGGTTCTGAACACATCTAATGTTACATTTATGGCCTCTTGCATGAGCACCCTACATACACTTCTAATCATGTCTCTACGATTTCTTTATCATGTATAACTTATTTGATCTCTGCTTCAGATATCAGAATCACGATTGCTTAGTAACCTTGTCATTAGGTGATTGGTTTTTAAAATAATAAGCAGTTCCAGAAAGTATTGTTAAAATTGAGGATGATGGTACATCTTATTTTATTATGAGAACTTACTAGTTTAAAAAATTCATAGGAATTTCTCTTTTAATAGTTTATTTCTCTTCTAATTTTGCAAAATTACATTTGTGCAGGAATCTGTACTCTTTGATCTGCTCTTTGTAGTTCAACATTATGTGTTATACCGTAAGGTAAACATTGAAGACAAAATTTCAGCTGTTGACCCTGAACAACTTCTAAAACAATCGGGCAAGCAATCTGATTCATCAGTTTAAGGTTCATGAAACCAAATTAGTGCCGTTTTGATACATGGGACTGAAAGCTTAACAATGATGGTAAACACACAATCTATTTATTCATTATGCTTGTGCTCTGTCCATGGATGTAAATATTTGTGCGTGACATTTGACACGGTGCTTTTAAATAGTTGACATTAATTGAAGTATTTTACTATTTATTTTTCTTGGTGATGAGTGGTGAGAATTTCCAACACTCAACCATAAGTCACATGTATACATATGTGACCAGATCATAATTCATGGATGGAATGATGTAAGTATATTAGCAAGTTGATGATAAGTTCATGATCATTGTCTTCTCACTAGAGCGAGGTTCGAAATGTATGGTTTGACTCTTAAGTGAGCCATATGATCGAATGATGTTATATGACTCTTAGGATACTAATGTGAAACATAATGAATGAAGTATGAATTTGATTAACTAAGAACAATGTAGTCACAAAGATATTCTAGCCTACAAGTATCAACTCTTTACTTGCCAAAAACACCCTGGGCTAATATAACCATTATTGGGATTACCAAGTGACTAGGTACTAAGCAAATCAAGCTTAGCCACTATTGGGTTACCAAAAAATTATATTTGTGCACTCAAAAATGGCTATATTTATTTTGCCAATTAACTAACATACATTGAAATATAAGTTGCATAGGAAATATAAATAATAAAGTAAATCTAATTTAAGTGAAATGTTGTAATGATGAAGAATAATATCAATCTTTATTTTTGATCATGGAATGCATATAAGTACATTCCACTTTAATAAAGATGTCATGCAATTGTTAATCACCACAATCCAAGCAATCACACTATTATTAAGTTTACGAAAACAAATTGCAACAATTTCACTAAGGATTTGATCAAACATGGGATTTGACATGATGGTGGACTTGTATTGATAGGCATGATCATGATTCACTACATTACATCTATGACATCATATATTGAGTTATGGTATCACATCTACCATATCATATATTTTTATTGCATGAAAAACTTGATTTATCATACCCCCAAGATTGACTAGAAACTCATCCTCGAGTTAAAACAAAGGGAAGATAGAGTTATAATATTGTAGGGTTACCTAGACTTGATGACATCTTCATATATACATGACATGACTAACTATGGATGCAACATCTTTGGTTGAGTGGTTTAGACATTATCATGCAATGCATGATTGACACATGAATGACATATTTGACATACAAGACAAAATAAGAAGCTTGATAACAAAGCAATAAGTATCAACTCTAGTGTCCATATTGTGTAGGATCTTGTTTTTCTAGCCAAAGTTGAGCTACTTCTTGTAATCTTTATACTTTTACCTTTGCATGTTGCATTCTAATCTCTATAATGACCAGTTTTCCTTGGTTGAGATTAACTTAGACTGTATCGCAATGATATCATTGCTGATATTAAAAAGATTTTGCATCACTTGTTCTATGCATTTTGATCTTTGCAATGACAAGTTTTCCTTTGGTTGAGATTAACTTAGACTATACAACAATGATATCACTAGGGCTATCAAAAAGATTCTACACCACTTGTCATATCTATAATAGTCTGTCTAATGTATCCTCATGTACTACTAGAGTCATGAGTTTCTTTCATTTTCTCTTATCCTTTCCTGATGTTCCTACTAATTGTAAACATCCCTAGTTTCTAAAATGCTGTATGGTGGCACAATTGGGACATTAAAAGGTTCCTTAATGTGATCTATTACTATTTTTGCGACTCCTTATGCATTTTGTATTGTATGATCACAACTTGGTTTTTTCTTTTGTTCCTAACATGACCTGAAAGAATGTAGCATTCTCTAATATTTGGTGTTCAATCATCATCTTCTTCAACCTATAAGGAAATTTAACTTCTAGCTAGTCTTGTAGATATTGCAAGTCGACTGGGATCATCTTTGACTCTGTACATGGTTGATACTTCTTGACTTCCCTAGCTTATTATCTCTACCATCTATTGAAGATGGTTCATTAATGGTCTATAATCCTACTTGTGTTGGTGGAGTACTTGGTCCTGCTTTTTCTATAGCTAGTATTGATTTACTAGGTTCTGCTTGTTTTATCCTTGTGGCTGCAATGTTGGTTGCAGGCATTGATCTTGTTGCTACTTTAGTGCTTGCTTTTTTCTCTACTTGATCCTTCTTTGGAGGTACTAGTCTAGAGATCTTAGCATATGATGCATTTTGAGCATTCTTGAGAACATCATTTATGTATTTCAAAATGTTTACTTATCTACATAACTTTCTAATTAGATAGGAAAATGGAAGTATAGGTTTTCTTGTTTTCTTCTCCTCAAATCTTCTTTGAATCTCCAAGAATAATAGATAAGTCCTACTTAAAAATTCTCCCATTGAGATAGCACTTTCTCTAGTAGCATACATTTAAATTTTATTCAATTTCTTTGTAAGGAAAATATGATATGTCCTTATCTTGAAATAAATCTTCTTAGCAGTGGACAAATCATTATATTCCTTTTCATTTGTCCCACAAGCTCTTTGTAATCAAAGTTTGTTGCATCTATGTCAAACCTTGTAGAAATTTAAGCAATGTTAAGGGCTTTAGCAATGACATCAAATGAATAAGGCACTGTAACAACTTCGATCTTCACTATAGCATCATCTTGTCGATTATATTAAAATTGGTAGGTCTTCCTTAGGTATCATTCATTATTTTTAGAAATTATGGATTAAAAGGGTGATGCTTACAGTTGTTCATGCACCTCTACAGGTGCAAAGTCCATGAATGAGCCAAAGTTAAGTTCTACAATGACAATGGACATGATGGATTCATCATTTATGGCTTGGAGGCAATCATTTGGTGGTGTTAAGCATTGGCCTAGTTTTGGAACAAGTGGTAGTTTCATAGCTTTTTCCTATGCAAGCTGTTCTTTTGTTGATGTAGGTTGCTGGATGGAATAGGATTGTGCTTCCTACTCCTTGACAGGAGTTTGATGTTCATCTTGTTCTTTGTGTCTTTTCTCCTTGGATTGCAATGGTCCACTCACTTCAAGTGCTCACTTTGGAGGCATTTGCAATCATAGTGAATTCTAGGATCACCAAAAATTCCAAAAAAAATTCCTAACAATCTATAACCTCTCATTGGATTTTGGGTTTTGATCAAAAAATCAAAAAATAATTTTGGAAAAAGTTCCAATCTTGGAAAAACCATTATTTGAACAATTTGTCAGTGATTAAAATATTTGCAAGATTAGTAACTTATCACTTATTCCTAATCTATCATTGAAAAATTATAATGTTCTTTAGAAGAAAATTTGGGATTCGTTAACTTAGATCATATTTGAAAAATTTATTCTTATTCATTTTGTTTAAAAGAAATTATGGATTCAAAGGGTGATGCTTACAGTTGTTCACGCACCTCTACAGGTGCAAAGTCCATGAATGAGCCAAAGTTAAGTTCTACAATGACAATGGACATGATAGATTCATCATTTATGGGTGAGAGGCAATCATTTGGTGGTGTTAAGCATTGGACTGGTTTTGGAAAAAGTGGTGGTTTCATAGCTTTTTCTTGTGCAAACTGTTCTTTTGTTGGTGTAGGCTACTGGATGGAATAGGATTGTGCTTCTTGCTCCTTGATAGGAGTTTGATGTTCATCTTGTTCTTTGTGTCTTTTCTCCTTGGATTGCAATGATCCACTCACTTCAAGTGCTCACTTTGGAGGCATTTGCAATCATAGTTAATTCTAGGATCAACAAAAATTCCAAAAAAAATTCCTAATAGTGTATAACCTATCATTGGATTTTGGGTTTTGAGCAAAAAATCAAAACATGATTTTGGAAAAACCATTATTTGAACAATTTGTTAGTGATTAAAATATTTGCAAGATTAGTAACCTATCACTTATTCCTGATCTATCATTGAAAAATTATAATGTTCTTTAGAAGAAAATTTGGGATTCATTGGCTTAGATCTTATTTGAAAAATTTATTCTTATTCATTCTGTTTAAAAGAAATTATGGATTAAAAGGGTGATGCTTACAGTTGTTCATGCATCTCTACAGGTGCAAAGTCCATGAATGAGCCAAAGTTAAGTTCTACAATGACAATGGACATGATGGATTCATCATTTATGGCTGAGAGGCAATCATTTGGTGGTGTTAAGCATTGGCCTAGGTTTGGAACAAGTGGTGGTTTCATAGCTTTTTCCTGTGCAAACTGTTCTTTTGTTGGTGTAGGCTACTGGATAGAATAGGATTGTGCTTCCTACTCCTTGACAGGAGTTTGATGTTCATCTTGTTCTTTGTGTCTTTTCTCCTTGGATTGCAATGGTCCACTCACTTCAAGTGCTCACTTTGGAGGCATTTGCAATCATAGTGAATTCTAGGATCACCAAAAATTCCAAAAAAAATTCCTAATAGTCTATAACCTCTCATTGGATTTTGGGTTTTGATCAAAAAATCAAAACATAATTTTGGAAAAACCATTATTTGAATAATTTGTTAATGATTAAAATATTTGCAAGATTAGTAACTTGTCACTTATTCCTGATCTATCATTGAAAAATTATAAAATGTTCTTTAGAAGAAAATTTGGGACTCATTGGCTTAGATCATATTTGAAAAATTTATTCTTATTCATTCTGTTTAAAGAAACTCTTACCCTTAATTAATAATCTAGGCATTAGAAAAAATTCAAAAATTTTGCATAGCATTGCTCATGTCAGAGTGTGCAAAAGCTTGAAAATTTTTTTTAACTTTGAATGATATCGCATTGTGTCAACAATGGATATTTGATATCATGTCAATGAGTTTTGAAACTATCTGCAAGTTTTGATGTTGCATGTCAATGAGTTTTGATGCTGTCTATTACTTTAACACTGAGAGTAGAAGTTTTAATGCCACGAGTAGAAGTTTTAATACTTCTTGAGTTAATTTTAACATCGTCTATTAATTTGATACTGCTCAAGTTTGTTTTGACGTTGTTTGTGAGTTTGATGTTGCCCGAGTTATAGCTTGTCACAGAATTGATGCAAAGATAGGTGAAGCTTCAAAAATTAGAAATGTAGAGATTTAATGATTTTGATGCCATTTTTCTTCAAATCTTAATGTCTTTGATTGCTCTTAATGCTAGAAAGAAGAATCTTCACTTAGATCTTTGAAAGAAATTGAGAAAACTGCAAAATCTATTCTGCAATATGCATAAGCAATTTGTAAAAGCTAAAGATGCCCATAAATGCCACTTTAAACATGAAAACATCGCTAAAGTGTAACGATTTAATCATTTTTATCATTTTGAAAACAAAATTTATACTTATCTTTTTGTTCTTTAATGCTTTACTGGAGAACTTTGATAAAATTAACAATCTTAGGTAAAAATTGAACTTGCAATGAGCAAGATCTTGAATAGAGATTGAGAAATTGAAAATTGTAATTGTAAGATTGAGAATTCTGATTGTGAGGTTGAGAATTTTAGAAAAATTGTGAAATTTAAGAAAATTTGTGATAAATTGTGAGAATTGTGAAGTTAAAAAAAAAAAAAAAGATTTGTATTGAAAGTTCTTCAAAACCTTGAGCCTTGAGAAGCACAATTAGAAAATAAGAAAAATAATGCCTCTCTCTTGTGAGGTATGAGGGGCAACCTCAATTTATAGGCAAGGTTGACTCAAAGTTTGCCATTTTAGGCATGTTTTGACACTGAAAACTTGATGAGTTAGCCAAAATTTGATGGTATATTATTCTCATTGTAGCAATGTCACCTTGTCTATGACCAACCTGTAAGTTGTATTTGTGGAGGAATAATTAAAAGTCAAAGAGACATTAAGACAAAACCAGTAATTATAATTTAATCCAAGTTTAATCCCATACTTATGATTGCCACTCATAAGACAAATCACAAATGCTCATTCAAACTTCTAATATATGTTCAAGAATTGAATCTAATGATTAAGTCAACTTGAAGTCATTAAGGAAAAAATACAAATTACAAAGAGCATGAGGGAGATATCATCCAATCTATTATCCTACCTTGTTATTTTCATAATGCAACAACCTCAACAACACGTTGTTGGATTCCAACGGTTGACAAGTTATCAGAGGATTCAACTAGGTAATTGATGCTTTTCCAGAAATAGGAAATTGCTTTAGAATGACTTGGGGTTTTACCAAGGGTATTGAATCTAATGATTAAGTCAACTTGAAGTTATTAAGGAAAAAAATACAAATTACAAAGAGCGTGAAGGAGATATCACCTAATCTATCATCCTACCTTGTTATTTTCATATTGCAACAACCTCAATAGCCCACTATTGGATTCCAATGGTTGACAAGTTATCATAGGATTCAACTAGGTAATTGATGCTTTTCTAGAAATAGGAAATTGCTTTAGAATGACTTAGGGTTTTACCAAGGGTATGAATCCCTCTTCCTTAATTACAAATAGCGTGAAGGAGATATCATCTAATCTATCATCCTAACTTGTTATTTTCATATTGCAACAACCTCAATAGCCCACTATTGGACTCTAATGGTTGACAAGTTATCATAGGATTCAACTAGGTAATTGATGCTTTTCTAGAAATAGGAAATTGCTTTAGAATGACTTGGGGTTTTACCAAGGGTATGAATCCCTCTTCCTTTAAGCCTAAAGGTTCCTTTTATATTTTGTGGGAAGGAAAAATTTAGAGCAATTAACTTAGCGAGAATAAATCATACAACCATATTATGAGACATGGCGGGAATTAGTATCTATCCATACCCATGCTACTGGTGCAGAGTTCTTGGTATATTGAATTTCATTGCAGATGTGATATTCTTCTAGCATATCGAACTTTACAGTAGTCTCTATAAGGATCGATATCTTTAAAAATATGTTTCCATTGGCTGATGTTGATCACACAATTAGGATCAATATCTTGACTAGATAACTTAGAATAGATGCCATCAACGATATCAAACTTTACCACATTCACTATAAATGGTGATAAAGTTGAATCCGATTTTTGCCAATTTGTACAGTCGATATCAATATCGTGGTTTCCACAGCTTCTGCTCCACATATACTTAAGTGAGCACATATACTTAAGTCCACTGTGATATCAATGATTATCAATATCTCATAGGTTTTTGGCACAACCACTATAATCTACGAAAACATAGCCTTAAGAAGAGCATTAGTACGTATCATGTACCATTGCAGAAATCATTGTACTTCCGGATAGTAAAAAACTAAAAGTTAAAACAGTTTTAATTAAAAGCTAAGGACATTTAGGAGGCTTATCAAGGCCTCCAACCAGCCTTTGGCTAGTGTCTAGCCTATAAGGCAAAAAATAAGCATTATGTTAATACAAAATATATTAAATTACTATATTAGTACACTGAGCATAATATCTGCCAAGCAAGCAAAAAAAGCTGATAGATAACTAGCCTTGTAATTACAATCCTCAAGCCTAGTTTTCAAAATTGCAATGCATATTTAAACATTATGATAAAGCTTAAAGGAATCATAGATCTTTTATTTGTGCCCCACAAAGGAGAATATCAACAGTAAAAACCTATGATTAATAATTTTCTATGCAATGAACTCACAAAGGATAAGGTCATAGGGCATGTTCGACAATGTCTATTCCATGAAAATAGCAGCCATTAAATATATAAGAAAAGACTATTTACACTAAAATTTAAAAGTAACCACTATCCACATAACCTAAATCTATATCTAAAGAGGATTTCAATATACTCATATTAGTTATGACAAAGGCCAAAATTAAATACATCAAAATAGGTAGAAAAATGGCCTAATAAGCCTAAACAAACCAAAACAATCTTGTAGATCAAACCTCTAAACTTATCTCCACGTCCATATTATCCTCTTCAATGTGGGATGGCTCAACTCCTTCTTCGTAGTGGATTTGCAGATGAATATTGTGCTTAATGCCCACAACCCTCTTGTCTACGATCACTAGGGTGAAACTTATCCTTTTCAAGACGGACATGATTACTTGTTGACTAACACGAACTCCTTGCATTTGCGTTTCCATTTCCTCCTTGAGCTTTTGCACCTCATTAGTCTCAGGTACCAACATTAAACCTAGATCATCAGAATCCTTGATAAAGAAGCCAAGATTTGTGTGGATCTTTCGGAATTTGGTAAAGCTATTATTTTTTAAGATAATTAGGTTCACCCTTGTCCTCGTTTGAGGCTTTGGTAGGTCCAGTTTTCATAGGATTGCTAAGATCGAAAAGGAAAAAGACAATTTTAAAGCTTTATCATCATAATGATAGATCATGTACCTAATTGGAAGGTACACAAAGTTTACCTCTTCTTGATACTTTAGTGTCTTTATCACTTGAAGGTGTTAGCTGAGGATGTATGTTTTATGCATTGATGGTAGGATATTTGTCACAATCATCCTCACCATAACCTTGCGTTTTGCCCATAGATTACTAAACTGAACTCCTTGCACAAGGATCCTACTAGAATGAAACTTGCTAATAAACTAATGGAATAAATCATACTTTTCCTCAGTACTCTTCAAATTGAAAATATCATTACCATTGGTAGATAGTCCAAACCATTCCTACAATCATGTTGTCATGATCTTTACCATTGTCTTCTAAATGATCGATACCAAGTATCGCTTCAAAGAGTTTATCTTTATAAAGTGAAACTTCAAGTTCCTGTAGAACTCCAAGACCTCTTCTAGGTAGAACTAGTTGATTAGGGGTTTGATAAAAATCCCATAACCCAACGCCTTGATCTATTGATGAACACTAGCATTAGTGTGGTTAAACCACTCAATGTGTACTCAGCTTCAACATAGAGGATAGAGGGAGTGATCTTTAATCTCTCACTTCATGGTACCTATATACACACAAGAAGGTTAAATGGGAAAAAATTATCCATGTTGTCCTTTGTAAAATCCATGATCACCTTTCCTTGCTATTGTGTGATGGATGATTTGACCATCATGGCCTACTATGTGTAGCAAGAACATTGTGACAAAAACTAGGATTATTACCTTGTTGAAAATGATAATGTATAGCCTAATTTCATTATGGATGAGGCTTATCTCACGTCTACACTTGCATGGAAGTAGGTCCTACCTTGCTCTTGGTTGACTGGTCTCTCCCTATTCTACTGCCATGATGTTGGGGTAATGCAACAATAAAGCCCAACATAGTTGCTTCACGTGTGGAAGCTAGGGAGGTTAGGTCAACATAGAAGAATTTGGACCACTATGGACTACGTTCTAGTATATGAAAAGTTTAGGTGGTATCCTTTAAATAAAAATTTGCTGCCACCATATTCTACTCTCATTGTTTTTTCAAATTTTTATCATATCATGTCTCATCATGGAATTGATACATTTTGATGAAAAAGGATCGATTCTTGTTGATATCTCAACGTAGATAAATATCATTGCATATATTTTATCAAACTTTATTATGTCTACACTATCAAAGCATGAGGATATTAGGAAAGTATTTATTCTATCATGTATTACCAATTCTATCAATGCTCTTTGATATCATTGTATATTTTTATTGAGATTTATTCTGTCTACATTATTAAAATGTGAGAGAATCAAGACAATTTTTTCTTTGTCACAAGTTATCAATTATATCGATGAAAATCAATATAATTGTATACTTTTCTTATGCTAGTTCTATAGTCTTATTGATAGATATCAAAGTATCAATATCCTTTGATATCTTTAATACTTTAGACATAAAAATGAAGTGTTACAAGATGTAGAAGTATCGATGTCCATTGATATCCTAAAACCCTAAGGGCTTTTATGAATCTATTGACATCTCTTTTACAATGTATTATGATTGTGTACATTCTTATGTCATAGATCATATAATTTCTTGATATCTATTAATAATATAAAAAAATTTATTAATAGATCATTAATCCCCTCACCTAAAAATTTTATCATAACATGTTATTCACTTGGGGTATGGAGTATTGGTTAAGAGTTCACATACAACTTTGTTAGAAAGGTCCACACCTAGGATTATCTAGACTAAACTTCCCCTCACAAGGTTTGCTTTGTTCATTAGAAGGATGGCTTACAACCTCAAGGTTTCTACCTTTTTTTACGTTTTAAGGATTTGAGATGCATTTCTTTCAAAGAGCTCATTCCCTAACTTATTCTTGAGTTAGCTTCTATGTTAGTTATACCCTGCTTTCTTCTACCTTTGTACTTTGCTAATACCCCATTGTAATTAATCAAGGTTATATCCTGAATCTATGTAAATTAGATCAATTTTATTGAAACTAGGCACTAACCATGATAGTAGACCAATAGCATAAGTGCCATGGATTTTATATACTTTTGAACTATAATAATTCACAAGCAAGATTTGAACTTCCAAAGGCTAGTATTTGTGATGCTCTCATCATAGTAGGGATCTCAACCACTTACTCCTATGGAAGGCATGTTGGGAAGCCATATGAAGGTTCAAAGAGTTTCAATTACTTGCTGAAATTATATGTGGTAGTCCTAGAGTGTTAATGACTATGTTATGATGTAAGGTTTGAAGTTTATAGATTAATTATGATGGAGTAAAGCTTAAATACTTAGTTGGCATAGCAAGGAAAAGAAAGGAATAGGAGACATAATTCTAGTTGGTAGTATTCAAGTTTATGTAGTGAAGAGATATAAAGAAAATAAGTAAAAATAGTGTTGACTAATTTTAAGGTTGTCTATTGTGCTACATACTTAGGTAAGTCAATGCATTATGGAACAGTGCTATATCCTAGCAATTTATAATAGTTGCATCCAAGTTTCTTCTAGTAATATACTAACAATAGCTCCATCCATAATAACTCTACATAAAAAAGGTAGTTCTTGTAGGATGCTTACGAGTAGGAGTTTCTAGCATTGCTCTAATTGGAAGGTTCTTGTGGGGCAAAATTGTTTTGTTGTTATTGTTATTTTTGTTTTTGATTATCTGCTTCAACTATAAGATTCTTGTGGGAGCCTCTTTTTCTTTTTTTTTTTGTTTTAGTTTAAGAATGAATAAAATAGAATTTTAATGGATTGCTCACATGGGCACAGATCATATTCAATTAGATGGTTTTACTAACTTGAAATGCTAGACCCAATATGATACACCCTTTCTTCATTGACAAACCAAAGTTAGTAACCAATATAGATATTATAAATATGAACATTTACATTTAGTTATTTTCTTTGCATCACTATAGAAGCATTGAACCAAATGAATGTTGTTGCTATTTTTTTAACTAATAAGATTTATTATGCTAACTAGGATAATTTATTTTTAGTTGTGTTAATTTTATTTGCCTAAGATTCCCCCTTAGGTGGATTTTGGGTTTCAACCTATCTTAAGGTAGGGGGAGTTGTTCTTCTTTCTTGCATTCGAGACATGATGCTATTGAATTCTTTATAGTTCCAACTAATAATAGAAATTCTATTGCCCTCTTCATTTTCAAGGTAAAAGTTGTTGACTTAGAGTTATCCTTTAACTTTTACATTATTAAATAAGACATGCAAGTATTTATACTAGTATTACTCTCTACCATTTTGACCTCTAGTTGGTCACTATTATTATTTGTTCCTTCTGCTATGTAAGTGGCATCACTTAATTCTACTAACTCATCTTCCCCTGCGCCTTTTATCTAATGTTAATAATAATGCTTAAGTCTTTGACCATTAATTAGAAATGAGTTATATAGGTCTTTGACGAGTGTGATAAGGACATTGTCATTGGTGTATATATGTAATACTAGATATGGACCTTCCCATTGAGTTAATTTTCCCATAAACTTATGTAGTTTCATGTTATAAAGTAAGACTTAATCTTCTTTCAAGAATTTCTTAGTGAGTACATGTTTATCATGCATAAGCTTCATTTGTTTCTTTATGATTGTTTTTCAAGTGCATGTATGTGTACTTTGTTAAGTTTATGAATCTAGGCCATCCTAAGGTTTTGATTAATTTCTTCATCAAAACTTAATCAATTTGCTCATCTTAAAGATTAGTATTTTATCTCTATAGGTAGTAAGCATTTTTTTCCATAGATCAATTGATAAGGTGAATAAACTAGTTTGGGTTTAGAGGTAATCCTATAGGTTCATAATGCATCCTATAATTTCTTAGACTAATCCTTCTTCTTAGCACAAATAGTTCTAGTTAAAATTTTTAGGATGATCCTATTGGCATTTTCAACTTGATGATTAGTTTGAGAATGGTTGCTATCTTATGTTGAATTCCATAATTCTTAAGGAACTTTTTTATTATCTTATTTATAAAGTGAGTTCCTTGATCACTAATAAGTACATGTGGAGTCCTAAATTGTGCTAAAATAAGTTCTCTTAGAAGAGCTAAAACTACCTTAAGATTATTTATTAGAATTTCCTTAGCCTTTTTCCATTTTATGATATAATTTATACATACAAGGATGTATTGACAATAATTTGAAGGGGTAAATGGTACTAGAAAGTCTATACCTAGTACATCAAAAGGTTCAGTTATTAGGTATTTCTTCACTTTTTGACATTTCCCCTACTCACTGACCCTTATTATATTTCTAGACATATGTGTGAGTGTCCTTAAAAATAGTAGGCCAATAGAACCTACTTTGTAAAAATTTTAAGCCTATTCTATAGCTATTGAAATGTCCTTAACCAAGGTCATCATGATACATACAGAGGATTTCTTATTGTTCATCCTCCACAATGCATTTCCTAACCACTTCATCCCTACATATGCAATAGAGGTGGGGCTCACTTCAAATGTACTTGGATACTTCTTTTAAAAAAGAATTCTTTTCTTCTTGACTCCATTGACTTGGGGTTTTCATTGTGGCTAAATAGTTTGCAATATCAAAAAACCATGGCTCTGTTTTGACTAGAAATAGTTTTTTATTTGGAAATATATCATTAAATGAATATTTTGTTCAATTTTCCTTTAAGGTCTATAGTCTAGAGAGGTTATTTGCCACAAGATTATATCTACGCCTTTTTTCCTAGAGTTTCAAGGACAAATTCTTGAAGTAGCAGATACCATCTCATAATCTAGGAATTTTCTATTTTTTTGTTGGCTATAAAATTGATGGCTAAATCATTAGTGTATACTCTAGTTTTATAGCCTATTATGTAATGCCTAAATTTATCTAAGACATACATAATTGCTAAGAGTTATTTCTCTGTAGTTATGTAATTCACTTGAGCCTGATGTAAGCTTTTGGAAACATAGTAAATCATCTTAGGTTTATTTTCTATGTATTGACCCAAAATTGCCTTAATTTCCATATCACTAGCATTACACATTAGGTGAAAAGAAAAATACCAATTAGGTGAATTAAGTATTGTAGTTGACATTACTTTTTCCTTAAGTTCTATGAAGGCTTGTTGGCAATCACTAGTCCATGTGAAAGGAATATCTTTTTCTAAAAGTTTATAAAGAGGTTTGGCAATTTTTGAAAAATCTATAATGAACATCCTATAGTATCCAACATGACCTTAGAAAGATCTAAGTGTTCTTAAATTAGTTAGGGCTAAAAGTATAGAAATTACTTTAACATGTTCTATATCCATTTCAATTCCTTCCTTGGAGATTACGTGTCCTAAAACTACCCCACTTGTTACCCTTAAATGACTATTTTCCAACTTAATTTTAAGTCTTTTTTTTATGCATTGATCCAAGACATGTTCTACTTGTTCTAAAGTGTGTTCATAATTATCTCTATACAATGAAAAATTATCCATAAATACTTTAACATATTCTTCTAACATGTTAGACAAAATAGATATCATAGCCCTTTGAAAGGTAGTGGGTGCATTACAATGATTGAAAGGCATTCTTCGATAGAAAAAGGTACCGTATGGGTAAGTAAAAGTCATTTTATGTTGGTCTTCTAGAGTCATGACCACTTTATTGTATCCACTAAACCCATCTAAAAAGTAATAATATTCATTTCCTTCTAGCCTTTTTAATATTTGATCTATGTACAGTAGAGGAAAATGGTCCTTTTTAGTACTTTCATTAAGTTTCCTATAATCCACACAAACTCTTCATTTACCTCCTTTTTTAGGTACTACTATGATGAGGGTAGCCATTCACTATTAGCATTTGGATAGATGATAAATTCCTCTCAAAATTTAGAAATTTCATCTTTAACTATTTGTTTAAGGATTGGACTAATTCTTATAGGAGAAATTTTGATTAGTTTGACATTATCTTCCAAACATATATGATGTTGAAAGATATTGGATGAAATTCTATGATGGAGATCTTCGCAATTCTATGAAAATGCCTTGGATTTTATTTTTAATATTTCCATAATTTTATTTTATTGGTCAATTATCAATTGATAACTTATTATTAGTGGTTTATTTTCATTGAGGAAAATCTACTTAAGAGTATTTGGTAATTTCTTAAATTGCAAAGAATTACTAGTTGGTTGTTCAATATTATCCCTCATGATTCCTCATCCTAAGTTCAAGATTTTGTCCAAGAGGTTTTTTTGTTCTTTAGTAGAAGAGTTTAAGGGTCCCTCATCAAAGTTATTAAGTGCTAAAGTTTCCCTATCTTTAGCCATGGTTGAAGTTGGTATTGAATATAGCATTCATACTTCTTTAATATCTTGATTTATCTTATCCTCTTTAGCATTATCAAATATATTAAGTATAAAAGAGGTTGGAAAATATTAATTGAAGTTTCCCTAACTTACAATGGATTATGACATCAGCTATTCTAGGAAGAGTATTCATAGGATAATAGGGAAACAATCTAGATCCTTAACCTATAATACAATAAAGTCCTCCAAGTATTTTCTCTTTTCTACTTCTACCATCAAGTATTCAACCATTCCTATAGATTTAATAGTTGAGTCATCAATTAAAGAAATTTGTATATTTACTTCTTGAATATTCTCCAAGTCTATTGCCTTAGCCATTTCATGTGGCATAATGTTGATACTTGCACCTAAGTCTAATAGGGAATTTTTAATTTTTTTGCCATTAATTTTTATAGGAATGGTTAGAATCTCATAACTTTATATTAATTGTGACACATTTTCTACAAAATATACTTGTCTAGGGATTTTTTTCTTCATTTTGTGCATAACTCCCTTAAGTATTTAGCATAAAGTGATGTATCTTTTATGGCCTGATCAAGTGGAATATGCAATTACAATTCCATAATTTTTTTAAATGTCTACCTTAGTTGGTAAATCTTCCTTCAATATTTTAGGAAATGGTGGTGAGGTTATTTTCTTAGTGGTGATGGTTTAGATGTTGATGGTTGTTTTTTTAATTTTCCCTTCACTTTTTTCCTAATTAGTTCCTCTTTCTCTCTAGGTGTTTCATTTTTTCTTATGTGACTTTTCTTCTAATGGTACCTCTTCCATTTGGTCTATAGAGCTAACCTTCTTATTAGGTTTGGATGCTATAGTCTTTCCAGTTCTTTTAGTTATAAACTTTAGTTGTTCTTTTCCTTCTCTTTGATGTGTGGAATTGGGTTCAAGTTAGGAGGGTAATTCACTTTTAACCATGTCCTAAAATCACCTTCTAGTTTTAGCCAAACACTATTTATTTATTTTTAATGAAGGTCATTAAACTTTAAGGTAAGCAATCTAGTTGCTCATTAATCAAGTTTCTAAATGGTCTAAAATTATTTTGAGGAATTGGTGCTGGTTTTTGGTAGAATGATCTCAATGAAAATGAGTAAGGAGTTTTATTCTTAATTTGTTGAAAGGCTTTAATTAATTCTTGTACTTCTTCATTATAATATACTAAGGCTGGATAAATTGTGATGTCATGTTGCTTGTTTTTATAAAGACTACAACCTTCTTCCTAGGTAATGTGGGTTTGCTTCTTAATTAATTTGATTAACTCATCAAATTTCTTATTTAGTTGCTTAGTTTGATGAGTTACTCCTTGCATGACCTCAAGTTTTGTCCAATGCTTACTTTGATATCTTAGGGAATTAATAATTCTCTAGCCTTCTTCTGGTGTAACATTTAAAATGTTCCCCCCATAGGAAAATTCAACATTTTGTTTACAATAAGGTAATATTTCTTCTATAAATAGTTTTATTAATTAATGGGCTAGAAATCCATGATTGCGATTTTTAAGACATAACCCCTTGAACCTATCAAAGGCATTCTCATAGTTGTCATCTTCTTTTTGTGTAAAACTCATTAATTATTTTTTAAGTATATACAAGCTATCATTAGAAAGAAAACATTGTTTAAATGCTACCTTAGATTAATATCTCATGATCCTATTTGTGCTCTCAAGGTTTGACGCCAAAAATTAGCTTTATCCTTTGAAGTGGATTTAAAACCTATCATTTTTCTCCTATCTTCTTCTTGGAGTGCTAACATGATTACCATGGGTTCAGATTCTCTAACATTTGTTATTTGGGTCCTTCTCATTAGTTCACCTAAAAATGGGTAAAAAATGTAAGTTTTTAACTTCTACATTTCTTATTGGAAGAAAAACTAAAGGTCCTTAGGAATAGTGGATATTCTTTGATTTAATAGATACCTTAAGGTTTGATCCTAGTGAGCTTGCCTTATAGAAAGATTAGAGCCTAAGCTACCAAAATAAATAGGAACTATGGTTTGAGATCTTGTGAGAGGTACATGATATGATGGTGATCCAATTATGAATGATGAAGTATCTATGATTGGAATAGGAGTTGGATTAGGTATTGAAACAAAAGTGGTTGCTACAGTAAGTGGAGTTTGGAAATTTAAAGCACTTATTGGTTGAGTAGTACTTCCTAAAGTTGTCATATGGATTAATATTTGGGTAATGGTGGGGTTTTATTCTTAAGAGATGTTGATTGTAACAAGATTTGGTGAATCCATTCTTATATTTAAAGTATCTAGGAGAGGATTGAATGCTACTAAAAATGAAAATTGATTTGGTAACTCACTGAGTTTAGAAATTTCAATTAATGTTACGAATTTCGTTTCTTCCTCTGTTAGTTCTTCTATGATTGGAGGTTGTAGAACTTATCCTAAAGCCTAAACATATTGAGTTAAATTTACATGCTGATTGGTTAGAATTTCCTCAATTCTTCTAGTATTATGTTGAATTAATTCTTGTCTTTCCTTGGTTGATTGAGTTAATTGAAATTCCAATTCTTCTTAATTATCAATTGAGATTCTTTGATTTATATGGGTTGTAGAAGTTTTAGGAGTGTCTAGTTCCTCTAATTCAAGACTAAAACTTTCTTTTTTAGGTTCTTCTAGAATATTTTCTAGGTCTATTGAAGTAATACATTTATAGTAACTTCTCGTATTCTAGGAAGGTTTAATTCAAGTTGGATTCTTAGATTGCTTATGAGATGTCATTAAGAGTTAATAAGCATAACCTTCCTTGACACATTCATGAGCAATTAGTCCTAAAAATTTACAAATAGTTTTTACTACTTCCATAATAATAGCTTTACCTAGCTTCTATGTAACTTCCTCAAGTACAAGATTCTATTAGCATTAGTAATTTTCATTTTAGCCTATGCCTAACAAGTTATGTCTGAACCATGTTGCCAATGTTACTTAATAACAGTTTAGTGGATGAATCAACTTTGTGATCTTCTTCTACCCATTGGCTAATTCCAAGTTGATTAGTGATTATCTAAAAGACTTTTGTTGTATGCTACACCTTGATTTGTCAAAAGGGAAAATATTCCTTGAAGGAACATGGGTACAAGATTGAATAGGGATATCTAGATGGATCATTGAATAACGGAGGAGGAAATAAAAAGATATATTTTCTTATAGATTCACCACCCGATGATGGCTTTTATCATGTCCAAAAAGTTGTTTCCAAGATCCTAATATTACTTAATATTAATTATGGTAGTTTGTCCCTCACCTTCAATGTACATAATAGGTAAAGGACCATCACATGCAAGCTGTTCTTAGCTTTGCTTAATGCTAAAACTTGATTGTTAGGAGATAGATCCACTAGGCTATGACACCTGCATATGATGTGAAGCTTGAGGTATGGATGATGCAATAATTTGGTATGTGTAGAGTTTATTTGAAGATTGAATGTGTGATGCCTTAGTGGAAAACATCTCATCTTCTAAATTGGATACCATCCTAATGATCTATAGATGTCATCCTAGGGTCACCACCTTAACACTGGCTAGGTTGTGAGGGCTATCCTAATCTTATTGAAAGCTTATGAATACTAGTCATTCTAGTTCTAGGGAATATCATTCTTTTGCAAATTAGTTAAAGCTAATGTTACTCTAGAGAATCATTTGATAAAATTCTTTTAATAACTCATCAAACCTAAGAATATGCATAGATGATGCACATCTTTTGGTATAGGCCATGAAGCAGTGACCTCTACTTTCTTTAGGTGTGGCTTCATCTTGCCTCTACTAATGATGTGAACTAATGATTTTAGCTGTGGTTTACAATTCTCTTACTTGACATAAAACTTGTGCTCAAATATTTGGACAATACAAGGTTCATATGTTAAATGTACTCTTCCATTAAATGAGAGTACATTAAAATATCATTGGGATATACCATCATAGACTTATTTAGGTATGGATGGAACACTTCATTCATGCGCATGAAAAACATAGCTAGGATGTTGCATAATCCAAAAGGCATGATCATGCACTTGTAATAGTTGTAATGAGTGATAGTCACCCTCTTTGGTTCTTATCAGATAGTAACCTTGATGAAGATCAAGTTGAGAGAAAATTTTAGTCCATGCTAGCTTGTTGAATATAACTAAAACCAATGGTACCATATACCTATGCTTAATAGTGTACTCATTTAGTAGTTTGAAGTGATAGCATAACCTCAATGAATCATATTATTTCTTAGTAAATAATAATGAGGCTTCATAAGAAGATTTGGAGGCTTAGATGTAACCTTTCTTTATCAAATTTATCAACTACTTTCTTAGCTCCACTAGCTTAGGTGTGATCATTCTATAAGGTTGCTACTAGGGAGGATAGTTCTTAAGAGTAGTTTAATCTTATGATTAATGACTCATCATTTTGGTAGTTTCCTCGGTATTTCTACTCAAATTAGTTTCTTATACCTCCCGAGTATGTTCTTAATCTCAATTTTCACCTACAAAAAATTCTCTTTTTTCATCTATTTCAACATCACAAGGAACATCTATTGGATTGGATCTCAAACAACTCATTTCATCACCATGGGCAAGATAATCTAGGCTTCATAGATAGTACTAGTTACTCTTGATGTAAAGGTCTTCACTACATAGGGTAACTCCCCATGTGAAATGTAGAGAACATTTATGTATGATGCAACCAATACCTTTTCCTTCGTATATAATTCTTGCCTAAGGATAACTTGATAAGAATCAATGTCTAGGATAAAGAGGTCCAACCTTTCGCTTCAATGACCTACCTTCATAACCACATCTCTCACAAATCTTGTGCACTTGAATGGATGGAACTTTGCTAACTTGTAGGATGTCAAATTTGATTATACTCATAAATTATAGATACGAGGAACTTTTGATGAAAGAAAGTTGTGACTAGCACCTATTTTAACTAGGTTATCTATCATCTTTTATGGGAACTACACTAGAACTATTTGTACTAAATGTAAGTTGGGTTCTTGCTCTAGTTGTTTCCTTTGAATATTCTTCTAAATTTCTACCAAGCTTCAGGAGATCTACTTAATCACTTCAAGGGACTTAGTCTCTTTCCCACTTTTATTCACCTTTTTCATCCAAAATTAAGCTTATGGTTGATACTCAAGAGTGTTTAATCATTGGTCATCATTTGGATCCCTTCTAGTTAGTTGTTAATTAGGATTCTATGGGTAGTCTCAAATAACATGGTTTTCTAAGTAAATAAAACACTGTATATCATGATATCTATGAGGATTCTTCATGGGTTCTTGAAAGCATCTATGCTTATCCTCGAACCTATCATAACCTTTTGGAGCCTATTACTTGCCATTACCTTGGAATGAAGCCTAAGAACTAGGGGTAATAGTTGGATGTAGAACTTAAAATTCACCGTTAAAATTTCTTCCACTAGATTCACTAGTCCCATTACCAAACCTTATACCATTTAGAGATGAATTAGTTTCATTGTTTCCTACTTATGGGACTTTGAATCATCTAGTAGAGTGGTCATTATCAATTCAATTATTTCCATATATTCTGAGATGTTATAGGTTTTGATCTCCCACTAGGCCTAGAATTTTAGACCATTAAAGAAGAGGAGAAACTCAATGTTATCATTTATTACTAAAATTTTTAATACTAGTTCTTGTTATTCCTAAAGATAATCCTTTAGCTTCTCAATTTACTAGAGTTCTTTCAACTTCATTCAATCTTTGTTAATAGAAATGCTTTGGTGGAAGTTCTTTACTAGAGTAGTTTTGAGATCATCCCATATCTTAATTAACCTTTAAGCTATTCTTGATTTTATCTTTGGAATAATGTTATGCCATTATGGTGAATCGTGTTTTGATCTTCTCCAATATCAGATCCCTAGATGTGATGTCAAATATTCAATATGCGAGGTATATGCCAGCCTATAAATGTAACACTTGGGCTCATGATTTTCATATATTTTTTTCATAGTATAGTGAATCTCTTGTAGTTTTTTTTCTCTAGAGTTAGAATATTTTTTGAGTGCCCACAGCAAGAGTCTAAGTGTATACAAATATTTGTTCAAACACTAATGTACCTGAGCATAGTAGTATGATAGAAATAAAGATGCGTCCTTTTGATCATCCTTGCAGCATTGAGAATAGATTAATGTTTTCTTGATACATTTAATATTCATGCACTTTACTTTAATGCACTTTAGTTAGGCAGTTAATTTCCATTTGTTAATGAACACAAGCATGACCACTTCAAGCATAGATGTAGCACTTGGTAACCTAGAGACACTTAACATTTGGTAACCCAATAGTGCTAGATGTGTTCAGGATGTGTCTAGAGAGTGGGAACAAGTACTTGTGTTAGGATAGCTAGGCAGTAGATTAATTAGATATTAAATTCCTCTACCTTTCATTCTTGTTCTAGGTGATTAAACGTATAAATGATAAAAATCATATACCTTAATTGCACATAACCATATACTTGTACCTCATGAGTGGAACTAAGAAGACAATGATTTTTTTGATTAGATTTCACATCTTAGAACTAGTGTACTTATTTCTTGTCCCTCTTTTTCTTTTTGTCATAGTCACTACCTCGCTCCTTAGAATCCTCTACAATTTTAAGAATGGTTTCAAATCTACTATCCAGGGAGTCCCACATCTGATCTACCTTTGTTGACACTTTTGTTATTAATTTTTGGAGTGGCAAGGTTTTCCTATTCACCATCTCTTCGAGTGATGACTCTTCCTCCTCCTCACAAAATCTTACTCCCATTTTTCGGAGGGAAGGATCTTGGTTGTACTCCTCCACACTTTCTCTCTTACATAGCTCTCCTTCTTCCTTGGCTACTTGCTTTAGTAATCTATGAACCTGATGGGACCTAAGCTCTAATAATCTCCCTTGGGCATACGTTCCAAGGGTTCTCCTTGTTTCATGCCTAAGTTCATCTACGAGATGACGTAGTTGATCCTGCTATGAGTAACCATGGCCCAGGCAACGATGTAACAGTGCATAATATCGATCCATGGTAGCATCCAAGGGTTCATGACTTCCCTGCTTCCATCCTTGGATTTGCTTTTGTAGGTTGGACACCTGGGAGTATGTTTGATACTTATCATTAAACAATTCTAGCATAGTACTCCACCTTTGAATGGATTTCGGTTCTACAGACCGGTACCAGCTTTTCACTTCTTTTACTAGTGTCCTCGGGAATAACTTTAACTTTTTCCATTCATTCTCAATGTTTTGCAAGGCACATGCATCATAAAATTATTGTAGGTGGTTATGAGGATCAGCGTTGTATCCCCCCTCAAATCGTGGAATGTTATTCATGTCTAACCTCTTGATCCTGCTATATTTTTGGTGCCTTGTGGGAATTCTTATGGCCTTCATGATATCTAACATGCTTCAAGTTTTGAGTAGGGGTTCTTCATGGTCATTTCATTCATAGTGTCTGTGATGTCTACGCGGTTCTATACTCTCCCTTCTTCTATGCCGTGATTCTCTAGAGTGCCCTCGTCCTTGCTCTCGACTCTCTTGTCGAGGTTTCTCACCC
Organism: Gnetum montanum; assembly: GCA_015680685.1. Classification (NCBI taxonomy): domain Eukaryota; kingdom Viridiplantae; phylum Streptophyta; class Gnetopsida; order Gnetales; family Gnetaceae; genus Gnetum; species Gnetum montanum. The sequence continues at coordinate 326,793 of MNCI01005648.1, read as the reverse complement.
TTTTTACCCTTATCCTCACGGTTAGGTTCCTTATGATTGATTCCTGATACTGAAGGAGAGGGTGAATGTGATGATGAAGGTGAAGAAGAAGGAGAACCATTGCCATGATGATGTTTCCTACCTTCTCTTCATTGGTCTCAGCCCTGATCGTGATTACGATTAGACTGCCCACCCTTATCATGTGTTTGTGTTCCCTTGTTGAACACTTGGTGTTTGTGGGGATCAGAACCAAGGTTGTGAACTATGGAGTGAAGGTTCTAATACACCACCTCCTCACCATTTTTAGGAGGGGGAACATCCTTTGGTGGGAAACCTGTTGAAACTAGTTCACCACCCTCAATTTTGCTTAAGATGAGTGGAGCGTTATGGGGTCCTTTGCCCTTCAACGATGTATAGTATCTCTCCTATCGCAAGTCCCTTTGACGTTGCACTTCTGTGGGATGGTAATTCCTTGTGTCATAATCACATGCAGTGTATTACACATATAATTATGACATGCCTACTCGTGTTGGAGCACGAAGAAGCATGTTGGGGACTGCTTGATCTAGAGGCAACACTATGTTATCCTCTAGGTCTCTCCAACATAGTTGTTCATCTTGATGGAGAATAAAGGTAAATTCAGGTACATATTCATCATGATGAATATATACCACATAGAATTGTTGAGGAACTGGCAGATCTTGGTTATGTGTGTTGTGCTGCCGACTGTCTCTTGTGTTGGTCCTAGGCGGTGAAGTGCTTTTGTGCAAAGAAGAAGACATTTTTGTCTTGTTCGGTGTGCTAATTACCATTGTCTTATTTTTCTTTTGATCAATCCTAAGGGTTCATTAAAGTGTCCCAACGATATGAATGATCTCGTATGTTCTACGTAGTGCACAAACAACTAAGTCCTCGGCAATGGCACCAATGATGAGTGGCGAGGTACCCCTACACTCAACCATACGAATACGAGCATCTCACACATGATCTAGTCGAACTCGAAGGACTAAGTGCTTACGCACATTAATGGAACACTTAAGGTTAATCAATCACTGTCTTCCCAAACTTATTTGTATTGTCATGGTTGTATGGTTAAGTAGGCTTGAGGTATATGATTTTTATATCTTTTCTCTTTTTAATGTCTTATGCTAATAGGGGAAGGTGAAGAGAACTAAGTGACTAACCATCATTAACTATTCACTAACTAAGTTCTAATTGTCCTAGCACCAGTATTTGTTCCCACTTGCCACACACACCCTAAACCAGTGCAATGCTGCTGGGATTACCAAACACTACTCATTACTGGGTTACCAAGCATTACACATGTGCTCAAAGCGGTCGTACTGAATGCACTTAACTAGGAGAGTCAAGGGTTGAGAGAGATTTAATTATCTAGTAAAGCATTTAAACATTTAACAATAATTAATTTCTATTTAGCTTAGTCCACATGCTGCAAGGTTTATCAAAAAGTTCATCTTTATTGTTGTACAAAAATGTGTGCTTAGGTACAATTTGCTCGAATAAAGATCTGTTCACTTTAAGACTCCTATTGCGGGCACATGGAAATTATTCTAACTTTGGAAGGGTAATAATGCTATATTTTGGCTAAGGGTCTAAGTCTAAGTGCCTAAAACAGGGAAATCTACCTCTTATTTATAGACATTGCTACGGGCCATGATATTGCGGCTCATCAAAGTTCAATTAGATTGCACGTGAATGCTTGTGATTCATATGGTTGGGTGTAGGGGTACCTCGCTGCTCATCATTGGCACTGTTACCAGGGACCTTCTAGTTGTTATGTGTGCTATCTATGACTAGTGAAAAGATTATTCAAAATTATTGGAATGGACCTTAGAGTCATATCATACTTTAAAATAATTACAACAAAGTTAAAGAGCACACTACATTTTTATGTTCTAGCATAAGATGTATTCTTCTCATAGGAGTGATTCTCTATCCAAGTCTAACGAAGTACATCAGCAAATGCCCCAATAATATAGAGTGGTATATGATCATCCTAATTAGTATGTACCCAACTTCACCTTCATCCTATACTAGGATGAATTGCTATGGTGGTGTGACATGGAGGGCAACATTGTGTTGCTGCTAGATTGATCTATTCTTACAATGTTCCAATAAACACTTATCCATTTGGGTATCTAGGGAATTCATGTTAGGTACGATATGCAGGATAGTAACGCCAGGGATTATCATCCCACTAAAGCACAATGTCTCAAGGATCACTAGCTAGAACAACACTATGAATCTACAAAGGGGAAAGGATTTAATGATTTCCCATTCCTAATGTACGAAAAAGATGATGGAGAATCCTTCTCTGGGGGTTTTCCATTTAGTGAAACTTCTCTTTTTGACTTCGGTGAAGGAGATCAAAATTAGAACCTGCACTCCACAATCCATAATCCTAGTTTTGGTAAGAATGGAACCAATGACAAAAGTAGATCTAAGGAGGAGAGTCAAGGTAAGGATGCAGACAAGAAACAAGATCATGATCATGGTCACAATCACCGAAGAGGGGTTAGTACGCACTGTGATGATGCTAGTACTCCTTCCTCTTCACCTTTGTCATCATCATTTTCTTCTTTTGGCTCTAATTGCAACCATAGTGGATGTGACAATGATGGAGGTGATTGATAGGACCAAAATGATTGAAGGGACCATTGAACAAGTCAAGAACAAGGGCATAGGCATTTGAGAGAGATCCACCACCATGAACGAGGGGGTAGTAGGGGGCATCATAGGCATCAAAATCATGGCCTTGATGAGCCTTTGCTTGCTATCCAGAGTATTCTAAACATTGTAGAGCCAATGAGAATTTTTACAAGGCACATAAAAGATAGTCAGATCAAGAGGATGGACATGAATACTATCTCTAGATTTGAAAGGGGATATAACTTAGATTTGTAGGACCATCTCCAAGCTTTGCAAGATGCATGTGCCTTGCAAAATATAGAAAAGGAGTGGAAAAAACTTAAGTTGTTTCAAAGGACACTTATTAAAGAAGTAGAGAACTAGTACCAATTCTTAGAACTAGAATCTATCAGATGATGGAGTACAATGCTTGAATTTTTCAATGAAAAATATTAGATGTACTCACTAATGTCCAACTTGAGGAGGTAGATCCAAGGATGGAAAAAAGGGATACATTAACCCTTGGATGCTACCAATGGTCGATACTATTCCTTAATGCATAGATGTCCTAGCCATGATTACTCTCAATTAGACTAACTTTGCCACATTGTAGATGAGCTTTGATCTATAATGAGAAGAGCCCTTGGTGTTTGTGCCCAAGGATGATTGAAAAAATTAAGTTCTCATTAGATTCAAAGATTGATTGAGTAGGTAGCTAAAGAAGAAGGAGAGTTGAGGAAGCAAGAAAGTGCAAAGGAGTACAATCGTGATCCTTCCATTTGCAAGAGGGAGTTTCAATTCCATGATAGTGAGGAAGAATCATCACTTGATGAGGTAGTGAATCAAAAAACATTGTTGCTTCAAAAATTATGGATAGGGTTGATTAGTTATGGGACTTCATGGATAGTATATTTCAAGTTTTCCTAAAAATTATTGAAGAGTCCAAAGAACAAGGTAGTGATCGTGAGTGCAGGAGGTGCAAGGAAGTTGAACATGCTTATCAAAGAGGTAAGGGCAAGAGTGCTACAATAGAGGAAGTTGCAAGAAGTGAATTAGATGATGATGGTGGGTATGACATTTTCCATTATGAACATCCTAAGGGATGTTACCCCATAGTGTTGCACTTATAGGAGTCTGGTGTGTACACTTTGAACCCACAACTAGCACAAAGGTAAACACTTGGAAGATTACCTTATCCTCAAGGCAATTCTAGGTAGTTTTACTAGCCACAACAGTATTATCCAAGTGGAATTCTATTACAATCATATGAGTAGTATCCATAGTGGCAGCAACCACAGTCATGGGCGCTAGCACCACCAAGGGAGTAATACCCTTACAGACAAGCTGATTCATATGGGCATTACATTCAACAACCCTTGTCTCCATGTTACTCTTCCAGTCATGTTTCTACTTTCCAATTGCACTACCATCCTCTTGATGCTTATCGAACTCATTTTCCACATGCAAGAAGGGATATCACCTTTTACCCTTATCCTTATCCTATTCTTGTACATCTTCCTCCATCCTCAACATAGCTACCACCTACTCCATCTATGCAAGGTGAACTACTACCTCAACCATAACAATGTAATTCCACCAAGGCTATTAACCTACAATCAATTCATCAATTGAGTGGTTTGGATACTCAATCTAAGAAAAGACCTTTGTTTCAATCCTGCAATCCATCTAAGACCACACTTGCACCTACAGTTGAAAACCATCTTTCTTCATCTCCCCATGTATCAAATTTCTTTGAGTCGTCTTCAAACCAAATATCTTCTAGGATTCATATTATTATGCTTACTCACACCATATCTGATTGGATTTGTGCTGAAAACCTTTCTAGGAAATTAGCTAATCCTAGGAATCCTCTTATTTATTTGTAGATTGCTAGGAATGAATCATGTAAGGCTCTCTTTGATTCAGGTTTTGGTGTCAACCTATTTTCTCATGAGATATATACTGCATGAAACCTACCTTCTCTCAAGAAGAGCAATATCATATTAGAATTGGTGGATTGGTCCATTACTATTCCATTAGGACTGGTAGAAGACATTATGACCACTATTTGTGGGTGGTCTTATCCTATTGATTTCCTAGTAATGAAGATGAAAAATTGCAAAGCGAACTTTCCCACCATCATGGGAAGGACATGGCTAAGCACCATTGATGTAAGAATGGGTATCAGAGATCTTTCCCTAGAAATATCTAAAGAAAATACATTCAAGAAGATCGAGAAGAAGTGAGTTCCATGCATTGTGTATAGTGATATAGGATGCAATTGTGTGTAGAAACTTTGGTCTATTAAATGAGAATCCATCTTTACATGCAAGTAGTGTGAACTTGAAGTAGATATTCAAAAGTGTCTGTACATAGCAGCTACAAAATAAGAGGGCACCTAGTGGCTAATCATGGATCTTGAAAGTAGCACACTTTGCATGGAACCAACTTAGAGCCTGAAATGCACATATGTCATAGGCATGGATGAACTAGAGAAAGTTCATCACCAACTCTCTAATAATGTAGATGATGATACCTACTGGGAAGAGTTGGAAATTCTTGAAAATTTCAAGCAAGACCCCCTTGAACTAAAAACTCTACTGACTAGCATGGAATATGTGTTTTAAAAAATGGGAAGCTGGTTATAATCAAAGTAAATCTTGCTCCAAAATAGAAAAGATGCTATTAAAAGTGGCTGAAAAATGTTTAGCATCCTTTGCTTGATCATATCGTAAATTCATAGGGATTGTATCTACATTGACCTAGCCATGAAGCCAAAGAGTTAGCCATAGAGGTGATTTTCTAATGAACTCCTCTTTGTTTGGACTATAATTGAATAATTTCCTAATGAACCTAAATGGTATGATGGCATTCTCACCTATCTTATCTCTCAAGAGATGCCACAAGGGTTGGACCATTAGAAGAAACAACAATTTCTTCACCAAGTGAAATGCTTCATAGAGATCAACGAACACCTCTACAAGGTGTGTGTTGATGGCATGGTTCGATACTGTGTCCTTGATGCTAATCAATTGTGCATTCTCCAGGATGCTGATGAGGGTCCTTGTGGGGGTCGCTATGCTAGGAGATACATAGACATTAAAATCCTAATGGTAGGATATTATTGGCCAATGATCTTTACTGATGCTCACCAATATGTCCACTCTTGTGAATGCTACCAATGAGATGGTGGAATGACTACTCGAATCGAGGGACCTCAACAATGGATTCAACCACTAGAACCCTTTGACACCTAGGGCATTGATTTCATGGGTTCCATCATAACCATGTTAAATGGAAAGACATACATCATAGTTTCTATTGAATATTATATGAAATGGATAGAAGTAGCAGCTGTCACCAATTGTACATCTTCTACTATTGCTTAGTTTGTACAATAAAATGTTGTAAATAGTTTGGTATGCCACGTGCATTAATTTTTAATAATGGAACTCACTTTATAGGAACTACCTTTTAGAAGCTTATGCAATGCTTGGGGGTTAAACATAAACTCACAACACCCTACCAATCCCAAGCCAATGGTCAAGCTCAAGTTACCAATAGGGAAATGACAAAGATTCTAACAAGAAATATCAATAAATATAGGAAATATTGGAGCATGAAACTCAATGATGCCCTTTGGACCTACTACTCAACATGGAAACTTCCTATAGGCTATGTTTCCTATGAGCTAGTGTATGGAAAATTACTAGCACTTCCTATTCAATTTAAGCTTTGTACACTTTCAATAACCTATGACCTTGACCTTGACTTAAGTCTAGCACAAAAAGAAAGATTAATCAGTCCCAACTTGCTAGATGACAATCAATTGGTGGCCCTTTCATCTAATGAGTTTCATAAGGCATTCAACAAAATGTGCCATGATCTTAGAATTAGAAAAGTCAAACTTCAACTAGGAGAGAAGGTTCTTTACTAGAACCCCACACATGTACCTCAATGAACTAAGTTTTAGACATTGTGGAAAGGGCCATACATCATTTACAAGACTTTTCTTTTTGGGGCCATGATGATTTACAAACCTGAGAGCCTAGACAAGAAATAGTTGTTCAACATATAACAAGTGAAACCTTTCCACAAGCCAAAGTAAACTAGTTCAAAAAACACCTTATTGGATGGACAATAATGCTCAATCTTTTAGATCTTGTTCTTTAAAATTATTCATGGGGGAGATGGCCATCCATGCTAACCATATAAGTGGCTCCTTAGTTTTTCATATTTTTGTTTTACACATTTTTACTTGAAACCTTGTTATTTTTATAACTTTTTGTTTTACACATTCTTTATTTTCCATCTTTTTGTTTTTATGTTATTAATTTTTTTCAAAACTTTTTACTTTACAACATCATTAGTAGATTTTATTTTTCTTAACTAATTTACAATTTCTTATATATTTTCCTTTATTTGGATGTGATTTTCTTATTATGTTTTAATAATGTCGTGCCTTCTTACCACTTGGGTATAGTGTGATTTAATTGATGTGCACATGTGCTATCTAGTTATTTGATTGCTAGTGTCTAGATTCTAGCCTTGAATTTTGTTATGGATAATTAGGACATGGTTTCTTTTTCATGCAATAGGTAGTGAGTTCACAACATCCACCCTTTACTTATTCTGTCTAGTCCCTTTTTCATTAATAAATCTTTAATGAACTTGTGACTTTGGTAGTTTCTGGATTTGGAAATGATTCAAAGATTGAATAGGGTGTGACTTCAAGGGGATTTGGTACTCTTTGTGCCTTTCTGCTTACTTGGGTGCATGTGTGTTTTCATAGATTTCTTACCATTCCGTGTCAACTAATAATAGGAAGTTGAATAAGTCTTTGCATGGTGTGATTCCCATCATTTCAAAAAAAAAAAAAAAAGAAAGAAAGAAAAGAAAAAAAATGATGGGAATTCAAAGCACACCCCTTAGATAAAATAAATAGGCAACAAGCATTGGTTATTGGAATACAAAGACATGCTACCCATGCTTGAAGGTACCCTCTAACTAAGGCCCTTCCTCACTTCCTAATTCTTTTTTCTTCTCTAATAAGGAATGGTGGTTGTTTTGTGGGAGAACTCTTGTGTCTTAGGAGGATGTACAAGTCTTAGAATGGAGATGTGATGTCATTGAACATGGTTGGTTTTGGTTTGGACTAAGGATACATTTTATTAGGTCATTTAACCACAAAATCCAAAAGGGACTTTATATGACCTTAATCAGGAACTCCATTCCACTCTTTCTCATCCATCTATGCTTTCATGTCTCACCTCATTACCGATTTCATGTTCTTGTTTAATGTCTTGGTTTGATGTGCCAAAATTCTTAGGTAGTTTCTTCTAGATTTTTTTACTTAACCTTATGTAACCATTAATCATCCATGGGGCCATAGACTCCTCAATTTGAAGTTATGCAAGTGCAATAAAAGGCTTGTGCTTGATTTGGGGAGGATCCACTTGCATATATTTTGGTTGGGTTAGTTATGTTCTTTATCCTTAGACATTCTTACAATCAAATCCTATTGCACTCCCTATCAATGACATGCAATTATGCATATCTTCACAACCTTTTTTAATGAAATTTTCTTTTTATTATTGTGAATTCTTACACCCTCTTCAAGCATTTCATCCTATTTGAAATTTTTTGAATTTAATAATAGATTGCTTATCCATTTTACCCTATTTGTCAGTGTTCTTACTAACACTATTAATGAAATCAATCTACCATAATCACAACCTAGCTAAGTGTAACCATTGACAAGACAAGGTGCTTCAAAGCTGTATGCTACACCTTACATATTAATCCATGATTTTGTTATGATTGCAATGGGAAGCATTGACTAGAAGTAGGACTGTCTTCATCAAGGATGATGTGGTAGTACCACACAACGAGGACTGTTCATGATTGCTGGATCTTCTCTCTCGCCCTTCAGCTATCAAGAGGAGTCATATGTTAGTTTTGTCTAGGATGTTCAATTCTATTGTGATGAACACCCAATTTTGTAAAGATTGTAAATTCATATACTAAGGTAATTAGAGTTTGCTTGTTCCATTTGAGTTAGTTTGTATGTCAGTCAATAATCTCATACCTACCCAATATTTTTTAAGAACTTGTTCATTCTCTTCTTCAATCAAGGATGAGTTTTCATTTAGTAATGGGGGTATGATGAATCATGTTTTGATTTATGCTGATGTTAGATATTTGATATCAAAGCCTTGATATTTGATGCTTGATATTAGACCCCAAGATGTGATGTCGAATATCTGATATCGTAGGGTATATCCTAGCCTATAAATATAGTGCTTGGGCTCATGATTTCTATATAGTTCTCTTCATAGTATAGCAAAGCTCTTGCAGTTTGTTTTCACTAGAGTTAGTATTTTTAAGTGCCCAAAGTAAGAGTCTGAACGTGTACGAATCTTTGTTCAAACATTGATGTACCTTAGCATAGTAGTGTGGCAAAAATAAAGACAAGTCCTTTTAATCATCCTTGTAGCATTGAGAATAGGTTAATGTTTTCTTGATGCATTTAATATTCATGCACTTTACTTTAATGCACTTTAGTTATGTAATTAATTTCCAATTGTTAATGAACACAAGCACGACCACTTCAAGCATATGTGTAGCACTTAGTAACCTAGAGACGTTTAATGTTTGGTAACCTAGCAGCGTTAGATGTGTTCAGGATGTGTCCAGAGAGTGGGAATCAATACTTGTGTTAGGCTAGATAGGTAGTAGATTAATTAGATATTAAATTTCTCTACCTTTCATTCTTGTTCTAGACAATTAAACTTATGAAATACAAAATGATAAAAATCATATACCTTAGTTGCACTTAACCATATACTTGTATATTACAAGTGGAACTAAGAAAACAATGATCATTTTGATTAGATTTCACATCTTAGAACCAGTGTACTTAAGAACTTAATGTCTATAGAGTTCGATCAAATTGTGCATGAACACTTGTGATTCATATGGTTGGCCGTAGGGGTACCTTGCTACTCATCACATTATGCCTAAGAAACTCCTCATAGAAATTCAAAAGTGAGGCTAACTTTCATATATTTTGGATATTCATTCATGTTGAGGAAGCACTCCATCTCAAAGATGAAGGTATCAAGAAATTAGTTATTATGATCACCTTTGTATAGCTTAGGCTCCTTAGCTTGGAACTTGTGGATTTACGACCCCAAACTGGATGTGACTACCTTTGTTTGAATAGCCAACTAGTCCTCTTATTTCTTAGTTCTAATCTTAATCTTCTTTACCTACACTCTAGGATTACCATCTTTTATAAAACATCATCCAAAGAGAAATGGACTTCATCAATGCTATCTCTCATCCATTCTACTAAATTTCATAACATAAAATTCTAGGATGTGAAGAGCTTGTGCTTATCTCTTGAACTTAGCTCTTGAAGATATGGGACATTAAGGTTATCCATAAGATCATGGACCATTTTAAGTTTCTTTGCCACTACTAAGTGATTGAGGTTTATGCTATCAATTTCAAGAAGGTACCCCCATAGCTTTGATACCTTATCAATAGAGTAATCCTCATGCTTCTTGATGGGCATTTTATCAACATCATTTAGGTTCTCACATTCAAAGTTCACATTGAATGCTTTATCATGAATACATTTCTCCATGTTTTTATAAGAGTTAGAACTAGTTGGATCCTCACTAGAGTGGTAACTCCTCTTGCTTTTCTTCTTGTGTATTATGGTTACCTAAGAGTTTCAAGCAATGGATCACAAATCACCACAAAATCTTGAACCACGAACTATAGCTTTGATACCATGTATAATGGTGATTCCCTTAAAAACACTATTTGAAACTACTTGAAATTTTAAAAATAGTAACAAGAAAGGATAAACTTAAGATGGAGTATGCCTCATAGCTTAGAGCACTTACAACCATATCATAGAAGCACACTAGTTGTTAATCATTGGTTAAAGACACATTAGATACGCCATAAGCAAATGAATACACAATGAAAATAATAAGATGGACATACCTATACATGTGAATGTATGATACTAATTTCCTTATAGAGCTAGGACACATTCCTACTCTAACACATCTATCCCTAAGCCCTTCTCTAAAGAAAAGGGCATTGGCCTAAGCCGGATAGGTAAAGCCTCCCCAACAAGCCTACAAATACTTGTAATGAGGTTCACAAAGAACTTAGAGCCATGTAGTTCTATGGTGATTTTTAAGATAAAATGGAACTTGATAGGATCTCCATACTTATCCATCCCTCATTTTGATGGAAAACAACCTTTGATCCACTAACAAGGCATGTTTTCTTGCAATGTCCTTTCTAATAGACTACACACACACACACACACACATTCTCTAAGGTCTTACCCACCCTTACATTTTATTTCATTTTATGCTATATCATGCTTTAAGTAGTTTTTATGTTTTTATATTTTTATTTTTAATCATTTTTTATTTGTTTTAATTTCGTACATGCATAGTAATTACTTTTGTTGGACTTTTGAGTAGTAGGTATGAGGCATTGGATGGATCATTGGAACCTAAGGTACTACTTTGATTTGGTATGCTTTGTTTGGATAATTCATGTTTTTGATAAAATTAATTTTTTTTTATTTTTAAAATTTTAATTTATTTTTAGCTTATTCTTTTAAAGTGTGTAGTTTCAACCCTTTATTAGTTATGTTTTTTTGACCTTAGACTCTATTATTACTTTTGGGTTAGATATAGCTTATACCTTGGGCTTAGTTTCATTTATTAACTTTGTCATAAAAGTGGTCACATAGGTTAGTGTTGGGTACTAGACCATGTTAGATAAAAGGTTTAAAAATATTTTTGAATCTAAAATTTCCTTTTAATTTAGTTTTGCCCATGATAATTTTCTCTTACCCAATGCTACCAATTAAAAGTAAGAATATAAACTTGGCAACTTATCTTTGAGATAAATCTTTTACATTACATTGTCAACATTTGGGAGATAAAGCTCGAGAGGGAGACTTTACGGATTAGATAAGAGATAGCTAGACTTAAATCTATAAATAACTAAATCTACAAACCTAAGATCTATAATAAGTAATATTTTTAGATCTTGCATAAAAAACCATTGTTGATATACAATGTTGCCCAAGACTTGAAGCCAATTGGGGAGATCAAAGATACATGAGGAACCTCCTATAGTGCTGTTGATTTCCAAGTAGGGTAATTTGGTATTCTGCTTCTTTTGAGTTTGGCTTTTCCCTTAGCATGATTTTTTGGCCAATTTTATTCATTCAATAGTTTATTAATTTTCTTGTATTCTTAGATTCATTATTTTAATATTATTTTCCTATAATTTATGAATTTTTGAGATTAGATTTCATGCATGGAATGTTGGTCAATTGGACCACTTTTGATCATGTTTTACCTTTGATGTAAATTCTATTGATTTTCTTACTATACAACTAAGGTTTTATTCCATTTTCATAGTTTTAATCCTCAAGATGATGCTAGACACTAAGGGCCCAAAAGGTAAAGTTGTTCAAAATCATGGTGCCTATCCTAAGGATCCATTTCTAGTGCATTGTGACCTCGTTGTAAGGTCATGATGGATAGATGACATTAATTTTGAATACATCGTAGAAAACCAAGCAACTTTTATTTAACCACTCCATTCTTCAGGTAATGGAAAACATGAAAAAGTTCAAAATATCATTTTAGGCTCCTAGAACAACTAAAAATGGAAAACAATAACTATTAATGTTTTAGAAATTGTAAGAACCTAGAATAATCATAAGTGGCCTAGATTCCCTATTTGGCAATATTTTAATATATCACAAGGGTCCAATTGATCTCATACTTTGATTAATTTGATATTTTAGACTTGTTAGTTTGAAAACAATATTTTAGTTTTGTTACCTTGAAACCTCTCATTTTTGGCAATGTGAATCTTTTATGCAGGTTCATCAAATTACTATTCACTTGGTAGAATATGTGTTTTAGACTCAACAACCATTTTGTTATGTATTAGATTTGTTTCCCCAACACCCAATGTGTTTATTCATTTTTTTTTGATTTTGGAAGTTGGTTATTGAAAACTTATAATTAATTTTTCCAACCTTTTGTACTATTTTGTGGTGACTATAGCATGAAGCATATCATGATGATGAGTTAGACTCTTACAATATGAAGCATATCATAGTAAGTATCATTTGTTTATAGTAATCATAGCATCAAGCATATCATGGTGGTAAGCTGGTACTTATAACGTGAAGCATGTCATAAGTACATTTCATTTACTTGTTGGGTTTGCTAGTTGGTGTTGAAGTTGTAATTAATCTTTAGTAATTTCTTAGTTTACTATTTTTATTATTACTTTATTTTTATTTTTATTTTTTTTAAATAATATTTGTTTGCAACTATCCATATGTATGACTCTCTAGTTACCTAAGTTCTCCAATAAAGAGAATATCTTTGTTAGTTTGTCTACTCTACTTAGTCTTAGAATTGATTTTCTTAAATTTATGTGATTTTCAAGTGATTATGTTAGCTTAGATGAAGAGGATTTAGAAGAGACAATTTATGAATAATTTCATGATTTAGACGCTTATTTGATATTATGTTTCTCGTTAAAGTTTCATTTTATGTTGTAATGTTTACCTAGATTATGGTATTAAGATGTATTGTACTTTTTTTAATCTTTGGTGTAGCCCAATTCTTATTCATATTTTGTTATGTTGTGTATCTTATCATGAATTTATTTTGTTCAATTATGCAATGTTAGAGCCCAATGCTTTTGGATGCAAATGTATTTTACTATATGTTATTACTGTCATCTTTTCATTTAAATTACATTTCCAACAACTTAGCTATATTTTATTCATATATTATTTGTTATATTTTGGCTTGGATAATAGGGATTCTTCCTATTTTTCTTTAATTTAAAAGCTTGGTTTGGAATACATAGGATTATTATCACTATCTTGATAGCATTTTATAATTTGATGCATTTTTCTTTTATCTCAATATGACTATTTTACAGATGCCTAATGCTTTTTTTGTTATACTTTCTTGGCATCCATTTAATTTTATTACATAACATTTTAAGATTTTGTTTATATCTTATATAATTATATAACTAATGCCTTCATAGCCTAAGCCTAGTTAGCAAGGTGTTACATTAAGCATCTCATTTTTCAATTTCAACATATCCAGATTGATATTCATAGTAGGACCATTGAGCTTAGGTTTATTGCCCATGCCTTATTCCTTCAAGTTTTGCATGTAGTGTTCTAACTGGGATATAAGTTTATATAAGATCATTGCAGTTAAGAAACAAATGAACTGAGTGATCTAGGTATACTCATAATTGTAGCCATCATATTAAGTACCTTGGGGATATAGACAAACATCAATGTAGCATTTTCATTGAGCTCTTTCGTAAAACATTGTAAAATTTAGCTAGTTGAATATGGCCATGAAAGGTTTGATAAGAACTGATGGTTGGATATTATTTTTACATTATTGTAAATATTCTTTGTTTCAAGCATAATTTTTTTGAAAAAGGTATTATATTATAAATCTTATAGAAATCATCACTCATATTAGAATTCTTACATACATGACCTTTGAAAAAGTAAATATTTCTTACATAGTTTTCTTCTTTGAAAATAAAAAAATTACTTAAAATTATAAAGAAGCTTTTCTACATAATCTATTGGTAATAAATTCATGTATTTAAATATGTTTTTACATGCTTAAAAAGTCATGTTCAAATGTTGATGTTGTTGTCACATCCCTATTTCCAAATGATGTTGTTGCCTAATGAAGATGATGTCTCTTCATAACAAGTGTTATTGTTATCTAAACAAGACCCAAAAGGATAGTTGTGATTAAGACATGAAAGGGCATGTTGTAATAATGGACATGTCTCTTAAGGTGACCTTTGGGGATTTGACCTAAGGAATTTATACTTGGGGTTAGTGGTCATGTCAACATGGAGTGGCAGAGCTAGTATAGGCAAGTCAGAGAAGCTAGGTGAAGCAAGACAGGAAGTGGATTGGCCATCCCTTCCAGTTGGTTATAGGCTTAATTGTGGTGGTATTGCTAGATTACCTCTAAGGGATAGATGTCAAAGGAAGAAAACTCCAAGGAATACTCTTGGAGCACAATCCGAATACGCTATTCCATATCAATAAAGCATTCTTTTCTTTCTCTTTCTGCATTTTCCTATTATTTCATTTATGATGGAACGTGATATCACATGGGCCGCGATATCACGTATGTGATGTATCATATGCGATATCGCAGTTCATCGCCATTTCTATAAATAAGAAGCGGCTTTCCGTTGTTTCTAATTTTTAGGCCTTAACTGTAGCGAAACTCTGGAATTGGTTCCTCTCCAGAGATAGAATAATTTCCATGTGCCTGTAGTAGGAGTTCCAAAGTGAACAGATCTTTATTCGAGCAAATATTGTACTTGAACACAAGTTTGTGTATGGCAATAAAGATGAACTTCTTGGATAAACCTTGTAGTGCATGGACTAAGATAGATAAGAATTTATTTATTGTTTATTGTTTAAATGCTTTATTAGTTAATTAAATCTCTCTCAACCCTTCTCTCCTAGTTAAGTGCATTCAGTACGACCGCTTCGAGCACATGTGTTACGCTTGGTAATCCCAGCAATGAATAGCATTTGGTAACCAAGGTTGCATTGGTTCAGGGTGTGAACCGTAAGTGGGAACNTGGGAAGACAACGAATGATTAACCTTAAGTGTTCCATGAGGTGTGTAGGCACTTAGTCTACAGAGTTTGACCAGATCATGCGTGTAACACTCATATTCGTGTGGTTGAGTGGCACCGTTGCCAGGGACTAAGTTGTTTGTGCACTAAGTAGAACATAGGAAATCATCCACATCATTGGGACACTTAAATGAACCCTTAGGGTTAATCAGAAGAAATTTTATATAATGGTTAATCAACACACTAAATAAGACACAATGTCTTCTTCTTTGAACAAAAGCACTTCACCACATAGGGATCACACAAGAGACAGTCGGCGGCACCAAACACATAATCAAAAACCACCAGTTCCTTAGTAGTATTAGGTGGTATATACTCATCATGATGAGTATATACCCGATTTTACCTTTATCCTTCATCAGGATGAACAACTGCAGTGGAGAGACTTGCAAGGTAACATAGTGTTACCTCCAGATCGAGCAGTCCCTAACATGCTTCTTCGTGCTCTTGCACAGATAGGCATGATGGAATTATATATTGAATATGTTGTAGAAGATTATGACATAAGGGATTACCATCCCACAGCAGCGCAACGTCTAAGGGACTTGACGCAGGAGAGCCACTATACATTGTTAAAGGGCAAAGGGGTCCCGCACGTCCTAAGAGAAATTGGAGATGGTGAACTAATTATAATAGGTTCTCCATCAAATGATGTTCCCCCTCCTAACAATAGTGAGGAGGTGGGGTATCAGAACGTACACTCCATGATACACAATCCTGGTTTTGATCCCCATCAACACCAAGTGTTCACTGAGGGAACAAAAACATATGACAAAGATGAGCATTCAGATCGTCATCACGATCGGGGCCGTAGCCATTGAAGAGAAGGTAGGAGACATCACCATGGCGATGACTCTCCTTCTTCTTCCCCTTCATCACACCATTCACCCTCTCCTTCCACATCAGGACGCAGTCATAAGGAGCACAACGGTGAGGATAAGGGTAAGAAAAATGAGAGACCTCGACGAGAGAGTCAAGAGCAAGGATGAGGGCACTCTAGAGAGTCAAGGCATGAAAGAAGAGAAAGTAGGGAACCATGTAGGCATCATAGACATCATGAGAGAGATGATCATGATGAACCCATGCTTGCCACCCAAAGTATCTTAGATATTACAGAGGCTATGAGGATACCTACAAGGCACCAAGAAGACATCCAGATCAAGAGACTAGATACGAACAATATCCCATGCTTCGAAGGGGGATACAACACTGATCCGCAGAACCATTTATAGGCATTTCATGATGCCTATGCCTTGAAAAATATTGAAAATGAGTGGTAGAA
The DNA here is from genome assembly GCA_015680685.1 of Gnetum montanum. NCBI lineage: Eukaryota > Viridiplantae > Streptophyta > Gnetopsida > Gnetales > Gnetaceae > Gnetum > Gnetum montanum. The sequence continues at coordinate 310,103 of MNCI01005648.1, read as the reverse complement.
GTTAAAGTTGTTTCCTAGGACACTCATAAAAGAAGTAGAGAGTTGGTACCAGTCCTTAGAGTTGGAAACCATTAGGAGGTGGAGTACGATGTTAGAACTCTTCATAGATAAATACCAAACGTACTCCAGAGTGTCCAACTTACGTAATCAGATCCAAGGATGGAAGTAGGGTACTCACGAACCCTTGGATGCTGCCATGGGCTGATATTATGCATTGCTACATCATTGCACAGGACATGGTTACACACAATGGGATCAACTATGCCACCTCGTAGATGGGCTAAGACACAAAACTAGAAGAACCCTTGGGACATATGCCCAAGGGAGATTATCTGAACTTAGATCCCATGAAGTTCATAGATTTTTGGAACAAGTAACTAAAGAAGAAGGGGAGCTACGGAAAAGAGAAAGCATGGAAGAGTATAACTGTGATTCTTCCCTCTGAAAGAAGGGAGTAAGATTCTATGATGAAGAGGATGAGTTACCACTCGAAGAGTTGGTGAATAGAAAAATCTTGTCACTTCAGAAATTAACAATAGAAGTTTCGGCTAAGGTAGATCAAATGTGGGACTCCATAGACAATAGGTTTGAAACTGTTTTAAAAATCGTAGAGGGGTATAAGGAACAAAGTAGTGACCATGACAAGAAAAAGTGGAGAGATTCAGGCCATGCACATGACAAGAGTAAGGGAAATATGACTATCACTGATGAGGTTGTGGATTCAGATATAGACAATGATAGTGGATGTGAGATTTGCCAATATGACCATCCTAAGGGATGTTGCTCAATAATCTCACATCTACAAGAGTTTGGTGTGTATGCACTCAACCTAAGACTTAACAGACAACAAGCACCTCATCGGTTACCTTATTCCCAAGGTAACCCAAGGCACTTCCACCAACCGTTAACATATTATCCAAGTGGAACTCCGCCACAACCTATCAGGCAACACTAGCAGTGGCAACACCCACAGTCATGGGGGATGCCATTGCCTAGGCAAAAATACCCTTATTGGCAACCAAACCCATATGGCTATTATGTGCAGCAGCCGATTTCTCTAAGTGAATCTATGGGTCACGCAAATCCACAATGTGACTACCAAGTTCGGGAGTATTTTAGGACTCCTTCTCCTCTGGGAGACACACCACATACATACAATCCTCTGAATCCATCTGCATCTCTTACATCGGTAGTTCCACTACCACCCGCTTCAACAATGCAAGGGGAACTCCCCACTCAACCATAGCAACGTAATACTACAAGAGTTGTAAACCTTCAACCCACTACTAGTTCTGACAACTGCAAGAAGAGAAGACCTTTCTTTAGAACCAAAAGCCCAAACAAGCTCTCACAACCACAAGTGGTTGAGTTTGTGTACGCTCCTCCAACAATTAAGGCTTCGGAGCTCCCTTCAAACCAACAACAAAGCTTAACACACAGAGTTATGTTAACACATACCATTACTGACTAGATCAAGGTAGGCCACCTTCACTGGAAACTCTCTGACCCTGGAAGTCCCTTAATCTACCTCCAAGTCATCGGGAACGAACCTCATAAGGCTCTTCTTGACTCAGGTTTCGAAGTCAACTTAATCTCACAAGAAATGTATCAGGCCTGGAACCTGCCTCCACTGAAGAAGAGCAATATTCAACTAGAGTTGGCTGACTAGTCTATCACCATTCCCTTGGAATTGATGAAGGACATCATTACCACTATGTGTGGTTGGTCATACCCAACTGATTTCCTAGTGATAGAAGTCAACAATAACAAAGGGGACTTCCCAATTATAATGGAAAGGACATGGCTGAGTACAATAGATGCATGCCTAGGAATCCATGATCTTTCCTTGGAAATATCTAAGGAAAACATTTATGGAAATATCGAGAAGAAGAAAGTTCCATGCATTATATACAATGACTCAGAGGGTGATGATATGGAGGAATGTTCAGCATGTCCTACATGCAACCGATGTGCACCAGAGGATAACATACAAAGGTGCCTGTATGTAGCAACCACCCAACAAGAGAACACCCAGTGGTTGACAGCTGATCAAGAGAGCAGCCCACCAACATGCATGGAACGAACTGGGGGAACAACTTAGACCCACAACGAAGGCATAGATACATTGGAGTATGAGCATCGCCGACTTCCACCCCTTAACCTGAAAACATCAATCGAGAGAAGTTGGACACTTGTAAGAAATTCAAATAGGTGTTCATTATTTTGAATCTCTCCCTTTCCAAGAAATTCAAATAGGCATTCATTATTTTGAATCTCTCCCTTTCCATTCAGTCATGGGGGAGATGGCCATTTATGCTAATCATTTGAGGCCCTTAGTTCTTTTAAGTTTTTGTTTTACACATTTTTTTTTACAAATTTCTTTAACTTTTCTTGTTTTTGTTTTACACCATCATTCATACTTTTCCTTTTCTTGTGTGTGTTATCCATCTTGTAAGTTTATCACCCAATAAGTGTTCTTAATGATGGTATGAACTATTTTTCTATTGGTTACTAATGTTTGGTTTTTACCTTTAAGTTATGATGTTGATACTAAGGTATGGTTCTTTTGATATAGTAGGCAATGAGTTCACTTCATTCATACATCCATAAATTTCTATGGTCTCTCTCGGCTTGGAAATGTACAGTCCCTTTGTAAATAAGAACTATAACAAATCAGTGACTAGGCATTTCTCAAACTAAGGAAGAACTCAAGGATTGAAAAGGATGTGACTTCAAGGAAACTTGATGCATTTGTGTTGGCCATTCTATTGGGTGCTTGGATGTTTTTGTCTTGGAGTTTTCTTACCATTCTGACGTTGCCCCCTTATTGGGAAGCTGAGCAAATAACAATAACAAAGTCTGTGCATGGTATGGTTCTCACGCATAAACACATAAAACACACAAAAAAAAAATAGTGAGAATTCAAGGCACACCCCTTAGACAAAATAATCATTTGGGCTACAAGCACTGGTTATGGAACTAAAATAAAAATGTTCGCTCTAACTAAGGCCCATCTCACTTCCCATTCTCTCCTCCTTTATTTCGTCCGAATGGTGGTGGCTCTTTGGGAAGGCATTCTTGTTACTTTAAGGGATGGATTGGTTGAATGCATTAATGCGAAGTCACTGGATGTGGTTTTTTTGAGGCTAGACTTGGAATGGGATCTACTAAGTCATATTAATCATTAACTACACAAGGGACTGTACACCACCTTGTTCTTGGGATTCCATTCCATTCTCTTCTCTCCATCCTTCTCTCCATTGTTCACCTCATTGCTAGTTGTATTATTAGGGTATATTTTGGTTGATGCATTGTTTTCTTTTTGGTAAATTCTTGTGGTTAAGAATTTAACTCTTGTCCCAAATGAAATTCCTAGAGCCTATGGACTCTTTGAATATGGGTTTGTCAAGGCATTAGGGGTATGAGCTTGCTTTGGGGAGGACCCACTAACATTCCCATTTGGTGCATCAGTTAAATTCTTTCCCTTAACATTTTTTCAATCCACACTATTTTATTCATTTCCATCTTGACATCCCTTTCATCGATATTCTAGTTGTCTCTTTTTCTCCATCTTTCTTATTCCTTTTCTCTCTCCATTCTATCGCTATCGGAGGTTTGCTCTTAGTCATGGGGGTCCTGACCCAATTTTTTTGATTTTCTCCACTATTATATCTCCAGATTCATATCAGCCATACCACAACTCAACTAATGGACCTTTCACTGAAGCAAGGTATCAATTGTATTATGATTCGTTTACCCTTGCTAATATAAGATTGTGTTATGTGTGCAGATGACAATCATATAACAATGGATTGGATCTGGAGGGAACACTTGGAATGGATCAGTGCTAAAGAAGCTATGCAAGGAATGAGATGGATGGCATGCTTATGGATAGACAACAAAAGGTGCAATCTTGGCGTTGGCAATAGCAGAATTCTCTCTCTCTCTCTCTCTCTCTCAGCTGCCAAATAAGGCCTGATGTCAAATGTATAAAATGTTCACTCTTGTTGTTGTGAACATTAGTTTTGTCATGTTTTGTAATGATGATCCGTTCACATGTCATCCCATTCACCATTAGTTCCATTCAAGTTAATAATCCCATACCTTCCTAATATTTTGTAAGGAAGTCAATGATAAGTTTTTATCCAGTCATGGGGGTATGATGGGACATGATATCACATGGGCCGTGATATCGCATATGCGATATCACAATTCATCGCCATTTCTATAAATAGGAAGTGGCTCTCCCTTGTTTCTAAGTTTTAGGCCTAAACCGTAGTGAACTTTGGCATTTTTTCTCTCCAGAGATAGAGTAATTTCCATGTGCCCACAGTAGGAGTTCCCAAGTGAACGGATCTTTATTCGAGAAAATATTGTACCTGAACACAAGTTTGTGTACGGCAATAAAGACGAACTTCTTGGATAAACCTTGCAGTGCATGGACTAAGATAGATAGGACTTTATTTATTGTTATTTATTTTTTATTATTTAAATGCTTTATTAGTTAATTAAATCTCTCTCAACCCTTCTCTCCTAGTTAAGTGCATTTAGTACAACCGCTTCGAGCACGTGCATTACGCTTGGTAATCCTAGCAACAAATAGCATTTGATAACCAAGGTTGCATTGGTTCAGGGTGTGAATGGTAAGTGGGAATGGATACTGATGCTAGGTTAATTGAGGCTTCGTTAGTTAGTTAAAGTTAGTTAATTAGTCTCTTCACCCTTCACCTCATTAGCATAGGAGATAAAACAAAAAAGACATAAAAATCATATAACTTAGACTTACTTAACCATACAATCGTGATAAATACAAGTAAGTCTGGGAAGACAACAAATGATTAACCTTAAGTGTTCCATGAGGTGTGTAGGCACTTAGTCTATGGAGTTCGACCGATCGTGCGTGTAACACTCGTATTTGTATGGTTGAGTGTAGGGGTACCTCGCCACTCATCAATTTATACATAATGTCAAATATTACATATATTTCAAATTAAGTACATTTTATTTATATGCATAATGTCTAATATATCATATATTTGATGTTTGCCATGACATTTGGGGACAGGATGTCACAATTGGTATTAGAGTAAACCCCGACTGAAGGACCATTCAAGATAATGGATTGACTACAACTTGCTGATAAACCATGGAGCCATGAACTAGGAAGAATCATGGATCATCAACCAACAAAATTCTTTCATGGATATCATTGACCAATGAAGATTTGATTATGCCTCATCAAGATTCATCAATTGCAAAAGATGTTGGTAAGACAAGAATACATTAGTCTAGGTAACTCTTACCCATCTTAATACTTTAAATATTAATTGATTAAGGGCATTGTTAAATTTTTCCCAAAAAGTTAGTAACCATGACTTGAATTCATCTTGTTTTGTTGAAACTCATTATTGTAAGTAACTTAGAGTTATTTATAATTCATCATGTTTTCCATACATCAACCTAGTAATGTCATTTTTGTAGAATAAGCTAGTTAGACCTTTCAAAATTTCAAAACTTTAACTATAGTTTTAACCCTAAGATGATGTCCAATGCATAGTACTTGTTAAGATAATTTCAATGGTACAAATTTCATTTTGATTGAAGTTACCATTTGAGCGATATCATTGTTTAAAGTTTCTTGTTGTGAGTGCATTAGAATAATATTAAATTATTAAAATTGTTAAATTATTATTATTTTTAAAAATGCCAAAAATTTTAGTATCAGGAATCAACCCAAAATTGTTGTTTACTGACACAAAACCACCACATCAACCATCAAGGTAAGGTTCAATAAAATAATAATATAAATTTTTGCAAGATGTATTGCCCTTGACAAATGCTGATGCGTTGCTCACCCCAACCATGCCTATAACATCACCTTGAATCAATGCCTACTTTTGTTGCCTATAGCAACTCATCATCCTTAAGCCCCTATGGCCTCTACTATTGTAAAAATAAAGATAAAGAAAAAACTAAATTAAATTAAAAACATATATAAATAGAGGAGAGTAACAGGTCATGGGTTCAAACCTTGACATCCCCAAGTACTTAAAAACTTATTTTTAAAATAAATAAATAAATAAATAAATAAATAAATAATATATTAATTAATTAAAAAAATTTCCCTAGTAGCTAAGGCCATGACTGGCCTTTGCTACTAGCTACAGAAAAGCCTGTTGTTGTGCCATTGTGTGGTAGGGGCTGGTAGGCCTGGCTGCACAATGTCATGACTGGCAGCAGTAGAGCCTCTACTGCCTTGCCTTAGCCATCACCCTTTTGTGTGCATTTTTGCTCACTTGTCCCATTGCTCCACCACTGTGCCTACACCTGCACATTGCCTATTGTTCATTACCTCCAGTCATGCCTTCAATGTGCTATTGTCCATCCTTCATCACTGATTTCTCAACACTAGCCCATGCCAAGCACCAATGGCACAATCTATATAGGCCCATCACAAGCATTGTGAACACCATCAACACCATTCATAATGGCCCATTGTGGACATTGACGATGCCATTCATGATGGCCCATGCCGAGCACTACAGACAATGATGACACCATTCATAATGATCCATGCCGAGCACCATGGGCATCGATGAAACCATTCATAAGGGCTCATCATGGGCACCACAAGCTTCAATGGTTGCATTCATAATGGTCCATCCTGAGCATCAACGACACCATTCATAATGAGCCATCCCAGTGCCTATGGGCATTGGCATCCTATCGTCGCAATGGGAAAACTCTTAATTAGTAGATAGAAAATTTGCAATTCTTGTCAATTAATGGATTTCCATCATTAAGCCATCAGTTTAAAACTAAGAACACACAAAAATAATTTTTAAAAATATATTTTGATGCATTGGTAGCATGTAAAATCAGAATTCTATAATTAAGCACGCTTGTTCTAAAGTAGTATTGGGATGGATGACCTCTTGGGAAGTCTCAATTGTTGTGCTAAATGTCTTAAAACTTTAGAAGCCATAACTTTTGATTTGGAAATTTTTTTTTTTGACAAAAAAAGAGTTGTTTCCTATAGATTTCAATCTTCTAGACATAATAGTAATGTCAAATCCATCCTAGGGAACTCTGAAAATAAGTTTTTACTCCTTGCCTAATATAGTGCCTCAAGATTCTCAAAAGTTTAATTTTCACACAACTTAGGCATATGATGTCCATTGTCAACATATGAATAGTCATTTCCAACATTTTTTACCCTTTAGAACTCAATGGTGAGGTCAAATTCATCATCCAAGTATCCAATAATTTAATGATGTCATGAAATTGTACCTTAAAATCGACAATATAGGGATAATTAATTATGCCCTATTTAGACTAATGAATTTAACCTTTGTAAATAGCCTTAAGATCCCTATGGCATGTCATTAGTTACACTACTGGACTTAGTGTCTTTAGAGGGGGGGGGGGTGTAGAAAAAGCCATTAAGATGGTATAATTTAAGAATTAGATGATATAATTATATATTACTGAAATTACATGATGAGTTATATATTGCTAAAATTAGATAATGTAGTAATGATGTATCAGTATCAATTCAGTTGATGATTAGTTAGAGAATTAGTTGATGTATTAGTTGTTAATTAGTTGATGAAACAGAACAATCTTCAACGATGTATATTAATTTTTCCTGCAACCAAAACATATGGTAGAGCAGCATGGAGACTCAAAGTATTGTTTCAACAATGTGTATGATATCAGTAAAGATAAATGATTTAGAGCAAAATCCAAGAATGAGAATGAAAGTTGCAACATACAACATGCTTGCAAATTCCTTAGTGAGTGAGAAAGAATAGTTGCTATGTCCATCATGGGCCTTGGATTGGCATGAATATTGATACCCATGCATTTTAGTAGAGTTACAAGATTTGGATGCTAATGTTTTATGCCTATAAGAAATTTTTCCATGGGAATTTCTATATCAATTCCAAACAAATTTGGAAAATATGGGATACAAAGGTATTTATAAGCAAAAAGGTTCTTGTGAAAGTTCTTCTTTTGAGCCATATAAATTATCCTATTGCAAAAATAACAACATGGATGGTTATGCAATATTTTGTAAAGAAGGCCAACTTGAATTAGTACAAAGATTTGAATGGAGTTTAGAAACTATGATTTTTGAAATTCCAGAACTTCAAGTAATGGGAAAGAAAGAATAGTCAAGATTTTAGAAAAATCACATAGCTTTGGCAGTGATTCTAAAAGCCTAGTTATTAGGAAGAGATGTATGCATGGTTAACAAACATTTAATTGCCAAATCAATATGTCCAAATGTTAGACTATGTCAATGAGAATATTTGATTAAGCAAATAGAAGAAAGTTTGAAGAATAAGTTATTCCTAAGTTATACTAATCTAGTGCCAATTTTCCTTTGTGGAGATTTTAATGCAAAAGTTGGAAGTGGTGTTTATCAATTCTTAAAATATGGATGTGTAAAGGAATCCTTTGAAGATGAACTTGATTTGAAAAAAGTGTTTACATCAATTTAGCTTGCAATTCCATTAGCTAGTGCATATTTTTCTTACTTTGAATCTTCAGTAGATAAATTAGATTCTAGAATTTAGGAACATATGATTTTGATGGATAGTACTCATCAAGAACCATAGTTTACCAATTACTCTGCAATGATTAATGAGGATGGATCAACAACATTCTCCATTGAGGACCTAGATTATATTTGGTACAATGTCAACTTCTTCAAAGTTACCAAGTTACTAGAGTTAATTTCTAAAAAATAAGTTTAGAAGAATCAAGATCAAGCATTGCCATCTTGTACAAGACCATCTTATCATATACCACTTATGAAAAAATTGTAATTACTTCCATTAGTTCATAAGGTTGATCAAGATCAAGAAGTATCTCACTCTTACTTGTATTTGATATTATTTTATTCATTGTTTAATTTAAATTTCAATTGGACAAGTAAAATATCTAAAATAGTAAAAATTGGGAATAAGGAATTTGCCCTACCTTCACTTGCGTAACTAGATCCAAGTTGCACCTTGTGTGATCCTAGTTAGGACTCTTGATTAGTGGTTGGTAGATATTTAATTCACTTCTTATTATTATATTAAAAAAATAAGGTAAATATTAATAAATTAATATTTAATTTTCCATATAATTCTTCTCACATATATCTTATTTGTAGAATAGGAAAGAAGCAAATTCAAGTTCAAAAGAGAAATCAAATTATTAGAGCACAGGATCATGAAAGAAAACATTGGAGTTGAAAAAGATAGAGAACCTGAACTTGTTCAAGGATGAACAAAACCTAAGGGAGGTATATTGTCACATCCCATTCCCAAATGATGCTACTACTTAATGAAGATTGTGTTTTGTGTCTCTCCATAACAAGTGTAATTGTTATCTTAACAAGACTTGAAAGGGTAGTTGTGATTACGACCTAAAAGGGCATATTGTAATAATGGACATATCTCACAAGGTGACCTTTGGGGATTCGACCTAAGGCATTTATACTCAGGGTTAAAGGTCATGTCAACATGGAGCAACAGAGTCAGTATGAGCAAGTCACGAAAGCCAAGTGAAGTGGGATAGGAAGTGAATTGGCCATTCCTTTTGATTGGTTATAGGCCTAACCATGGTGGTAGTGCTGGATTGCTTCTGAGGGATAGATGCAAAAGGAAGAAAACTCCAAGGAACACTCTTGGAGCACGATCTGGATATGTTATTCCATATCAATAAAGCATTCTTTTCTTTCTCTTTCTACATTTTCCTATTATTTCCTTTATATATAATGTTGAATATCACATATATGTTGCATTTGGCATATTTTTATCATATGCATAATGTTTAATATATCATATATTTGACATTTTCTATGACATATGGGGATGAGATGTCACAGTTATCTTAGAAATACACTTTCTAAAAAGTTTGGTTAAAAGTGTAGACACAATCTTATGATTCATGTGTTTTGAAGGATAACCTAAAAATTTTATAACCCATTAACATAGGTAAAAGTACTAGTCAATTATGTAATGAAGAAAAAATTAAAATTAAAATAGAATTTAAATAGAAATAAAAATCCAGATGGAAATTAATATTTCTATGTAAATATTTTACAAAGAAGTGAAGGACCACCATTTGGAGTAATGGTAAGATGCTTGTTTCTTAGGTTGTGAGATCTAAGCTCAAGCTTGAGTGTGACTACTCATAAGAGGTTAGGCTTTCTCATTGTTATGGTAATATACTTGATAATGTTATATGGCATCATCCTAAAGCTCTAAGTTACTACCAAATAGAGGATGAACTCAAGGTGGTTTAGCCTCAATTATTACAAATCATCCATTCACATTAAGATTTACATGGAATCCATTAGAACATAGTTATAAGCATATTAAGTGTGCTATAAATAATCATATAAGGATTTGAACCATGAAACACATACAAGATAATGTGAGCGTGATCATTCACACACATATATTATCTTGAGATATTTAGGATGCATTTCTACATGCATATAGTCCTAAAACCATTCTTTGTAGAGTATCTTTATGATGTAGTATACAATGAATAAAGGCTATGTTTTTCTATAGATAAGGAAGAAATGATGATTAAGTTAGCATGGAATCTGAATGAATCTACATACTTTTCCAACTTACATTTTAGAGGGAAGCAATCCTCGAATTACAAACAACACATACTTTCTTATACTCTTCCATACTTGAAAAAAATAACATCCTTGGAGCTTAATTCATTGTTAATTTATCTTTTAATTGTGAATATTATAATGGATATTGAGAGAATTGAATAATTAAAAGCTCATTCAAAAATTTTAGGCAAATATTATAGCTCATTCAATAACCATATCTTCCAAACATTATGACTTCTAACGCAAGGTCATAACACTAGGCTAGCCACCTACCAAGATTTATAAAGGTAGATAAATATGATTGTAATCACAAAAAAATACAATCAAAATTTTTTATGCTTGAGAAAGTTAGAAGTTTTCCACGTGTCCTCTTTTGAAGATGTGCCTTACTAATGCACCAAGAACTCAATCTTAAAATCTAATTCATACCTAGCTATGCATAGTTACCATCTAGCTAGTTTTGGCTTCAACTTTGATTAAATAAAAAGGTATCTTGTGGTAGTATTATTTGTCTTTACTACCATGGAATCACCTAGGACATAGCATTGCCAAATGTGAAAAAAATGCATAATGATGAACATCTTATTTTAATGTATGGACCGCAACTATTCTATTAAGCTCAACTTCTTAGATCTATAGACCATTGGATGTTCATCTTGCAATAACACACTTCCAATTGCCTCATACAAAGCATTTATGTGTGCTTTGAATTATTTAGAGAAGTTATATAGGACTAACATAGAATAAGTTAGAAGGGTTAACTTTATTTTTTCAAAAGCAATCTAGCACTTGTTATTCCATCTCCATGAAGCATTCTTTTGTATGTTTGTTGAAGCTAAAGTTACTTCCAAGAATCCATTCACAAAGTTTATATAATAACTTGCTAATTTCAAAAACAATATTAATTTATAAACATCCTTTAGAATGGGCCATGATTTAATTGCTTTTACTTTCTTTAAATTTGACATCACATTTCATCCAATAATGTGACCTAGAAACTTTACTTCACTTCTACTAAACACACTTTTTTTGCTTCACACATAGGTTGTGCTTCCATAATTTGGAAAACACCAACTTGAAATGTTAAAGGTTCTCTTTCATAGAATGGGAATATGTCATGATGTTATCAAGATACATCACCATAAACTTGTGAGGATACTAATGGAATACTAAATTTATAAAAGTGTAAAAGATTGCAAGGATATTGCATAATTCAAAGGGAATTATAGTCAATTCATAGAGATTATTACATGTTACACATACGATTTTTTGTTCATCTCTAGTAGTAATATATACTTAATAATATCCTTGATGAAGGTTGAGCCAAGAGATAACTTGAACCTTAGCTAGTTATTAAAATATATTAGAGACTAGTGGCATAGGATAGCTATTCTTGAGAGTAAATTTGTTGAGCAACTTGTAATCACAACACAACCTTAAGGTTGATCAAGCTAAGAATATCCATGGCTGGGACACTTATGTAATAGAGAGTAGTATCGACCAATAGCAGCATCCAAGGGCTCATGGTTTTCTTGTTTCCACCCTTGGATCTACTTTCTTATATTGGACACTCAGAAGTACATTTGATATTTGTCATTAAAAAATTCTAACATCGTACTCCACCACTTGATTGATTTTGGTTCCAAGGACTGGTACTAGTTCTTTGCTTCCTTAATAAGTGTCCTTGGAAATTATTTCAACTTCTACCAATTATTCTTAATATTCTATAAGACACATGCATCCTAGAAGGCTTAGAGATGATTTTGCAAATCAGTGTTGTAGCCTCCCTCAAACCAAGGGATGTTGTTCATGTTCAGCCTCTTTATTCTGCTATCCTTTACATGCCTTGTTGGAATCCTCATAGCCTCTACAATGTTTAACATGGTTCAAGTGGAAAGTAAAGGTTCATCAAGGCCATAGTGATGGTGCCTATGATGTTCTCTACTAACCCTTATTTCATGGCAGTGGATCACTTTGGATCATCCATGCCTATAATCACAATGGTCCCTTCTGTTGTTTCAGTCCCGTCGGTCACCTCCATCACAGTCATGCATACTATGGCCATAATCTAAGCCAGATGAAGAAGATGATGATGATGATGAAGGGGAAGAGGAAGGGGAACTTGCATCGTGTCAATGCCTACCACCTTCTCTTCCATGATCGTGACCATGATTGCAGTCATGACTTCCATTTGCCTCCTTATCATGACTTACTTCTCTAGATTTATTTTTGTCATTGGATCTATTCCAATTGTGGATCACACATCTTGGTTGAGGGCCCATTGACCAAAGTCAAAGAGAGGAGTGTCACCAAAGGAAAAGCCCCTAGAGAAGTGTTCGCCTCCATCCAATGGACCAAGAGGAGGTGAAAAAGTGTTTGACCTCTTGCCCTTCAGAAGCTCATGTTGTTTCTCTAGCTGATGTTCCCTTAACCTTTATGCTTCAATGGGATGGTAATCCCTTGAATGCGGATCTCACATCTCATACTCCCCGTGAAGATGTTGAAGTCTATGTCATGCAAGCATTAGCTAGAGCATAGCTAGAACAAATCAATCTGGTGGCAACACAATGTTGCCTTCCATGTCATGCCATCACAACATTTCATCTTGATGTAAGATGAAGATGAAGTTTGGTACATGCTCATCAGGATGAGCATATACCACCTAGTATTGTTGAGGCACTTGGTCTGCCTTGGGCAGAGATAGACTTCTATGAGAAGAAGACATTTTATATTAATGAATCTATATGTTTTTTTGTATGATTTGACCTTTAGGTTTTGAACAATGAGGTTACTAAGTTTCACTAATTTTAGATAGCACACGTAGGACTAAAGTCCTTGGCAAAGGTGCTAATGATGAGCAATGAGGTGCCCCTATGCCCAACCATATCAATCGCAGGCATTCATGAGTGATCTGGTGAAATTCTGTAGACTTTAATTGCCAAGTACGCTAGAGCTAAATGATGAGTTCATGTTGTTTATTTGTTATCTTCCTAGTGTCACTTATGAAACACAAGTGTATGATTAAGTGTAACTAAGGCATAAAATTTTTATCCTTTTATGTTTTATCAATTTTGTTGCCTAAAAAAATGATAGTGAGAGTATTTAAATGCTAAGTCAACTATTGTCTAATCTAGCCTAACACAAGTAACCATCCCCACTTTTCAAACACATCCTAAACTTCATGTAAACACTACTAGGTTGTCAAACGCTAACCATTTCTGAGCTACCAAGTGTCACATGTATGTTCGAAGGGGTCATGCTTGTGTATTTTAATTAGTTGCTTAATTAATCAAAATTAATTGCTGAATGAATAACATTAAATGTGAACGACATGAAATCACAATGTATAAATGCATAAAGAAAGAAAGTCTCAAGTGTTGTAAGGATGAATCAAAGAGCTTGTATATATTTCCAACACAATGGTGTATTCAGGTACATCAATGCTTGAATAAAGATCTGATTACACTTAGACCTCTTGATATGGGCACTTGGAAAATATTGTAACTCTTAAATGAAAAAACTACAAGAATTTTGCTACTTGACTCCAAAACTACCACTGAATCATGTACCCAAAGGTTGTATTTATAGGTCCGAGAGTACCCTGCGATATCGCATCTTGGGCCACGATATTGCGTATCCAATATCATGTACCTGATATCGGGGCTCAAGTAAAACATGATTCATCAGTATCCATTAAGAAATGTCTATTAAAATACATCTATTAAGATATGTAGATTGAAATATCTACACCAAAATGGAAACATCTTGGTTAGGGGAGAGTATGTGTATGAGAGAAGAAGATATATTCCATTTCTTAAGCTATCTTGAGCTATATCTCATAAAATAAAACTAAAATAATTAAATTAAATTTAAATTAATCAACTACCACCATATAATGTCAAACAAAGTCAATATCATTGAGGAATATCAAGAAAATCATAGATCATCAACCATACCATGCTCTTAGCTAAGTCTTCCATGAAATCCTACCACACTAAATAATAGGATTAGTGCATATTTTTTGAATGGAAAAAATATAGACATACCAAAGAGATGCATACATAGATCAATTCATACACACACAACAAAGCTCATTTAACACAAAATATTAAAATATATAATTGTAAAATATATCAAGCTACACACTTCTATCATGCATAAGACTCCCAGGTATCAAGCAAACACAAAACTATAGAAAAGAAACATACATACAAAAGATTTAAAAATTACAAGATGATATAATAAGGTATCTCATATTCCACTTCTTTAATCCTTTCTAACTCTATTTCATGTTAGTGTTATGTTGCAATTATATATTTGATGATTTTTTATGTAGCATAGTGCAGGATTCTAGTTATAATAGTTACATGTATATTAGAAAAAATATGTGATTTGCATTTAATTCCTTAAATTCTTATGAATACTTATAAGAAAGGTTATATAAAGGCATTAAGTATTGGAGCATACTTTATGGGGGATCCACTTGTATAACTATTAGGGATCATGTTTGAGAACCAATTTCACAATTGTTAGAACATCATGAGATGTAACTATCTTTATTCATCATTATAAGACCTACTTCTCTTCAAACTTTGTTGAATTTCAAATTTCTCATTGTTGTTTCTTAATCGCCCTAATTTTGGTCTAATTCAAACTTTAAGCAACTTATTTTAATCATATCCAATTATTTGAAACTAAGTCAAGAATTATTCTCTAGTCTAGCATTTCTTAGGAAGTCCCAAGATCCATGGGACAAACAATAGTGGAATTTTGATCCTTAAACAAGCAACACTATGGATTTTTATGCTAGTGATATTGTAGCTAAAATATTGCATGGCCTATGATATTAAAACTATGATGTCACATCTATGATATCTTCATGATGAATTAATATCTATACCTAATGATGCTTCATCATTTTACACCTATCCATTCAAATGCACAAGGAGTTTTTTTTTCTAACATTATGAAAATAAGAAGAAATTTGAATTCCTAACATTATATAAAAAGATATATTCCAAGATAGGAACTTATTATATTTACCCCATAAAGAACTTGAACAAGATATTGATTTTTGCAATAAGAGTAAGCTCTATCCTAAGTGGAAAGGATCAAGGAAGAATACTCTATCATTTTTCTACCTAATTTGAAAAAATTGCAAGAGAGCCACAATCACATGAGATACAAATGATATTATCAAAAGGGCTTAGACTTAATCTTACATAAAAATGATCAAACTTGTTTCTACCAAAATGGATCAAATAGAAACTCCACCTAACACAAAAGCAACACACACTACCACATCAGTAGCAATCATTACATTAGCATCAAAAAGTACAATTCCTACAATGGAAACTGTGAGGACTAACATTCATGTCCTTATAGTAGATCCTTGGTCATATAGATTAGCTATGAGTCATTGATAATAATTCTTAGAATCTGTGAGTTGGAGGGCTAAAAATTTTCAACAATTACTCATTGTAATAATGGATGAACTAGAAGTCTCCATGGACCTTGTAACTAGGAAATTTTTAGTCAATGTCACAAGAAATGATTAGATTGCTCAAATATTTGGAATTTTTTTTGGATTCCAAGTTGCCATTGTATTAGGAAATAGGATCAAAATCCTTATCATGTTCCCACGAAGGCCAAGAAGATGTTTCAAAGGAAATTACCGAGTGTGTCAATACAAACTTAAATGTTTCTATGATATTCATTTTTGATTTTATTGACATGCAAGATGTTTAGACTTCAAAATATGTTAGAGAAGGAGAAGGAACTATGTTAATAGAAAAACATGAGGATGCTCTAGAAAAACTATTGTAGACAAGCCAAATAATTAGAGATATTTTCAAGATCACTAAAAATTTCATAGTAGTAAACTCTAATTTCATTGTAATTAAAGGGAAGTTGATGTTAATAAAGGCTTGACTTAACATGCAAAGTTGGAGGTGCAAAACTTACAAGATAAAAAAAATCCAACTATATAGTCAAGTTTAGATTTAATAAGATTCATTACTCTAAAGTTGTTTGGTTAGTTCAAAATTGATGAACTCGACCACCTAAGGGCCAACCAACAACAACTTAATATGGAAAGAAAAAAGGTCACATGTGGTGTGTCTACAACAAATGCAAACTTATATGAATTATAAAAGACTATTACTATGTTGGATGAAAAAATAAGGGCTTGGCAACAAAAAATTAAACATATATATGGATTCACAATATATATGGATTAAATTTTTTTGATTAATAGACAACTGTAATTTTATTTTAACCCCAATCCATATATATGTTTAATTTTTAAGGTTTTTTTTTGTCATTGGGGCTATATTATATATATTTTTTAGTAAATTTTACCCCAATTGTCACATATGTATTCAAGGCACCTCTTGGAAATTCATATCAAGGAATCATCAAAATATTTTTAGTAATAATTTCACTAGTTATCATCAATTCATCAATTTATTAGCATTCATCAACATCATTCGTTACTATTTACTCAATCTTGGAAGTCAAATGGTAAGAATTTGGGGCATTCACTGTTTCGATAATATTTTAGTCATTTCAAAATATTTTCAATGATTTTAGATTTATTTCAAATATAGAATAGGTGGCTACGTGCAGCTAAAATTTCATCTTAATATCTACCTTGATTTGGGAGAAATTCACTTTGTAATTTGGCAAATTTTCTAAGTCCCAAATTTTACAAAAATGAATGATGGTTAATGATTGGATTATTTCTCTCTCATCTCACAATAATTTGATATGATTCCAAATTTATTTGAAAGATAATATCTATGGAAAGGTTTAGTTAAATTTGTAACATTAGAAACTTAATAACTTTTGAGTTATCATCTCTCGAATTTTTACTACTAGAATTACCATGATTTTTTATAGATTGGAAAAAACCTAACATAACCTCAACTTCCAAATATCTTTTATAGTATTTCATTTCTTCAAATTATAGAGAACTTCCTAAGCATTTCAAAAATACAAATTTTATTATATTATTCTTTGTTAAGTCAAGATAAACAGAAATTCTTTCACCACCTAAAATTTCTTCACTTGGTATTGGAGTGTCATGTTCACCTATAACAATCAGCATAAAAGACATACCTAGATGCCCAATTATCTTCAATGGATTTCAAGATTTTATCCTATAGACAATGATGATGAAAGGCCTCCTTGAACATAATGACTATTGGAAAATAGTTGAAATAGGTTTTGAATTTATCCATGATTTTGAAGATTTCACTAGATTACAAATCAAAGAATATGAAACAAAAAAGAGGAATAATAATTTAGCTCTCATGATGCTATTGGCTAGTATCTCACAAGTTATTTTTAGTAGACATAGTCTTCATACTATTGCCAAAGAAGCATGGAATAATCTCCAATTAGAATACAAAGGAAGCTTGGAAAATCAACAATTGTAGTAACTAATCTATAAACAAAAATTCAATGCCTTGGAGATTAGAAGAAATGAAAATCTGGAAGACTTCTTTATTAGAATGTATGTCAGCTTATGAAAAATAGATCAATATGACTATGGATATACTAACAGAAAAATGGTTCAGAAAGTTGCTCAAGCTCTCTACATAAATCTAAGATTTGAAAACATGATACATTACTCTTTCAAAGGACTTCAACATACTTAGTATCAATGAATTGGTTTCTCAAGTCAGAACAGTACAAATTATAAAAAATAACAACCAATCTAGTGAAGATGATCAATCCTACATTATTAACCAAAGAGGAAGAGGTAGGCAAGAAAGATTTATAGGAAGAGAAAGATCTAATTATCAAAATAGAGATTAAGAAACAAATTTAAAAGAAAATTATGGTCAAAATACAAAAGAAAGAGGAAAGTATTTAGCTAGAAGAAAAGAAAAATGGAATAAATCTGGAAGAAAAAGACATGATTAAAAATTAGTACCATATTGTAACTTCTACAAAAGCAAAGATCATACCATTGACTAATGTTGAAGAAGAATTAGTTTTCAAACAATACATGGATAACCTTTACAAACTATTCAAGATACTCCCTCATTTAAAAAGAGTTAGGAAATTATGCATCCTTCAATTCAATTAATGAAATAAAATAAGACCCTTGGATTACAAGTAATGGATGTTCCAATCACATGACATCCTACAAAAATTATCTTCTAAATTACAAAACAAACAACAATATTAACAACATTAAAATTATAGATGGAAAATACTTAGTCATAGAGTAAATAGAAGATTATGTAGCTAAATTAAACAATGGATAAAAATTCATCTTTATAATGTCTATTATTTTCTTAATCTTTCTAACCCTTTCATCTCTATTGGACAAGTCTCTAATGGACGAAATAGTGTTAGTTTCAAAAGAAATACCTGCATTATCAACAAATCCAATGATGAAGAAATCTTGAAAATCAAAGCCTTAAATAGAAGAATATATTACCTTGAATGCAACTATCTCAATAAAAAAGGAGCCATCATAAGTAACCATATGATGAGATGCGACTTGCATGTGCTGCGATATCGCATCCCATGCGATATCGCGTCCCGCCGTCATATCTATAAATAAGAGGCGGCGCTCCCTTCATTTCCCAATCCTGGCTAGAAGTAGCGAAGCTCTGGCAGATTGATCACTCCAGAGTTAGAATTTTTCCCATGTGCCCGCAGTAGGAGTCCTAGAGTGAACGGTTCTTTATTTGAGCAGCTTGTAACCTGAACCCAAGTTGTGTACGGCAATAAAGATGAACTTGATTGGATAAACCTTGCAGCAA